>AP028440.1:1678500-2087286 GCA_036509395.1 Antheraea yamamai
TCGATGTATTAAAGAATGGATACGTCAAAAATTCGGTATTCGTAATGATGAAATTTTCATCGGCGCATACTGCACCGCATTTTAGGGGTAGAGTGTACAGTCTCAACTATTTAATTCAAAAGTTTTGTGTCAAACGAGAAATTAAGTATCCGTTATACAACGTAACTTGATGATACTCGTGATTTATAATTAAATGTCATGCTCGACTATCAGAGCTAATAGCCAATATGGACACTGTATTGGTGAATGTGAGCATAATGATATAATGAGGCTTGTTATTTGTAAATATTGAAATAATTTAGGATAAACAAACACCTGTCAACTTGTTCAGAAAAATGTTTTATGAAGCGTTCTCCGTTTTGCATTTAGCGTAACATCTTTGGCATTAAATAATATCAAAGGTGATTGTATTGAAATACAAATTAGAAACATTTTTTATCGGATCACGTATTGAAAGGGATCGATAAGAACGGCATAAAGTATCATAAATAATAACACGTAAATACAAATGACCGGCTGAGTAAAATGTCTTGATCAATAAACTGACAAACTATTGAGTGAAATGGACCGCTCAAATAAGGACACCCGAGCACGCTCTACGTCATCGTTTACGAGGAATTAATTGACGTCGTTGTAAATGCGAACGCACACAATCCTACAAAACAATGTGCAATGCATAGCTCTATATGATATACATATATGTCTGTACTCGGCTCTGTTATATATTGTTCTGTGTAACTTAGAATACGGTATTGGAGCTATATGAATCAACTCTGGGTAATTCTGAGAGTTCTAGCGTGAAACTCATCGTTGGTACCAGCATTGTTGATTTTCCTCTCTAATCTATATATATAATCTATATATATATATATATATATATATATACTAGCGGACCTGGCGGACGTTGTCCTGCCTTGATAATAAAAAATAGAAATCCCAAAAGTCAACCGCAGCGCCACCTACCGGGTCCAATTGTGAATCTAAACCATTCTCGGATCCACTCGAACACGCACAAAAAATTTCATCAAAATCGGTCCAGTCGTTTAGGAGGAGTTCAGTCACATACACACGCACACAAGAAATATATATATTAAGATATATATATATATATATATATATATATATATATATATATATATATATAAGAGATTTCCACGTATATAGTCACTCATCACGATATCGCTGGAACCATTAGAGCTAAAGACTTGAAATTTGGTAGGAATATTCTTTTCACCGAGTAGAGGTCAGCTAAGAACGGATTTTACGAAATTCAACCCCCACGAGGGATTGCGGGGGCGTTAATTAAAAAAAAATCACATTTTAAAACTACAGCTCTTATAGGTATGAAACTTAGTCAGGATATTCTTTTTGGCATGTTTGAATTTACTAAAAAATAATTTTATGATATTCCACCCCCAGAGGGCTGTGCGGGGGCGTTGAAATTTTTTTTTTTTTTTATCTTCCAATCTATAGCTTTTATAACTCTGAAACTTGACCAAAACATTTTTTTAGCATCTTTGAGTTTACTAAGAACTAATTTCATGATGTTTCGCCCCCAGAGGGCTGTGCCTTGTGCTTAAAAATTAAATAAAAATTGTTTTTTCCAATCTATAGCTTTTGGAACTCTGAAACTTGGCCAGAATATTTCTTTTGGTATGTTTGAATTTACTAAGAACTAATTTTATGATATTTAACCCTAAGAGAGTTGTGCGGGGGCGTTAAAAATATAAAAAAATGGTATCTTCCACTCTATTGCTATTAGAACTTTGAAACTTCGCCAAAATATTTTTTTTGGTATGTTTGAGTTTATCAAGAACTCATTTTATGATATGCAACTCCAAGAGGGTTGTGCGGGGGCGTTAAAAATTAAAAAAATAAAAAATAATCTTTTAATCTGTAGATTTAAAACTTAGAAACTTGACCAGAATATTTTTTTTTGGTATGTTTGAATTTACTACACAGTACCTCCATGGTGATGTGGAAAGCTGTGTTATTTATTATTTTAACTCATATAAATCGATAAGACCCTAAGTAGTTAAGGGTGTGTTAATTTCGTAAAATCCGTTCATGATAAATAATTAGGCAGCTAGATAACACAATTTAATATTTCTTTCACTTTGCATGTATTTTATGCCAAGCGAAGCGGGCGGGTAACGGCTAGTTTAATGTATATAATATAACCAAAGTTATAAAGCAAATGAATAGTGCAATCACAGTCACGCAATCAGGTTAGCAATAATCACCGCCATGTTTCAAATTCAGTATCTGACCTTTATACATGTAATTCTTCAATCAATCCACCCACATTTACAGATTACGTCTGCTCCTACCCATCAATCCATCTTCCTATTTAACGCTAGTTATGCCCGCGACTTCGTTCGCGTGGAATCTAATGTACAAAACAGTGACTAATAAAGTCATCTGAATGTATTAAGTCTAATCACTATCTAATTTTCTCTCGTACTGAAGTCGCATCGTCATTATAACTACAAGAACTTTTCGATAGACCGAACCGATTTTAATGAAACAAAGACTAAATGTTACACTAGATGTGCTCTATGCTTTTCTAAAGGTTTTATCATGAACGCAGTACTTTAGCAGTGATGCGTGTTCAAGCAAACAGACTGATAAGCATTTCTAAAATGATTGAAATGTCTTTTATCACATACTCCTAGACACCTGCAAATTTAAAAAAATAATTCTAAAAATACACACATCAGATATACATTCTTATTATATGTATAGATTATTTTGGTTATATATACTCGTCATTCTCTGTCAGTGGTGCATATTCATACTGATTCGTTGAGTATCCATTCAAGTTACACCAGTTATAGCTATGTGAGCGTTTTTAATATATAATATTAATTTAAAACGTAACTTTGCCGTCAAGATTCCACACCTTCTAAATATTTGTGAAATAATATTACGAACACTATGTATATAAAATCGGTAATAAAAATTTTGACTTACATATATTTTTGTACATTGTAGGTTTATACTTTGTCCATAATTATATATTAAGAAAAATGAGTCTCAAAAAGGTACCAGAGTAAATTTGGAGCATAAACTTCGTAACATATTTATAGTTGTTTGGCTATATATTTTTAACTAAAACTAGTGCCAAGTCCGAAAATGCATCCTACGTGCTTAGATATGTCTACAAACACAATAGCATTAAACGGGCAACATTTTTCAGCCAAACATCCGAGACATGAAAAGCTCAAAAATGTATACCTTCACTAAAACCAAACTATAGCAGAACATCTGCAAGTTGTCGTCTAGAGGTCTGTAAATACTTAGGGCCCTATTTCATTGGAATACCATGTCGGCGCCAACGGTCGTGCCACCGACAAAATATGTACAGTTGTATGGAGGGTATCTCATCTAGTATCAGCTTGGTTACGTAACCAAGGCTGATGGTGCCGTGGCTATTAATATGTATAGAGCTATTGCGCTTCCAAGGATGGCTCTCCCACGGATCACCACTATGCGCCCACGATGTCATTCTGTAAGTGGCAATCCTAGTGTTTGTTTTGTTGTTTCTCGCTTGGTAGCTCAAGACACCACGGTGGTGCAAACGGTGGCGCCGCCATGGTGCCCTAATGAAATAGGGCCCTTAAGAACTACTTAGTCTATCTACATTACCTACAGTAAGTAAATATAATGAAATAAGCTTTACAATATATCATTACTTAAAAGCATAACAATTCTTAAGCGAATATAATTTCTACGTACGGTTCAGCCATAAAAGGCAAACAATGCGCACCGCTGTGCCCATAAAAATATTATAATAACTTTATTCCGCTCCAAGAATTTATAATACACTTTCTACCTGTTTATAGTTAACCGTGTAATTATAACCGCAATGTTCTCACTGCATTTTACTAAATATGAAAAGAAAAATACCAATATTTATAACAAACAACAAAACAAAATCTTATACATTTTTCTGGTGATTACCAAACGTTTTAGAGCCCATTTTCAATTTGTATAGCCGGCCTATTCTAATTGCCTCTTCTGTCCCGCGGGCGCTGGCACTAACTAGTTTTAACCAAATAAATGTAAATGAAAATTAAAAAAAAAATGAATCCTTGAACTTTCTTCCATTTCATCTAAGTGACCTAAGCGCTCGTCCCAAGGCCCGGTGAAGCTATTACGGTCCTTTTAGCCAACAGCTTGGAGTCAGTTCGAAAAAAAAATTTAATTTGATTTGATGCTTTCAAGTGTCCTAAACTTGCCTTTAATAAAATTGATCTGACATAATTGTGTACAATTTATCACAACAACTATACGCCAGGTATATCACTCATTATATTGTCAAACGTAGCCTCATCATGTTTTAGGATCTGCCGGTGTATATTAAATAGCAGAGGCTTTCAATGATTGTTCATCTCTTATTCGTCGTGGTTTTGTTTGGTTTGTACAGTGCTTATTAACAGGTGTACCGCAGTCACTATGTCATAATGCTTTAAAAAAATCAAGGATAAATCATCATTATATGAACCTGTAAAAAACTCTCTGTAGGGTTCATAAGCCTTTTCCTGAAGGAAGGTATAGGCAAGTTTGGGCTCTCGCCAGTCCAAGACGTATTGGTGATTTCAAATTCCGACAAATCCGCAGTTCTATACTTTCCCACATACGATGGTACTACAAGAACATTTCACGGATACAGATTTCTTCGCGATGTTTTTCTTTACCGTCGGCCGATAAAGTTACCAATTTAAATTGATACATGAGCGTGAATTCCGAAAAATTCTTTGGTACATGCCGGGGTTTGAACCTGCGGATATCGAATTGACATACCGCCAGGCAAATTACTCGACCACCACGACTTATTAAGAATAGATACTTTACTTAAATGCTTAAAGAGCGCTCTTTCTAGCGGTTACGTTACTTCGGACAAAAGAACAAATTACTTTTGGTATATATGTTAAATACAATTACAAATAATATTCAAAGCACCTATTTAAAAAGAATCTTGTGATATACGCTAATCAGGTATTAAAATTTGTAATTAGGCATAAATTGGTAACTGTAAGACTTCTTACAGCCTGATGTCAGAAATGCCAACCCACAAATTTTAGCGTCCAAATAGGACCTAGTCTAAATAGGACCTAGCTTCATTCATAAAAGCACACACGTTTATTAGAATAACATAAATTTCATTACCTTTACTTTACTGTTTTTAATATTTCTTCTTATATTAGAAGTTTTTAGGCCATCGCCAACTTCGTTTTCATAAACGACCCGGCCCTGAATATATTTAAGGTTTCTTATACACTTAGCGATAACTGACAGCAAAGATTAATGTCTGTGGTAAAAATTTATTAAGGTCAAGATGTAGTTCAAGTTAATGTAGTCAAGGGTTATATTTTTGACATATCTTTGCCCTTTGTATGAACACGTAGAAATTGACATTATTTGGCCAGGGACAAGGACCTGACCATCCATAGTATTGGTTCGACGGACTGGGAGGCAGTCGCAGAGCCGGGCTACATCGATTGGTGAGGGCCGGGGGCGTAGACGTTGGCTCAACCATCGGGGGTGTCGCGGTGTCTGATCACGCTAACCCGTGACACCCTCATAGTGTGGCGTACGACTTATCGTGGTGTTTTTTTCGGTAAGAATCGTCTTTTGACACTACTCTATGACTTATAGAGTAGTCGAAACAACTCATGCTCCCCCGAGCCTCTGAGAGTCCCACATAGGATTCTTCTCCACGTAAAAAGGGGCAAATTAGGTATTTCAGCATATTCGAATCATTATCATCTTCTTATTCTTGTGAGGTAGGGTCGGTAAAACAACTTTTAATATTACACTATCCTCTTCTATCAACTCTAGGCTCTGCAATCATCTGTATCTTTTCCTAATTCTCTACACTTACATTCCTCCATCTTCATACTCAACACTCTTATAAATATACGTCTTTCATACCCTCATCATGACCTTGTACCTCGCTTACTACATAAAATTTGTCATCATCATCTTATCATTATCCCACATAAATAGAATCGGTACAACATGTTTTCGTCTTCCACTCTCCCCTGTCAGACATCTCAGTATTCACACCTTTTATACACATTATTTTTCACACAACGTATCTATATCTTATTTGGTTATCCTCTACTCCTATTCCTAAACCATAGCATGGTGGTAGGGGTTTTTCTAAGTCCGCTTGGTTAGATACCCACAAGTTGATAACGTGTTGCCAAGCACAACAAAAGTATAACAAAAAAAAATATCCGTATACCTTTATTTTTTGGTTACATGAGTTTCATTTCTCTTCATAACATGCTAATACTTTGCAAAGCTATTATTCCTTTGAAATAAATGTAATGTTTAACTACAGAATATTAAAACAAAATGGCTTTTCAAGGTAATGTTTGACAAAAGGATGTCTAGTCCTATTATACTTCAGCTTTATAAAAAGCGGGCAAAACTGACGGGTAAAAGCTAGTTCAAATATAACAATGCTAAAGCGTTACAGTCGAGTGTCAACATTCAAGTCGTCCGTCAGCAAGGAACGAACAATGGTCCTACTAAGGATTGTTAGGCCATAGACGACGACGTGGGTTCTACATAATGGAACGTGTCGTGTCACAACGAGAGCTGGTAATAGTTATGGCTACAGTACGTCTGTATCAGGTAATTTGTTTCATGATGTTTGATATACACTCTTTTACTCGTTTATACAGTTATATATCTACTTAGTCTGGCCATAAATACTGTTATAATTAAAAATAAACAAAATCTTACATTTGAATTTGTTATCTGTCATTTTTATATGATTATTCATTGAGTTTTATCATTTTGGCGCCAATACATTGTACAATATTTTGCGATAATAAAATGTAGTGGGGTGATAAAGAGAACCGAATCGCTGCGATTGCATTACACAAAGTAGGTATGGAGCCAAATGCAATATTTAAAACTCTCCATACGCTTGGTATTAGTAAAATGTTTGTGTACCGGGTTATTAATAGGTACAATGAGACCTCCTCTGTTTGTGACAGAAAAAGATCTGGGCGTCCAAGTAGTGTTCGTACGAAAAAGGTGGTCAAGCAAGAAGGGAAAGAATTCAAAGAAATCCTGCCCGAAAGCAAAAGATTTTATCTCGGGAGATGAAGATAGCACCTAGAACCATATCGCGTATTTTAGAAGATGACTTAGGACTTGCAGCCTATAAGATATGTACTGGTCATTTCTTAACTGGTAATTTAAAAAAGAATAGGGTGGTAAAACGAAACAACTACTAAAGCGGTAAGCAAAGGGCGGTCACAGAAAAAATAATTTTACGGATGAGAAATTTTTTACAATTGAGCAACATTTTAATAAACAAAATGACCATATTTCGGCTTCGTATTTCGGCTCAAAGCTCTAAAGAAGCTTCCCAATTAGTCGACAGAGTGCAACGTGGGCACTATCCGACTTCGGTGATGGTTTGGTGGGGTATTAGCTATGAAGGAGTGACTGAGCCATACTTTTGTGAGAAAGGTATCAAAACATCGGCACAAGTGTATCAAGATACCATTCTTGAGAAGGTAGTGAAGCCTCTTAACAACACCATGTTCAATAACCAAGAATGGTCCTTCGAGCAAGACTCGGCGCCGGGTCATAAAGCTCGGTCTACGCAGTCTTGGTTGGAAACGAACGTTTCGGACTTCATCAAAGCTGAAGACTGGCAGTCGTCTAGTCCCGATCTTAATCCGCTGGATTATGATTTATGATCATTTTTAGAGAGTACGGCTTGCTCTATACACCATGATAATTTGGAGTCCCTATAACAATCCGTATGATTGGCAGTGAAGAATTTTCCCATGAAAAGAGTTGATAACTGGCCTCAACGTATAAAGGACTGTATTGCAGCCAATGGAGACCACTTCGAATAAGCTTTTTATATTTAATTTGTTTTATATTTATGTATTAAACTAACACACTGTAAAAGTAATTAATGTTATTTGCAATAGAAAAAATTTTTCTTTCTTTGTTACAGTATTTATGACAAGACTAGGTATACTAATATATACCTAAAGCTGAAGAGTTTATTTGTTTGTTTGTATGGTTGAACGCGCTAATCTCAGGAACTACTGATCCGATTTGAAAAAATCTTTCGGTTTTAGATAGCTCATTTACCGAGCAAGGCTTTATATCAGGCTAAGACCAATAGGAGCGGAGCGCCAATGAAGAATGTTTCAAAATTGGGCATTTTTTCCTTTTGAGAGCTTTCGCTGCGTGTTAGCTTTAGTATTATATACGTTACCATGGTAACGTGGTAAGTTTCTATCGCAAACTTTTTATGTGGCTACAAATAACAAAAAATATATATATATTTCGTCGGTATTTTTATATTTTGTCTGTTTGTTTGTTTGTTCCGGGTAATCTCCAAAACGGCTGGATCTATTTTAACGGGAATTTTACTGGCAGATAGCCGAAATTATAGGGTTTGACATATTCTATTTTATTTGTTCGCGGCTTCGTTCGTATTGCTATTTCCAAAATAGTTGGACCGATTTTCACGAGGTGTTCACTGGTAGATAGTAGACCTCATAAAAAGTAAATTAGGTTTTTTATTCGCCTTCGGCCACAGTGGAATATCCGAAATGCTTGAACTGATTTTCACGGGACTTTCACTGGCAGATAACTCACAATATAAGAAGTAACTTAGACTATTTTATTTTGCTAGCAAAGACTTCGTCTGCAGTGCTATATCCAAATCGGTTGGACCGATTTTCACGAGATTTTTACAAGCAGATAACTAGCTAATGAGCTATTTTATTTTAAACTAGCGGGCTCGGCAGACGTTGTCCCACCCTGATAATAAAAAGAAAACCTTGACATATTATACCTAAACCTTCCCCATGAATCATTCTGTCTACTGGTGAAAACGGCATGAAAATCCATTTTGTAGTTTTTGAATTTATCGCGAATAGATAAACAGACAGACCAGAGGACTTTGATTTACACTATGTAGTGATATGTAGTAATGAACTGGTACCCGTGCATTCGTCCGTGTGGAATTGATCTAAAAATATGTTGCTTACTGTTAACATGCGTGAAAGACGTGCGCTGTACTGGATATAGAATAATAAATATACACAATTGAAAGTCATATATATGTATGTAATTTGATTTATATTATCTTTTTGGTCAATTTGGTGGTCGTTTTGTTTTATTTACCGCGTTTGCATCTACATAACTCAGTCATTATAACAATGTATAAGAATAACACAATTATATCGACAATATGGGCATATTATATCTATATAATAAAAGATATTGTTCGATAATGTATAGTTTAAAATTTTCATTTCTTATATAGTGTAAATAAGCACTGAGAGTGGTATATAGTAGGTATGTTGCTGATGGTAAATCCCATTCGACACACTGTTAGTATTCACATATCTAATGTACACGTTACATGTTATAGTAGATGGCGTGCGTGTCGTACCTACAAATATTATTGAAAAAGCATTTCAGTACACATCTACACATAATTTGAAATTTCTTTAATACATTTAAAAAAAACGCATGCGGAGCCGCGGGCAACAGCTAGTAGTTTTATAAACATAAAAAAATTGTGGTTTCATGAAATGACGATGCAAGTGAATCTTTTTTTCGGATCATAGACATTTAACTGAAGATTTACGGAAAATGATTCGATTAAAACACAACATCACTACATAATACTACACTCCCCCAATTACAAAACTATGATTAATTCTAGAGTCTTTAATGTATTCATACCAAAAGTAAAATCGTCTTTTGCTAGAAGATTTAGTTACTTTCTCCATCCATTTTTATACAATAAAGTAAACAAATACTGTAACATCCAGGACTGTAACCTATGGGAAGCAAGACACAAGATCCATACATGGCTTCAAACTTTAACTTATAATAACACTGAGGAGCTTTTAAAAGTGATCATATGACATAACAGATATCTCACATAACC
This sequence comes from Antheraea yamamai, assembly GCA_036509395.1. NCBI lineage: Eukaryota > Metazoa > Arthropoda > Insecta > Lepidoptera > Saturniidae > Antheraea > Antheraea yamamai. Next base: position 1,688,456 of record AP028440.1, read on the forward strand.
ATACATAATAGGACACACACACGAACATACACGAGCGCGGTTAAAACGCTGTTAATCGGATATACAAATCGTCCTGAAGTAGAAATCCACAAGACAGGCCTCGAGCCTAGTGTGGAGATCAATGTATAATCAATGTATAATAACATAATTAGAAAGAAACTTTGTTATATTATCATATATGTAAGCCTAGGATAAGTTGTTTGGCAATAAAATATTTTATTATTATTATTAAAAAATGCATTTTTAATCTTAACTTAATAACTGGAAAAGGGAATGATAACGGGAAATCAATAGTAGGTAAGATATCCGACTTTAAATTTTAATTTCAATCTGCATATTACAGTACGGAATAAATAATATCAGATGATAGACGTATGTTAAAAACTGAGCTCAATATTTATTTCAATAATTGAATCAATTTGACTGAACCATGGTTGCCGCCTTATTGACCTTGGACCTTGACTACTCTGCCGAGCGTCTTTCACTTTATCTCTGCTCCTTGGGCGACTGTAATGCATGGCGCACTAGGTGAACGAAAAAAATTGAGGTGATGGAAAAAAGTTTCACTGTAATAATAGTATCTCATAATAATTGTACCGTTTTGTAAATGTTCCATTATTGGACAAGAAGATTACAGGCCAACCCACAATATATTGGCGATTTTGAACGCTTACAAATCCACTTTTTTTTCCCACAGTCTGTTAAATCTCTAGTTCTCTGTGTAGTTTGGAAATGATTTTCAAAATTTGTAATAGATACCTTTTCTGAAGGACACTGATTATTAATACGACATTAAAAAAAACTGTTTATCTGTCATCAACTTAACAGATTTTTATAAAATTTTGTACATTGGAAGATTATGTCATTCTGCAATTGATAAGGCAGTAAGACTTTAGAAATTGTAAGAAACATTATAGTTCCAAAAACTTAGATCTTATTTATTTTCAATTGATTTGAATGAAATTTGTTACATTAGAATCGTGTATCATTCCACAATTGATTATAAATTAAAAGTTATGAAATATGAGATAAAATAAAATTGCGAAATAAACACCTACGGAGTCGCCGATACAGCTAAGCTCTATTTTCATGCAATTAATTTGCAATAAAAAATATTTTAATGCAAGTAATTTGACGTTTTTTCATATAATTTTTCAAATATATCTGAAACTTAAGAAACGGCAAATTAAACAAATACTTTTTTTGGAATATTTCTCAACATATACGCTTAAATCCTATCGCCTTTTTTTTTTAAACGTGGAGAACTCTCTTCAAAATTGAGATCCGGGGGGGTAAGAGAAAAAAAAAAAAAAAAACGGGGGGGGGGGGGGGGGGGGCGGGGGCGGAAACAGGGGGGGGGGGCCCCCCCCCCCGGGGGGGGCGGGTCCTATCACCTAGCCTAACTTCACTTCAGTGTTACTTACAATACCCTAACTACGTCTCTTTTAATCCTTAAATTATAATTACCGAGTAACACAAAACACCTATACACATTTAAAATGATTCTGTATACTATATCATAATTCTTATAAACATTAAATGAAAGTTTACATATTAAAAAATAATTATAGTAAGATTTTGTAAATGAAAGCATTTGTTCTCTTAGACTACTCCGTAGATCTCATTCAATTTGTATCGATTTATAATAAATGAATTCGACAAGGTTGTAAGTGTATGTGTTATTCTGATTCTATTAGAACTCTGTTCTATTACTCGTATATTTTTCGATGTAACTTCGAAATATCGAATTAGGTTTGATTGGCTGCTTTCGTATTTAGAAAAAATATATTTCGTATACAGCTTTCTTCATCACTCTTATAAAATATATTTAAGTTACCTTTTTATGATATAGAATCTGCATTCTTATTAGACTTAAGTATTTAGACTTGGGTATCGTTCAAATCGTTAGTTTATAGCCAAAAACATTCCGATGCCGTTTACCCGTGCCTAAATGACGATACTTTTTCCATTCATTTCACATGGGGTTTTTTCACTTTAAAAAAATATTTTTATATTTCTTATTTTAATGAATAACTTACAAAGTATTACTTATTCTCAGTCTACTGTGATCCCTTCAGATGGAGAAATTTTGATATGGGCGTCAAAAATTTTATTTTATGTTTTGATAAGGTCAAAATTTGTTTTTACCGTTTTTTCGTAATAAACTTTGACGTTATCAAAATATACAAATTATTTTTTTTACGCCCATATCAAGATTTAATATATAATGTCCTGAAAACCCGTCTATCCGTTAGTGAAAGTTTTACCAAAATCGGTCCAGCTTTTTCGAAGATTTGCCCGAATAAACAACAGTGAGTTAAATTTTCGTGCTAAGAGTACCGGTGAAACATTTCTTATTCGATATTACAATTTTTAGATCCATCGCGTTTCCGCTAGGTGCGCTAGTAGTCGGTTTATAAAAGTAAAATAAATATTCCAGCGTAGACAAGATCTACTTCAAGCTTCTATTCTAATATATAAATATATATATATATATTTTTTAGGTTTTAACAATTGACCTCAACCTCATCAGATATTAAATGGTAATATAGCCTAGAATAGACAATCCTAGGAAATCCTATACCGACGTGGTTGACGAGGCAATTAGTAGGTTCATCCATCGAGGCGTGGACGCTCTGGCGCGGGACATTGTGGATTGTAATTAAAAAAGCCACCATAAAGACAATAATCTCAGTTAAAAAACCAATCTAAAATAGTTAAGTAAAATAATAACAATAGTTGCTGACAATTACTACGATTTTCGATATCACCATTATACAATAAAACAAAGTCTCTGCCACGTCTGTCTGTCTGTTCCCGATAAACTCAAAAACTATTGAACGGATTTTAATGTGGTTTTCACTAGTGGATAAAGTGATTCATGAGGAATGTTTAGGTATATAATTTGTCAAGGTTTATTTTATTATCAAGGTAGGAAAACCCGCTAGTAACTAATAAAATAAACGAAAAACGTCCTGAGAACCGAGAGTTTGAAGGGAAAAAGGGGGGAAAAAAAAAAAAAAAAGGGGGGGGGAAAAAAAAAAAAAAAAAAAAAAAAAAAAAAAAAAAAAAAAAAAAAAAAAAAAAAAAAAAAAAAAAAAAAAAAAAACAGAGAAAAAGAAAACCTAGAAAAGAAGTGGCTCTGAAGTACAGCTGCCAAAATATACTCATAGGTACTTACATACATTTTCAACTTTTAAAAAAGTTCTACTACCATATTTAATGTCCATACGATTGTTTTTTTTCATCGAAAGCTGGCTCATTACAGATTTCGCACTTTTAGTCGATCGTCTCAATATCCGAATACGCTTTCACTGAGCCATCATAGATTAAAATCATTGTCATCTTCGTTTCAGTGGACTGAAGATCTGCTTATCCTTGACACTCTTTACGAGCAAAAAATTCCAAATGTGTTTGATCGAAGAAGGCGTTACTTTGCGGAAATCCATCATTAAATATTATAGTGGACATACCATCAGTGTCAATCATCAATAAAGGAACGTGTTTTTAATTCTTTGTATTGTTGTGGTTACTAATATTCCGCTTTCTCTCTATCACTAGTTTCAGGTGTAACTTTTTAAGGTACCTTCGAACAAATGAAATTAAACGTTTTTTGTTGCAGTGAGACGTGATAGGAGCCAATCTATTACAGACGGAAGTACAAAGTAACGTCCACTATAATACTTTTTGTAAGATATGTCTTATTTATAGTAATTTCCACCTTTGCAGTTGACGTTGTGACGTTGTGGCGTTGTAAGGGGTAATCTCAGGAACTACTGGTCCGATTTGAATAATTCTTTCAGTGTTATATAGCTCATTCATCGAGAATGGTTATAGGCTATATATCATCACGCTAAAGCCAATAGGAGCGGAGCACAGATGAAAAATGTTTCAAAATCGAGATGTTTTTTTTCTTTTTGAGAGCTTCTGCTGTGTGTCAGCGTTAGCCCAGAGTAGTAACTATTACTACACGGACGAAGTCGCGGGCAGGGGCTATAATCTATATACTAATATTATAAAGAAGTACAGTTTGTGAGTTTGTGAGGTTGTAGGAGGTAATCGCAGGAACTACTAAACCGAATTTGAAAACTAATAATAAATAAATAATAAGTAAAAATAGAAAGCCACGTTATTTGTGAGTGTCATAAGCTACATATCATCACGCTAAGACTAATAGGAGCGGAGCAACAATGAAAAATGTTTTAAAATCGGGCTATTTTTTCCTTTTGAGAGCTTCCGCTGCGTCTTAGCCCAAAATAACTATTCCACGCGTACGAAGTCGCGGGCAGAAGCTATTAACTAATTATGTTATCTATAATCTATACTAATATTATAAAGAGGTAAAGTTTGTGAGGTTGTAGGGGGTAATATCTGGGGAGTCGGAGAAAAATGCTCGAACGAAAACGTTTCTTACGAACGCTGCCTTAATTATGAGATATATATGATTGAGTGCTAGAGAAAAGTTGTAGCTTGATAATGCCTATTACCGCCCAACGAAGTGGGCACGGGTCGGTTAGTATATCACATAAAATCACATAGTACAATAGATGTACGATAGTTCGTATGTATGAAGATGTTTGAATTCAATTAAAGCTCCCCTATATCCCTTTGAGAGAATGTTCATTAAAACAGGACACGCTGTATATGTATTTGTGTTTGTTCTACAATGGTGTCAAATTTTATGACGTCAGAAGTTTATTCGTAAAATGGATATAATATTTATGTATTAACTAGCGGGTCCGGCAGACGTTGTCCCGCCCTGATTATAAAAAAATCCTGGACAAATTATATACCAAAACGTTCCTCGTGAATCACTTTATCCACTGGTGAAAACCACATAAAGATCCGTTCAGTAGTTTTTGAGTTTATCGCGAACAGACAGACAGACAGACGCGGTAGGGGACTTTGTTTTATACTATGTAATGATTTTTCGTTGAATAAAGAATAGAATTAATGCAAATATAAAGGAATGATAATTTAGTGAGTGGGATATATCTTTCTCATGTAAAATATTAGTTATTCCATATAAAATATTAAAAACGAATATTAATAACATTTTTCCTTTTTATTCCCTTGACTAATATTTAATTTACATTAATTATCTCCACACAGTTATTTAGAATTTTTTGAACGTGGGTAATATTTCAAGATCAAATTTTAGATTAAGGCTCAAAAAGGATAGAAAAGTCATATTTTCCCGATAAAAAGAAAAAAAAACATGTGTATGGCATGCGCGAAATGAAGAGAATCTTATAAGATAAAGATCTATTGTATATCATTATTCACCCTTGTGTATATTTAAATAAGTTCAAATAAATTTACACAGTTTAGAATTAAATGCCAAATAAGTTCCACTTCAGTCTAGAACAATGAAACGCGCTCTTTTTTAAATTCCTCTTGAAATTATTCATATTGATCAGGACTACTAAACAATGTTTTTCACTATTTATTGTTTAAATTAGGCTCATTGTAGAACAACCCAGTCATTCTAACCGGTGTTTACACTGTTCTGTTTTTAATCAAGTGCCAGGAGTCACAAAGTGTCTTTCAGTCAGACGATATTGAATATCGATTATGCTCCGCAAAGGCGAGAAAGATGAGATATTGCTTATTGATTTAAACGAGTCTGAACGGATTTTCTGCAATCTCCGTTGAAAATTCCTTTTTAAAGAAAAAATCATTTGGGTTCATTGTTTTGAATTGTTTTTAATACCAAAAAGTGTATAAAGTTTATGGAAAAAAAGACAAATTCAGGCAGCCTGTAACCACACGTATAACATTCTACTTTATAAGAAAAAAGGAATTAATAAGGTACTGGATACTAAAGTATCGTGTGAGATAAAATCGCGTTAGATATTAAAAATAATTGGTACCAACGATTGGATTACATTTCTTTTTTTTTTTTTTTTTTTCGGACTGACTATGCTATTGGCCTTTTTAGAGGCCTCTACAGCTTCACCGGACTACTAAGGCGAGCGCTTAAGGCACTCAGCCGATTTTGTTTAGGCAACTAGCTCAAGGGTGCGCGGCACACCTCGGCTTGGGCTGTTGCTGTTATCCCGGATCTATCCTAGCTAAACTATTCTAATCTATTCATACATATATTCATTTGTGAATCATGCAATCGAAATTGCATGATTCACAAATGCATACGTGTATATCGGAATGAAACAAGCTAAACTATTCGATTCAGCTCGAAAAAAAGGGAAAAAAAACAAACCCATCCACTATGTGTATGTATGTGCACGTGTGGTGAGAGTTGATCTCATGTGTGAGTACAAGTGATGTAGGTGAGTCACTGTGTCGCGAAAGTGATATCTCGGGGGCTCCAACCGGGGACGACCTCGGCTCGAGATATCACTGAGAACCACGATGTGTGCGGGAACTAACGGGGATTCCTTCCCTCACGGCAGCGTCAGGGAAGGTTACGCGTGCGTGGGCGCAAACACGCATATTAAAAGATCGAATTTAAAATTAACTGAACGGCGTCGGCGCCGGAATCTAAAAATAGAAATAGTAAAAGTTATTATTATTACTCGATCGTTTTAGGGGAAGTTAGACGCAAATACACGGATTTACTCTAACTTATATGAGTTATTTATTTATTAACGGCGGCGCGCACGAGCCGTTGCAGGGTAGCCGAGATGGCTGGGAACCTATGTATCGCTGTTATGGGACCTAGAGTCGGATTTCGGACCGTCTCTTCGTATGCCGAGATCTCCGAGATCTCGTGGAAGATGAGTAATTGACCTACGTAGTCAATACTCGATAGGGAAAAGGAGCATGCGGGGGCGGCCTGTGGAGGCTTAGCCGCCTGGGATTTAGGGAGCGGCTGGGACGCGGGCTTAGGAGCCCACGGGGCCTGAGGGGCCCGGTAGGGGCGGGGGGGGCGCGCTAGTCGCGGGTACGGACGTTGCCGGTGCACGAGATGTGCTCGGCAGGCTCGGGAAGGACTCTCGGGATATGAGAGGCGGAGGTCGGGGGCGGGCGGTGGCGGCGGGCGTCCTAGACGGGGAGACCTGTCTGGGGTAGCGGGGGCGCTTTGTGCGCGGGGCGCGGGGACATCCGCGATAGTTCGCGGTATGGCCCTCGCCGCGGCACAAGACGCAGCTCGGAGGGTCAGAGGAGGTCGGAGAGCGGGAGCACTCCTTAGTGGAGTGGTCGCCGAGGCACTTAACACACCTGGGACGCAGGCGACAGTTACGTGCGGAGTGTCCGTAAACCTGACAGTTGTGACACTGTGAGGGTACGGACGTTTTGCGCGGCGGCTCGACAATAATGCCGGAGAGGCCGCAGAGGGTCGAGAGATCGAAAATGGCTTTCCCTTCCTTGGTGCGATCGAGAACGACTAACACCATATTGTAGGGTGCCTTCGTGCGCGGAGAGCGCATGCGGTGTACCTCACGAACAGGAATGTCCTTTTCGTTGAGGTCGTCGGAGATGTCATCGGTTGGGATTTCGGCGGGGACTCTACGGATGACAACTCGTAGTAAGCGCTCTTCCTCGAGCGAATGAGTGAAGTAACCGAACTTGCTATCCCGAAGGAAACGAGTCAGGTTTTTATGGGCGGCAGGGGTCGCGACCTTCACCTGGATACCGACAGGGGTATTCACGGCGGAGGTAAAGGGAATCTCTGCTGTTTCCAGCATGTGACGAATCTCGACCCAGGACGCCTTGTCCTGGATCGTAACGGGGGGATTACATTTCTAAATCCGTCAATTCTTTTATATAAAAACTACTAGCTTCTGCCCGTAACGTCGTCTGCGTGGAATAGTCAGTTTGGGCTAACGATAACACGCAGCGGAAGCTCTCAAAAGGAAATAAAAACGATTTTGAAATATTCTTCATTAGTGCTCCACAATGTGATGATATATGTGATATCGATATATGAGCTATCTAACACTGAAATATTTTTTTCTAATCGGACCAGCAGTTCCCGAGATTAGCGCGTTCAAGCAAACAAACTCTTCAGCTTTATAATATCAAGTATAGATATAGATTACTACTTGGTGTTTGCTGATGATACTGTGATAAGGTGTGGAGGGGGGGAAGGGGAAGTGGGCCTCCGGCGCTCTCACTGACCGAACGAAACGCAACAATGCAAGCACTGTTACTTCACGTGGGTGTTTCTGTGGGTTGGGTGATACTACCCCGGGCGAGCCGATCCATTCATGCTCAAACCAGTAATAGCTTCAGCGTGACTCTACCACCTACAAAAACCGTTATTGTGCTGTATTATTTTTGTGCTTGCTGGAATAAAAATATGTTCTTTATCTTAAGATAAAAAAAGTCCCCTACGGTTTTCTTTGTGAAAAAAAAAAAAAGGAGATTTGGGGGGAGAAAAGATAATATTGGGGCGCACTGATAATTTAACATAACTCCGCAAAAACTTCGTAGTGCTAGATCTACTCAAATACCGGTATGATTTTGATAATTTTAATTGGCGATCTCATCTTTCAGGCTTAATAAGACCAATGACAGTTTTTTATTTATTTATTTATTTACACATTATGCGTTAAATACGCAATGGCGGACTTAATGCCGAAGGCATTCTCTGCAGTCAACCATTAGGTGATGCAGAGATAAATGTTGGTAGGTGTAAAAGGTGAGGTTTTTGAAGTTTTACTTCTTTTGGCGCGTTAGGGAAAAATGATGAGAGTAAATTTTTACGATCCGCGCGCACATCGTCACGAAAAACCAACACCCTGAAGTTATTACGATGCGCGCGCACACCGTCACAAAAAAACCGAAACCCTGAAGTTAGCTATAGTCAACATTTTGTTTCTTTGTATTTGTTGTTTGTATTTCTTTGCATTGACACTTTCAATGTATTAAATACCTTTTTTCTATTGTTAGTGTAGTTTTTTCTACAAACGTCGAATAAGGCGAAAGATAAAATTTTTGAAAAGATTTTTATCTTGTTACGCCAAAGGAGTATAACTTGTAACGCGTATACATAAGTACACACACACTTTCTTTTAGCTAATAGTGTTAGGTTTTACAATAAAGTCTCAAAGCATATTACCGATTTCCCAGAGAGTAAGTTCAAGCGACATGTCAAGCAGGTTTTGCTGTCAAAAGACTAATATAGAGTGGATTAATATGTGACTGATGGTGATATCTGGAAATAACGCCTCTCTCTGTGCATCTTTTCAAAACGATGGTAACTATAATGCATTGACATGAAAAAAAAGATCGAGTTTTTACCGGTTCTTCTCGATGACAGGATTATTTTCCGAACCGTTGTTGCGTTCGTAAGCGCCTTCTCAGGGCCCGAGTAAAATATAATGTTTTTGGTTTTCTTTCGTCTTACACTTTATTGCGCTGTCTAGTTTGTAATACTGTTACAACTTCAGGGGGTGTAGACAAGAGGCGCGTAAGTCTAAAGTTACTAAGATACTGACCAAACATTCTTTAACTCTGTAACTGATGTACAAAGTTTCGTATAAACTAGTTTATGCAGAGACGAAACGCTATCGTGTAGACGGAATTTTAATGTGAAATTACTGATTTTTGTAAAGACCTTGATCCCATCTACTATCACTTAGATACCTTAAATTTTGCTTTAAGTAATCGGTTATAATAACAATCTACAATTGGCTCTTATTATTTCATTTCTTCTCTTCCATCTTTTTCCTTTCACTTATTTTTTCCCGATAACAGGGATAAGTAATCACATAAGTCAAGAAACAATAAACAGCATTAATGCTTTCCTGTATTTGAGTAAACAATTAGGTAGACCACATGAACCCCAAATGACAGACATAAGGCGAGTTTCAGAGTACTCTTCTGTGGGGAAATGAGTTCCGAATGATGACGGGATGTACATTTTGGACCAATTAATAAGCGTTAGCTGTTTTATAATTATCTCCATACATTTTATAGATTTAAAGCTTTTAGTCACACCAGAAAACATTCCAGTGTAAAGAAAACACGGCAAGGAATTGGATCAGATTGATTAAAATTGTTATTCTTGTCTGTCATATCCCTAAATTTCATTGTACAGAGAGATAGTTGTTTCTACATAACTATCAAGTGAAATGGTAGGGCCTCTTCTTACTCCGTTTGGCTAGCTATCACCTTTAAGTTAAAAATTTGTCGCCAAGTACCTGTTAGTGTGTTCCGGCAGCTGGACTTGAGAGCCAGTACTCTCTAGGTTTAGCGTGTTTACCATCTTAGACCGTACCTTCATTTAACATCAGATAAAATTGTGCTGAAATGCTAAAACTTATAAAGTACTAGCGGGCCCGGCAGACGTTGTCTCGCCCTGATTATAAACAAATCCTTGACAAATTATATACCAAAATGTTCCTCATGAATCCCTTTATGCACTGGTGAAAACCGCATGAAGATCCGTTCAGTAGTTTTTGAGTTTATTGCGAACAGACAGACGCGGTAGAGGACTTTGTTTTATACTATGTAATGATAATGTATATTATATTGTAGCCTCAGATAGGTATTCAGTTCTTCGATCCGTTGTATAAATTCTTTATAGTAGATATTTAAAGTATTTCATAGATTTTTTCTTATATCTTATTATTGGATTTTTTTTGCATAATTTGATTTTATAACTAAATAGTAAAATACTTTGAGTTGATTTAAAAATGATGGTATTCAAAATATTGTTACCAATCATTACATCGTATAAAACAAAGTCCCCTACCGCGTCTGTCTGTCTGTTCGCGATAAACTCAAAAACTACCGAACGGATTTTCATGCGGTTTTCAGCGGTGGATAGAGTGATTAATGAGGAACGTTTTAGTATATAATTTGTCAAGGATTTTCTCATAATCAGGGCGGGACAACGTCTGCCGGGCCCGCTAGTGTTGTATAAAGTTAATTGTGAATTTTTATTTGAAATATTTTTGCATTAGTTCTGAATTAGTCTATTATGTTCAAAACTATAATTATTATTAATAGGTAGTTGTCTCATTTAGAGATGAAAACAGTCAAATACGAGAATTCTTTGTAATATTATAAATTGCTGCTATAAATCGCTTGAAACTCGGAACTTGTAATCGTTGTCGCCATTAGCGCAGACCCATCAACGTCCACTTAGCGTCTGTCTCGAGGTACAAGCTAAAGTGTTTTATAAACTATTCACTTTGTACTCAAAAGGTAGTGTCCTGATAGTTACGTAGGTTAGACATAACTACGAAGGTTTAAATACATGATAAACTAATATTCAAATTCTCCAGGGAACCAGTTATATTGAGTTTGCATATTATTATTTCTATGAGATATTGCACAAACGACATATTTACTAAATTATTATAAAATGAACATGTCAATAAATGAGTGATGTAATCTTTTTTACGGACTTAATAACATATATTTTTATTAAAAAAATATACTGAAAGATATATTTAAGGTTTTAGAATGAGCTGATTTAATATAATGTGAATTACTATTGACCAGGCAACCATACTATTGACCGGATGTCATTTTTTTTTGGATTTGACTAACGCTGTTTGCCAAGCTGTTACAGCTTCATCGAAATTTTTGGACAGACGAACCTAGCCTGTAGTCGCTGCTAGGGAGCGTCGCGGCGAGTGTGGTGGAGCAAAATTCACCGCCACACTTTTACAGCCTGGTCTGTGGTCACGCCGAACATTATATTAATATCAATTAGATCATATAAAAAGAGTAAGACGGCTATTCAGAAGCGAGACGTTACAGAACATGGAAGTATTGCTAATCTCTTCGTATTTATTAAATGGATATTGTGTTAAAAGTCGCAGGATATTTTATATTGCTCTCATTTTTTTTGTGTTAATTATTTCAACTTAAAACAAATATATATAAAATAAAATGCCTTTGGTTTATGCTGTATCTTGCTTGACCCTTGTCTTGTGTGATACTTCATTCACACTGGTAATGTGTTAATAAACCAAATTAACGCAAAACAGTTCTTTATCTCATTCTGATTAAAAATACTAGCCCGAGTAAAGCCGTAAACAAAATGCTGGTTTATATATAAAACTGTTGAAAATGTATTAACTTTGCGAATAACTTGTACGTATTCACTAGACAAGCAATTCGGAAATTGTTTCTTTTTCGATTTCAAAGAATTTGTCGAAATGTGGAAGAAGATAAAGAACTTGTAAAATATGATTATTTTTGCTATAGATATCAATTTAAGAATTAATAATAATTAAGGTTCACTGATATATATCGCACTTCTAAAACTTTCGAGTCCGGAGGCATCATACATGTTTGCATAGGATACTCTATAAGTTATTGAGTAGTAATTAAGAAGTTTTGAAAACCCATTCCACAAGAAGGTTATATCTTAAGAAAATTTAATAGGAGATTAAAGACACAGTACCTACTTAAGACGCAATAGAAAATCCTATTGGGCATACGTCTAATATGAGATAAATTGGTCAGTTGAAGACGTTTGATTCACGTTAACAAAAAGTAATTCAGATAAAACAACTTTAATTTTTCCTTTACTACGTTTATATAGTCATAAACGAATGCGAATGAATATTTGAGATTTAGACGATTGTCGTTTAATTGAGACCCATAAAATAGCTTTTTTAGTGCAACATAGAGTTCATTGTATTTCGGTCCTAATTTCGTTACGTTCCAACGATACTGTCACATCAATTTGCCAACAAATTGATATTTAATGTTGGCTATAATTTGCGTAATGGCATTTTGAAAGGCAGCATTTTGTTATTATAAAAGTATTAAAATATATTTAGGTATTACCATGTTTACAGTTAAAGTTTGAAATGGTATTGGTTTCTTAGTATAGTGCTTGGAAAAATCACCCAAGGAATTAAGAAAAAAGGAATCTTTATGCAGCCAAGGCTTGTATGCAGAATATTCACCTATTATATTCCCATCTCATCAAACTTGGAAACGTTGTTCAGGTCCAATTACCTTGCATCGTAGGTCAAAGACGCCCAAAATTACACTTAAAGAATTATAAGGACAATAATTTCTAGCCATTTTCACTGTTCTATATATGAGAAAGAGCATTAATCTAGCACATTTGTGAAAACCGTTGTTAGGAATAACTTCATATTCCAGTCTCTAGCAAAGATTACAATTCTTGTAGGTACATTGTAGCTTACAAAAGAAACAACGGCAAAAAGTGCCAAACAAAGGCATAATTTCGAATAAAATATTAAGGATTTTTATAGGGTGCCATTTTTATATCATAAACAATATCACCATTTAACAGTTCTAAGTAATGTAACTCCAATTATGGTATTTTCATTTTAGCCTATTACAAGCTTTGATCAAATTGGTTTAAAGTATAATTGTAATCTCTTTACTAATTACATTTAGTCTCTCAAAAAAAGCTTGTCTTTATTTTTATCTCAATGTTGGTTTAGTCAACGTTTTTAAAATTTCCTGAACATCTGAAGTCAAGTTTTTAAATAAGTTTTCCTTATATATATATATATATATCGGGAAAAAGAGTGGCATCTGGGAGATCATTACTTGCGTAGATATAGGTTTTTCTTTGGTAAGGTGCGAGATGACTAAAATATATGGTTCTAATTCATGGGAGAGATCTGCATAAGCATTTAGTTGGACTTTATAAAGAGCATATTGCTGTTTAATCAATAATGTATAAATTAGCTGTAATTTTTTTCCGTGTAAAATAAAAGTTAATTAGTTTTTTAGGTGGTAGAGCCATGTTGAAGCTATTACTGGTTTCAGCATGAATGGGTCGGCTCGCCCGGGGTCGTACCACCCGACCCACAGAAAATCGAAGTGAAGTAACAGCGCTTGCATTGTTGCGTTTCGTTCAATCAGTGAGAGCGCCGAACTTCACTTCCCCTTCCCCTAACCCCCTAAACACAGGATGGCAACGCACTTGCGACTCCCCTGATGTTGCTAGTGTCTATGGACGGCGGTGATCACTTGCCATCAGGTTACTCGCCTGTTTGTTTGCCACCTATAATATATATATATATAAATTGGTTGCGCCGCTTTATGTATGTTTGAAAATTCCCGCATTATGGATTAAATCGCGTCACTTTGAATTTTGACCAATTAATGCGATCAGGTCACGCCATCTAGTCTTGCCCAATCACATTTCCCTTTAACTATGGCACATGCTTATTCGCCGCGAGCGCGACGCTCGCGCCGCCAATAGTTTCGATTGCCGCCGCCAGTGTTCGACTGGTGCCGCCATTGTGTTGTGTTACTTCGTCCGCTATCGTCGTGTAGTTTACGCGGCTCGCAGTGTCCGTGCCGAGCCGCGTCGCATGCTAACATTTTGAGTTTTTGCATGGTCGAGTGAGAAATAAACGCATCGCTACATACGTGCCGACATTTATTATGAACAATAAGTGTTGTGTGAGAGAAGACTCGAAGGAAAGAAACGAGAAACACCTAGCCGGCTAGCCACGTGGAGACTGCATCACCGCGAGGTATGTGCCAGGTTTCCATCCTGCCCTTCTCTCCTTAATCGTAACTGATCGCAATATTTGAATATCAATATAGCAACCCCGCAAATACAGTCCACTTAAATTGAACATAGATAAACCCACACCCACACGCCCCCCCTCCGGCTCGTCGACCATCGCCGCGGCGCCATCATATATATATATATATATTAATTTCAACATTAATATTACAATAATGATTATTAGTTGCCCAATAATTCAGTTTATTTATCAATTACGGAAAACAAACCATTAAACACAAATGAAAGTAAAACTAAAATTATGCTCTTAAAAGAAAATATTTGTTTTTAGACTTCCAGTCTAATTACTTATTTTTCGTATCTTGCTTCTTCTTTGCTGTATCTAGTTTCTTCTTTGTCGTATCCTGTTTCTTCTTTGTTAATGAGAGATTTCTCTTGAGCGTTTCTTGTGCTATAGCATCATCTCTTTGCTCCAATACGTTTTGTAAATTTGGAGGCCATTTGTAGTCTGTAAAAGATATTACATCATTTATAAGTTTTTTTTTCTCAAGAAGTTAAAAGCGTTATCTAGTTCAATGTATTGTAGACTCCTAATCTCCGTAATGTATATAAAAAGATAAATCTAACCAAATTAAAAAAAGTAACTCAATGTCATTCAAAATTCACATCTCGTTTTCAACGCGCCCACAAATAAATTAGATTCACCTCAAAGGAAGCCGGGAGTTACTACGAAAATATTTCTCTAAAGGAATAAGATTTTTCCAGCTTCGCACATTCTGTATACAAGTTACATAGCAAATTTAATCATCCTAATCTTTAGGATTTAATAAAACCGACAACACTGGTTGATTTACCGCGGATAGCACTGAGAATATTGTTTGCTTACATGCCTTAATTAAGTAGCTCACCCAATTAGTATTCTAACATAGAATGGTCTGCATTAATTTCAAAAGTTCTTAGAGCTTGATTATCTGTTATGACATGAATTAGTTGAAAGGTAGGCAAATATATTTTTGTAATTATTACATAATTACAGATGACTTAGTTTTCTAACATAGAATGGTTTGTATAGAAGTTTCTAGCGCTTGATTATATCTTCGGGAATAAATTAAGTAGTCCGGTGAAGCTGTTAAGGCCTTACTAGGCAGTTCGAAAAATTGTGTGGTTTTATGAAACCACGGTAAAAGTGAACTTTTTTTCACACTATAGACATTTAACTAATAATAGTCTATACACTACACGGTCAGCTGCTGCGAACTATAGGCGCCGCCATATTGGCCCTGGCCGCTCTGACGAGCGCCGTTCACTTTATCCCTACTCCGCGGCCGACCACCACGCGACATGCAACACACAGACGAAAAAATTTGAGACGATGTAATAAAAGTTTCACTTTAAAAAGCATAAATTAGTTCGAAGGTAAGCAACATTATTTTTTGTGATCATTAAAGTAAAGATTAGAGATGACCAATAACTTTCGCACTGATTGGATACCACCGGTATGGTGCAACAATCAGTGCTTCCTTGAAACCTCCAATTTGATATTTTTGTGGTACTCATTATTTAAAAGTTCGTGCTTCGTGAACACCAACAACCGCGGCGGTAATCACAAAAGTTAAGTGAATCTTCATCCCGATTATAGAGCAAAACATTTAGCATTCATTTTGGTGGTAACCTCCGTCCAGCCAATTTAAAAATACAGTCAGATACCCGTTATCGTGTTTTTCTTCTCTTTGCAAAAATTAATGCACTGATGGTGAGATAAAAGCAATGATGATCGCCTAGAAATGCAAAACTGTTATACTCGTAAAATTTCCTTTTTTTTATTCTTTATAGTTTTACCATGATCCCATTTAATGTTAAATGACAACGTCACAGAAGGTAAACACGAAAATATAGAGGGGATTGGCTCTGAAGTGCAGCTGCCGTAACACACTAATGGGTGCTTAGCGACAGATTTTTAACTTTAAGGTGGTAGCTACCGAGCGGTGTACTTACAAAAAGCCCTACCATCATGCTATTCATCATTATGTTTTCGTTCACCACGCGCTCCGACCCAGTTGCTAAGATTAAGAACCTACGTTCATCGACGCAATGACCAAACACGGTATCAACTAAGTCATCGTTGTTTCAAATTTCAAATCGCTTTGATCTTATTATATTTCAACAGTGTAAAAATTGGTTCTAAGAGAAATCATAATTTTAACAAACCAACGAAAAGTTTCTCCAGAAGCTGACACCTGATCTGCTGTCCGCCCAACACGTGCTCTTCATTGTAGCGTTGCAGCTCTCGCATGCGTTCAAGTGCCGCTTCTGTACGTGCTTGACGATTTTTCTTCCCTGCTTTAGCCATATCCGGAGTCACTAAAACACTAAGAGCATAGAGTGCGTTTTGCCTTGCGAAATATATTTACACTGTTCTTCATCTCGTACATATGTGTATTTAGAGTTTCAGATACAGTGCATATCTCTATACACTTGTATTTTTGTTTAAATAATTGAGAAAATAATTTAACTTCAATGAATAGATCAGAATTTAAATTTTTTTTTTTAAAATTTTATGGAAAAAAAGGATTTTATTATATAGAATGAATAAAAAAAGAGGGGAAGGAAAAAGGAGGAAGAAAAAGGAGGGAAAAATCAAGCGGAAAGAAGAAAGAGAAAAAAAAGAATGATAATTTTTTCAATGAATAGTCAGATTGTAAACAACAGCTACCTTTAAGAGATAAGGCATTTAATATCGCTTATCCTTTAATATTACAATGAGTAGGGTATTTAGGTGTCTGAAATGTTTTAAATATTTCTCCCACAGGTTTTATTGTATACGGAAATCCATCCTCTAAATTATATTTTTTTTTATTCCTCGTGGTTTAAGCCTTCGCATAAAATCTCACCTGACGTTCATTGGCTAGATGGTTTAGGATAAACAAATAAACATGCTAAATGTAGGGCTGGTTCTCAAGTGTAGCTATCGGAACACACCTACAGGAGATTGGCGATAAATTTTCAAATAGAGAGTGACATGCTATAGTTGAAATAAGATATTTTTTGTCGATCGAAAGCTCATCCTTATTACAAGAATTGAAATCTACGTGGAACTATTAAGAAATCCAAATTATGATTTGGGTTATCTATAAGAGGTTATCTGTAAGGTATTAGATGTATTTATATTACTAGTAAATGAATAGATTATTTTATAATTTATGTAATAGGATAATACCTCAAAACTTCTACTTTTTCTCTCATACAAAGCGGTAAAAAGTGAGGCGGTATGAACTTGTCCCTTATTTGTTCTGGCATCGTAATGTATTTAGATTCCTCCTCACTTTCGAACGTCATTTCTAACACTGAAAGTAATCAAAATCAAAAATACTTTATTCAGTTAAGGCCCTGAGAAGGCGGTTATGAACGAAAATACCACCGGTTCGGACAAACAAATCAGTCATCGAGAAGAACCGTCAAGAAACTCGATCTGGTTTATCTTTTCATGTTGTAATTAAAGAAAAAAAAGCCCCCGGTCTGTCTGTCTGTGTGGATAAAAAAAAAGAGGATTTTATGGGTTCGGGAGAGGGAGAGGGTTTAGATAGAGGTTTTCAAGGGGGGCCTATTTTTACAAAACATAAATATTTACATTCGTTATTAGTGGATGCACACAGAGAGAGGCGTCATTTCCAGACATGACAATCGTTCACATATTGATCCACCCTATATAGCCTTTGGACATAAACCAGCTTAACATGGTGTTTCGACTCACTATCCCGTTACTTGAAATAAACTATAAAAAAATTACTGGGCATTAAATACAAAAAACGACTCACGTTCACTTTCAGTTGCAGGTGTGGGTCCTTGTCGTGTTATTCGTTGTTGGTCTTCTACAAAGTGGAAGTGGTGAAGAAGAAGGAAGAAGTGGATTACATTTAATTACGTATGTAGTTAGCATCTTACTATAAAGACACATTTTAAGTACCAAAACGAAAATTAGTGTTAAAAATGCACCTCTTTTAGCTTAGATATTGGTTCGAAGATCGCTTGTACGTTCGTTTGCCACATAGTCTTTTGACCGGTTTGACCGGTGGAATGTCCATGCGATGTCCGCAAGTTTAAACCCCGGCAAATATCAATGTTTGCTTGCTAATTTAAATTGATTAAATTATCGGCTGACGGTGAAGGGTAAACATAGTGAGGAAACCTGAACTTGAAAAATGTTCTTGTAGTAATACTGTATGTGGGAAAAAATAGAACTGTGAATTTCTCAGAATGAAGTCGCCAATACGTCGTGTGCTGCCTTGGTGATTATGCCCATACCTTACTTCGGAAAGAGGCCTATGACCTTGCAATGGGGCTCTTACAAGCTAATGATGATGATGATGACTTATACATCATCAATGAAAGGTACTCATATTTCTAACTTTTTTTGCTTTATTTCTCTTAATAATCATTTTATTTCAAATATTAGGGTAGACGGTACTATGTACCTTCGGCGTGGAATTCATTGGCCTTTTGCACGTATCATTCAACATACTCTGTTGCAGCGAGACGTTACTGTAGTCAATCAATTCCAGGGGGTATTGCAAAGTAACGTCCGCTCGAATATTTAATTATGGAATTCGTCTTCTTCTTCGATCGAATACTATTTTATTTTCTGTTTTGTCTACCATACTCTTATTACCTTATGTCTACCATATTCTTACTTTCAAAAATATTACTATAAAAAACCTATACTAATTAACTATAAATATGTGTATCGCAGATAATTTAGAGATAAACGTTGCTTGTGGTCATGTAATCAAGACTTCTATTTATTTTATCTTTAGATTATTCTAGAAGCAATGATGGAACTTACTCTTTTCTTCTTCGTTCTCCATTCCAACCGCAAATTGTTCCTGAAATTGTAATGATATGACGGCGAGCAATTTCTCTATAATTGTACACACCTACATCAAGAAAAACGCAGTAGGTATGTTGCGTCTTATTAGGACCAATCTAGTTTGTCTGATCGGATTAACACCATATAAATTATTATTCCTAGTCTTATAAAAGTAAGACCAATTGTCGATATTACCATCTATGTCAAAGACTTTAACCAGTATTCTGGTCAATTGAATAAAAGTGATAAATTATTAGTGTTACTTAAAATTGAATAATCCAATCAGGTACCACGTTGGCCAGCGATTTGTGTGAATATAGCTATATAATAAACTAGTACCCACCCTTGACTTCGTCTGTGTTTATGTCTTTATAAATGACTAGTTGTGCCCGCGACTTCGTCCACGTGGAACCTAATGTACAAAATAATGACTAATAAAGTCATCTGAACGTATTTAGTCCATTTGCTTATCTACTTTTCTCACATACTTAAGTCGCGGCGCCATTAAAATTATAATAATTTTTGATAGAGTGGACTGATTTTAATGAAACAAAGACTAAGTTAGTCCCGAGGATATGCTTTTTGATTTCCTTCTATGAGGTATTATTGTGAACCCAGTACTTTAACAGTGATGCGTTCCAAACCGTTGCAAACCGACAGACATTTCTAAAAATGATTAAAATGTATTCTATTACTCATTCTTTGATACCTGCCACAATTTTTTTCACGATAATCGAAAAAGTACAGACACGTTAGATTTACATTCTTGTTATATGTATAGACTAGCGGGCCCGGCAGACGTTGTCGCGCCCTGATTATAAAAAAAATCCTGGACAATTATATACCAAAACCCGGAATCACTTTATCCCGAGAAACGAAAAGTGGGTTTGTGGAAAAAGAAGAGGGGGGGGGGGGTGATGATACATTATCTTCAAGGTTCATATAACGCACAACAAGCTTTCCAACTCACTAGACACTTATTGTTATATTTTGACAAATTTAATCAATATTTTTATAAAGTTTTATTCTTATGTATAAACTATAATACTGTAAAGTTTCATCAAAATCGGTTGGATAATTTTGCGTGAAACAGAAACATAAGTAACACACAAAATGTTCTTGTTTCTAATATTGATAAGATATAATAACCTCGGTGTATGAATGTGCGCTTTCTGATAGTGACTGAGTAATAGCTTCTAGAAATTCTGCTCGAAATTCTCTTCTGCAATATGAACACATAATTGTTATTTAACTTGTCTTATGAATATTGTATTATATGTTGCATGACTAGGAAATTCACTGTTCATTTTAAGATTTGTCGTAACATATATTAACGTATATTGAAAGTTTTACGTTATAACATCCTTCTCATAACTACTAATATTATGGAGTTGCTGATTGAAATATTGTTCACTAGTCAATCGGGAAACCATACGTTAACGATTATGTTTCCTCCAAGCAATCACGGTTCTAGATTATATAAAAAATTGTTGTCTACGGTCTTCCCAAATACTACTAAGGTTCAAACGAAATTACATTAAAATATTTTCTGACCTAATTTTCGTAGATGCTTCTACTAACCTTAGTACTAAAGTTTCACAAAATAAACCAGGCAGTATTGTAAAGTAGATTTCACATTAATTTGCACATCACTATTACTTAATAGAGAACTAATCCGTCAAGTAACTTGATTAGGTTAGTAATTAATCGGAACTGTACCACAAATATACTATTTGAAAAAACTAGGTAAGACTTGCCTAATATGAGACCCACGTAAATTTCTCCCAGATTCATATGCATCCCATTCTCTCCTTGCTGCAGCAAACTGAAGATCTCTTTCATCATCTCGTTTAGCTACAGCACTTCCTCCACTAGTCACAGAACACTCCAGCTCCACATACGCGTCACCAGGTTGAGGGTATTGTATAGTCATCGGTGATGATATTTTATCCTTCTCTCTCCCTGATGTGATCTTGTGCAAATTATAATTTTTAACTTTGGAGACTTTTTATTACAACTTGTATTTGCTATTTTCAGTTACCTTCTCTTTAGTCGGTTTCTTCGCTTGCAACTCGATTTTGTTTTCTACAGAATTACGAACTTCATCAACTCTTATCCATTGAGCTACAGTAAGAGGCCATCCACATGGTGTTGTTACCCTTGAAAATCAATATGTATGAATACAAACACGTCAAATTATTATAATCATTATTTTCAGCCTGTACTTGTTGACTACCAAATTTAATTCTATTTAATACGTCACTCTTCAGGTCTTGAGCCAATTTTATCCAGATCTGACCTGTATTTTTTAATATATCAGCAACCTAACGAGCTGGAAGGCAACTGATGCTTATTTTCTTGTATGCGGCGACCATTTCGACAATGTTTGGGTTAATTGCCATCACTCTACCTGGCAATATGTTCTGCCCCACTCTATTTGAATTTAACGATTGTCGTTCCAACGTGGCATATCTTGGTGTGACGTCAGATTTCCACATTCCTTAGTGAAGCTTGTGGTTTGATGCTGAGATGGCACATTCCATGATTTCTATGCAACATGTACTTTGTACATAGCTTCAATTTTAAGCGCCCATGTCTCAGCACTATATGTCATTATGAGCAAATAGGCTAGTTATAAAAACGAGATTTCATGCATTGTAGAACGTAAATTTAAATGAAGTATACTTAAATAAAAATTATATATCTAAACATCAAATGCATGTATTTTTGCACTTAACATATAATTTTCATTTCTTAAATAATAATTTCGTATATTTACTTACAATAGTTTGAGAATTTTCTTAGCAATTGTATTTCTAATTTAGCCAACAAAATAAGGATATTATTTAAAGTAATCGATGTTTACGGTACTTACTCGATAATATATTGCTTTGGTTCTATTGGCGCAGACTTTATCTGTAAAAGTAATAATGATATGAGAAACAAATATATTTATATTCTCTCTCTGAAAGTTAATTAAATAATTTTTCTCTCAATATTAAAGTTACTAATAGTGATGATAAGCTGGTCTACCACAAGGTTCTTTAGAAAGAACTTGAAGCCACGAAGTAACTGAACTACTAGAATAACTTTCAAATTATAATTGAATTAGAAGTTATAGTGTCACATTACTGTTTATCGCCACAAGTACAAGAACCGTATTTGGTGGCGCCGTTGCGTTGGCGACGCCACCGAAGGGCGTTGGTTTCTTTGCTAATTTAAGTGGCTGTTTGCGGGGGTGCTATTTTGATTTGTATTGCGATAGATACGACGAGGGAGAAAGAGTGGAGGAACTTGGCACATACCTCGCGGCGCTGCAGTTCCACGTGGCTAGCCGGCTAGGTGATTGTTGTTGTACTCCCTGGGTTTTTCCCGCACAAATTATTGTTTTAATGTTGTCGGCACGAATTTGCGGGCGATGGTTTTCCTAATCGACAGGCGAAAATAAACTGTTTGCATGGGGAGATAGAAAAAAATGGAGCGGGCGGAAAAGACAATATGGGGCGGTTCGACGCGCTAGAATATACAGGCATAGGAAGGGGTAATTGAGCGGGGCTGGAAAGTGTCACGATCTGATCACAATAATGCGGGAATTTCAAATATATATAAAGCGGCGCAACCAGTATTCAAGAACCGTATTTACATTAAATAACTGGTATTAAAATATAATAACTTTATTTTCAAGCCGTTTCGAACGAAGAACCAATCTTAGTGTGACTTTGACTTCCGAGTGTCATATAAATACTGGTAACTTTTGAAGCAAAAACGTAGCAAAATTATAAACATATACACAACAAGGTTTAAATAATGCATTTACCGATTTTATACGAGACAAGTGACGAATTGGCGCTAGAAAACAGTCAACAACTTGATACGAAATATTTTGGTATAATTGACAATACCCAGTTCTACACACACTGCGCACAGTCAAAGCCGCTACATTAAAATTCATTATTTTTCTATCAATCAGCAATTTTTTCATACATATAGTTATATAATAAC
This sequence comes from Antheraea yamamai, assembly GCA_036509395.1. Classification (NCBI taxonomy): domain Eukaryota; kingdom Metazoa; phylum Arthropoda; class Insecta; order Lepidoptera; family Saturniidae; genus Antheraea; species Antheraea yamamai. The sequence continues at coordinate 1,711,714 of AP028440.1, forward strand.
CAGTAAAAAATAATTACGCCGTAGATAATGCATGAGACGCCGTTGAAATTACTAATGTACCAAAAAATAAATGGTATTCTAAATTCTGACATTAGATTATCACGTATAATTTGACGTTCATGTGTTTTATTTGTATTATCTTATTTTAGTTGCATATACCTTAGTCACTGATTTACTCTTTCCAACATTTGATTTTGCAGACTTGGGGGTCCCTTTCAGAGACCGGGCACTAGGAATAGCTATTTCTCTTAGCGTCTGAAAGCAGTCGTTTAAGAGATAAAATATAATGAAGTATTTAATTCCTTTACACTGCTCTGCAATTAATTATTTAAATATAAGGGTGTTTAATGAATGATGCGACGATGGCTTAGTTGATAGTGTGTTCAGAGACAGTATCGATGGACATAGATTCATAGATTCGAATCGTTATAACTGAGTCGGAACTTCGAGTGTTGGAAAACATTGAGATGAACCTATAACATTGTGGTAATGTTTTTTCTAAGTCTACCTGGCTAGCTATCACCCTCAAGTTGAAAATCTATCGCCAAGCACCTGTCCGCGTATTTTGATAGCTGTACTTGAGATCCAGTCCCGTCTAAATTTACCGTATTTGCAATCTTAGACCACGTACTCATTTAATATCAGATAAGATTGTGGTCAAACGCTAGAACGAAGAATGTGTAACTAGCTAAGCCTAATAAATAATGGGTCATTGTTTATTTGCTTGACTGGCATACTAGTTGAAATTATTTACACTGTATATGAAATTTTGATCTATCGTAATGCATTTTGTAATCCAACTTTAAATGAGGACATAAACTCTCTGTCATATTTAGGAAATGCTTCCCTTTTTATAGATCTTAAGGTAAATTGTCATGTAAGATGCTTATCAGACGAAATTACGAAATTATTACATTTTAATTTCCAGCAAAAATCGAATCATTATAAATAATTTATTTCTATAACTGATTAACTTTATGTCCTTACTCCAGGTAAATTAGACTGTGAGGTAGATTCCTGTGCAGGTGCTTGTTCTAGCCTTATGTAAGGCCAGTAGATTTCACCTGTTCCAATACATCTAGCTATTTCTTGTACATCACCATTTTTTGTTGTTGTCCTGAGTATCGCTACCATATCCAGCTGCTCGTATTATCAGTGGTCCATGAAAAGAGAATAATTTAATAAACTGTTGAAGACCGCAAAATTTGTTAACATATTGATTACTATTGATAAAATTAGAGCTGTAGTACCACTTAGTTGTACTACAGCATTTAACTGAATGGGGATGCTGCTGTAGCTGCTAATGAATCTATATCAGTTGTTACATTTCAAAATGAGCCTTGGACTTGCCAAATGTAATCGCTCATGTGGGATCTTTATTTTTTTTAAGATTTTTAGTCTTTAGTCACCGTGAAGGAAGTCCAAATTTTGCCGTTCATAAGTTTTTTAGTTTCATTTTATGATATTCAAATTTTACATCTTCAAATATTTCAAGATCTATAAAAAAAACTTTAATTGCTATGAACGGCTAAAATTGGAATTGGCTCATTTTGAATTGTAACGACTCATATGTATGTTTTCTTTATTTCCTTTGTAACTGTGATGTGTTCCAGCAATAAAATACTTTTTTTCTTCTTTCTTACCTCAGTTAGTCAGTTAAATCTAATTAAACACTTTTACACTTCTTGATAGCTATTAATATATGTTAATACTGTTCTATTAAAATGTAAATATTGTTATTAAAATGTAACATACATCGGGCGAAGTTGATGCGGCCCTAAAACTGATTGCTTCGTGCTTCATAACAGAAATCTGTATGCCTCCTAAAATTTTTCTTCGGTTAGGCAAGAACATCTCATCGATGTGAAATTTATAGACTGATGAAAGTGTTATCTCTTTACATTGATCCAAGTTATTATCACACAAATGGAAGTATTCTTTGATGGAGGAAAGAACTGTGAGTTGCCAGTGGCAGTCGTGGTAAACCCCTGATGATTCTTTAAGAGTACCGTGACCCATGACTGTATACCTGAAATTGTAAAGTTGATAAATTTTAAAATTGTTTGGACTACATACTATTTATAATCATACTATATGATCACACCGTTGAAAATAGCTCATTATTACACTGATGAAGGCATTGTTAAATACACGCACGCTTGAATTTTAACAATTAATATTAAATTATAGTTTCATTTATATTCATTGTTCCATGCAATGCCTTGCAGATATTATAATTAAGGAGTAAAAAGGGTGCTATTTTGTTGTTTGCATTTACCGCTGATTTTTTATACCTTTCATGTGGATAGCAAATTAAATATCTTATCATAACGTTCAAAATTGCTTGGACGCATTAACTTTGCTTGGAATTATTTCTACAAATAACTTTATAAATCTTTGTCGAGCTATACATATTCATTTGAAACCAAAACTATTAGAACTGCAATATTATTAACATACCCATAAATATTTGGTTCTACATTAAAAGTTACATGCGCGCCGAAGACTTGAGGAAGTTGTTCTCCAGTATCGTTGTTATAAATAGCTACGGTGCTATAGTGCAATGTACTTTGAAGATCTAAATGTACTTTGACATGACCGTGGCAGTAAAACACTCCTTGGAAGTATGGGACCCATTTGCATTTAGGCGTGATTTGAGTAGAACTGTTAAACTGTTGAAGATCGTAGACACCGCTAAGAGCTGAAGCTACTGAGTACGCATATTTAGCCCCAGGGTACATGAGAAAAAACTCATTCATGAGAGCCGACAGTGCTTCAAGATTTCCAAATACGTTATCCATCATCTGCCAAAAAATGTTTGTGTCTTTATCAACAATGAAATATGCAACCTTTTTTATTGGCATTGTGCAAACTACCAGACCCATGCCTAGAGAGAGATGATTAGCTCGATAAAGTTTTGAAAGTGATTAAATGGTGGTGATTGAAAAAAAAAGAAGGAAGAAATCCACGAAAGTGTTTACATGTATATGGAAAATCCAGAAACACCCAAACTGTGTTAAAAAAAGAGTGATGATGAGAGTTAGAGGTTATCCATAGGAGGAGTCGGGGGGGTTTGAATAAAATAAAAAGGGAAAAGGAAGGAAAAAAAAAAGAAAAAAAAAAAATTTTTAAAAAAAAAAAAAAAAAAAAAAAAAAAAAAAAAAAAAAAAAAAGTTTTAGAAATATCCTAATGGATGTTCTGATCGTGCTTGTTCAATTAAAATTTTACTACTTTAGCTTTTGACTTATTTGCTATTATTTGTTTATTGATTTTTGAAAATTATATATTTCGAAGTAAATAAAACTACATTTACGTTCTGTGGCTACCTTTTCTACTTGACAGTAAATAAAAAATGTTGAGCTCAATTTTAAATACAAACAATTTTGAAAATTTCAGGAGTTACGTTCACACGAGCCGTTAGACATTTCCGAACCCATGTTCCTCTCCAATGAGCTTGAATGTACGTCGCTGCTTCGTGTCTTTTAATAAACTTTTCTCTCTCATCTTTTAGTACTCCGCATGGCACTTCCTTTGTAGCCAGTTTACAGACGAGTGAAATCTCACGTCCTATCGATTTATTTAGCCAGCGACTCAGGCCAAATTGATCTAATATTAGTTTATCTTCAGTTATCTGTAAATTTTAAATATAAATGTATGCGTAAATTATTATATTCACAACGCGTTTAATACCATAATGAAATAGTCGACAAAGTCTGATTTCTTCAGCGTATACCATATGTTTATACTCCGACATCTCTAAATTTTTTTATTGAGATTATTTTTCTACATCTACACACAGTTCTATATTTACACACATACGATAATACTTCAAAAACATTTCTCAGGTTCAGGTTTCCTCACGATGTTTTCCTTCACAGGCAACCGATAGTGATACCAATTTAAATTAGTCAATGTTCACGAGTTTATCGGATTGATATTACACCGGACAAACCGTGAACGGTCAATTTCAATATGATCCAGTTTTATATATGGCTTCTAAGAAATTAGGTATACAAATTATGGATAATATCCAACAATCTAATGATATTTTATCACATAGCAAGACCTCAATACAGACATATTACCTGTTCATCAAGCGGTTCCACCAATATTTCCAATTCCTCGGACTCTGGTATCAAACAATTACAAAGATCTAAAGCAACAATTTCTCGCAAAGACTTCAAAGGATTCGGTTTGACTGGGAGTCCAAAGTCTGGGTCACAGAAATAGCGTCTGAGAATAGCGCAGACCGAATGATACTCAACTGTCTGGAGCTTCTTAGCAAGAAACGACTGAAGAGCTTGCCTGAACATCCAGTGTAAAAGTGATTTCTTATAACCAACAAACTTCTCCTTCCAAGGTAAATCTGGTGCATATGACCTAAAAATAAATAGGTATAAAACATTGATCTACAATTATAATAAAAGAATAAATACAATTATAAAATAGAATAAAAAACTAATTTGATAAGCTATGTTGTATCAGCACACAATTTACCTAAAATTATAGTCTTGTTGGTCTATTGGATTGACCGGTGGAATATCATTCTAATTTCCTCAGGTTCGAATACCGGCATGTACGAATTTATCGGAATCCGCGTACATTAATTACTTTAAATTGGTAACACTATCGGCTGACGGCGAAGGAAAACATCGTGAGGTAACCTGAACCTGAGAAATGTTTTTGTAGTACTACTGTATGTGGGAAAGCATAGAACTGTGGATTTCTCAGAGTTTGACTTCGCCATAAGCTGTGAGCTGGAGTGGTGATTATGTCCATACCTTCCTTAGAGAAGAGGCCTATAGCCCTGAAGTAGGTCCATTGGAGGCTGGCGATAATGATGATTTGTGTTGCCTTTTATTCAAAATATGGGAAATTCAAACCTAAATATCATACTTCTACGACAAGTTTACGGTAAAGAAACGAATCTAAACTGGCGGATGCCGAGAAATGACAGTTCACTCTGAGAGTATTCTATCTATAGCTATATTTATAATGCTTATTAATAAATATACATAATCGAATATTAAATACAGTAAAGTGTGCGCTCACTTATAAAACTCCTTGTCAGTAGCCAAAATACAGATATTAGAACGATTTATACGTATCCAGTTAGTAAAGGCTGTCCCAAGATTCAAGAGAAACCGGGATGCCCAGGGGCATTCCCGTACAGCAGCGACTTGTATGATATCTCTCGTCCCGAGCAGTAAAGTAGATTTGCTAAGAAGCGTCAAATGCCAGTGCATCCTTGAATGAACCCAAATCCTAGGAGAGTAGATGGAAAAATCAATTTCTGCGAATCACAACTATACATTTATTTTACTTCAATATCTTAACTCTACCCTCCCAATACATTATTGATAATTTAATGTTTGTCTACAAAAACTTTCTAAAGTTGAATTTGGTAAAAGAACGGCATGATCTAAATACCAGAAACTATGACGAACTATGTTACGTTGTTACGTCGTTCCATGTTTCAAACTCAGTAACAGTTTCTTAGGTAATAATGTTAGGTTTTACAACAAAGTCCCAAAGCATATAAACGATTTGCCGGACTGTAAGTTTAAGCGCCACGTCAAGCGGGTTTTGGTGTCAAAAGGCTATTATACTGTGGATCAATATGTGAACGATGATGATTTCTAGAATTGACTCCTCTCTGTGCATCCACTAAAAACGTTTATAACGTGTAATGTATTGTAAATATATATACATGTTAATAAGAATAACCTGATCCAGTTTCTTCCCAGTTCTTGTCGATGACTGGGTTGTTTTTCGAAGCGGTGGTAGTTTTGACGTTCAGAAGTGCCTTATTAGGTCTAAATTGTATAAAATATTTGTGTTTTATTTTTTATTAATAATTTTCTCTAAGGTTATAATTGAATCGAGAGAATAATCCACAGATAACAAAATTTAAATAACGTTAATGCCAACTGTTTACCTGCAAAAATGTCTTCCTGGTTGAAAATCCATTTCCACTGAATCGTACCCTCGAGTATTCAGAAAAGCTTTGGCCACCGGTAGTTTGCAGTCAGTAAACCATTCAAAACTCTCCACAAACAAATAGGCAGGCTCTATATAATCCGCTACGGGGACACCGCTATTGAAAAGCAACCTTGGATGCAAAACACTCAGGGAAATGCGTAGAGTATTTACATTCGGTCCGTCTATTTGCAAATACAGTGGTGCTGACTTTGGAGCACACATATCGATAGCTTTGTTTGGAAGGCCTTTGGTAACTCTAATTGGGGGATTGCTCGCAGCCGACGTTAATTGGTACGCCGAAGGGTAATGTATTATATTGATTTCTTTCACCAAAGCTTGTAACTACAAAGGAAAGATTTGATTCAGTAGCATTGATTTGTTTATCGTAAGTTTGCGTTTAGACAGGGGTAAATTGTGATCGTTACATTGGTGTAAGAAACCAATCAAATTAGTAATCATCACTCAAGTTTGTCTACATAACTGTTAAGAAGAACGTTTCAAAGTAATTTTAAGTTAGACCTACTAAATATTTAACGACGATCAGAACCAATGAGTTTGATCGCAGTATTAGAAATATTTAATGTCGAAATAGAAAAGATATGAAATAATATTTTCATATGATAAGTTCCCTAATAAATTCCGTACTTTTTTATTACAATTATATTATTTTTACAACAAAGTGTCATATAGACAATACATATATATTTGTAAACAAACCACTAGAAATAAAGAATAGTGTTCAATGCGTACATAAATCAAGCACAATGATATGCACACATACGTGAAGTAATATTTTAACGCCACATTGTCTTAGATAAAATGTGGAAGCAAGATGGCATATTCTCAATATCGGTGGTGAAAAAGAAACAGTTATATGTTACTTAGATACGGGCGGATTGACGGGGCAGCCATCAAAAATAAGCTAGCTAGCCAAGTTTTAACAAGGCGCTGTCGAAGTGTTTATGACGTATCTAGTTCTAGTTATAATATCTAGTTTTTAGTTATAATATCAGTAAATCACTCAAACCATCAATCATCAATCAGTAAATCGTGATCAATGATCACGGGTGTATAAATTAATATTGGATTTACTCACATCGGTATAGTCTAAAGTATACTTTCTTCAAAGAAACCCAAATTTAATTTATTCTGAATTTTCTATTTATAACTCAGAGTAAATACAAACCGATTCAAATTGTATCCATTCTCGCAATTCTTCTTTGATTTGTTGATTGGCTGCTGATATTGCAGTATTTGAACGGTTTAAATCTTTTGCCGTCTTTTTCGACTGCATAAAAAATACATATATATTTATTATTCAGAACATTTTTATCTATGAATCAGCAAACTTTACTTTGCAAATTTGCTCGTATTTCATAGTTTATTTTGTTGATTATATTTGACATCAGTACAGAGGAATATATAGTTAATTCTGGATATAGTAAGGGTTATTTTAGATTTACGTATCTATTACATCGTCTCTACAACTATTTCATAATTTAATGTGATATTTTAGTAATTATATGGACCGTTTATTTTGAAAGTGGTGTAAGTCCATTTTCTTTTGTTTCGAGAAAATTAAAGGTTACTATATTTGTTGATTTAAAAATACAGGCAAATCATATGAGGTCTGGCATTGTTTCTATTGTTTTATCAACATTTAATTTGTTTATATAAATTTGTTTTTGGCTAATTAGACTACGATAACACATATTTATGTGCTGTAAATGGACTTACACCACTTTCAAAATTAGACAATTGTAAAAATCGTTTAATTTCAATTTTGAAAAATCAAATATCGCTTAAAATATACTTCATTTTAATATAATTTTGTTTACAAATACGCATAACAACACATAAAATTTTATTTTAGACGGCAATTACATTGTCATTACAAGATACTGATTACAAGAATTTACTTATTCTCTGCATGTGGTAGTGTTTCAAAATATGCATGATGCACCGGAGGTATATAGGGTAGTAGCTGCTTCATGTCTTTATATTTTTCGTACGTAATAGGTCTGGCATTTTGGTACAAAGGCTCCAGGGCGATTTTTTCAAATTTTAACGGTCTTCCAGGATGAAGAGGTAATAAATTGATAATTTTACTACTGTTGTTTTTGTTGTTCTTTTAATTCGCCAAAATACGGGCAAAGATACGGAGTCATACAGCCTTGTCGTATTTATTTTCTTCTCACAGGTTATGCGCTGTACATTTTCTAATACATTTCTCTCATTTTTTAATATCTATCTTTTAACTTACGAGTAGTGGAAACACGAAGGGGAAACAATGCAAATCGTCCGCGGGTGAAACCGCGGGACACAGCTAGTATAAAATAAATGAAAAATAACAAAACACTGATCGGTATCCATCTGCTATGCCACCTACCTCAGTCAATTGGACTTACACCACTTTCATAATCAATGATTATGCAATTTCATTTACCGACCGATTTTAAGTTGTACAAAACATGGGATTTTTTTGAGAAATTAAACATGGACTAGTTATATATAAAAAATTTACATTAAATTAAGCATGAATTACGTGATAGCTAATTTTTCTCAAAAATGGACTTACACCACTTTCAAAATAAACGGTCCATATGCAAAAGAACGAATGTTATTACCGGTGCATTTAACCTTTTATGCTCCTCTTTAAAACCGACGAATATCTGTAAAAAATATAAAAATATATATAAGAAACTTCCTTCCCAAATTACTGCTCTATTTTTACCGAAAGAAAACAAAACTTTAGAGCGGTTTTCTAAATACACATCCGAAAAAAGATTTTAGGCGGAGTTTTTGGCGAGATGTTAGAATGTCATGTAGTGGATCTTATATTTTTTTCCTAATCTTGTGATATTTGACTCTATATTTTGTAATATTCGCGGTGTTTTACGTAATATAGTTTGGTTAATGCGCACAAATAAATTGGATGGGAAATAATACCACGGAGATGGCTCTGACTCGCTACGAAATCTCCCTGGAAAGTTGTAATAAGACAGCCACCATCTAGTTAGTTCATTGAAATGATCGCAAGAAACTTGTAATATTATTATCTACTCGACAATAGCAGTAATAATCTACTAGAGGATTGGTCACCAAAAATAAAATGAAGAAGATAGATGATAGGTACGCACCGATTCTGTACTTTGGACATCGAGTAAATGTGGAGCATAAGAGAGTTTCATTAGTCCGTTAACTTTCAAGAATTTAGTTCGGGGGCAGTGGTAAACATCGTACAGTCCATGGCTTCGAGCCCAATCCACCCATCGATAATGCTTCCACAGGGGCACCTCTGGGTTCATTAAATACGTCTTTATACTAATAGTAAAACTTTTGTAATTAAATTTAAGTGTAGTCATGTTTATAAACAATCACGGCATTCTCTAACAATTAATTAAATTTCAATAAAACTAAATATTGAACTATTTTAGAGATTTAACATAAATAATATGAAAACCAACAAATTATAGCACAAAGAGAAATGAACTAAAACCAATTAATGCTCTACTTTATTAATAGACTGATATATATTTATCGCTGTTTTGAATTATTTCGTTTATTTGAGAAAATTGTCACATGTTTTATGTCTTCATAAATTGTAATGTCTATAAAAAATAGTAAGTAGTGCCAGGTAGTAAGTTCAGGTGTTATGTCAAGTGTGTCTTAATACATAAATGCTATTAGAGGATGGATCAATATGTGAACGATGGTGACGTCTGGAAGTGACGCCTCTCTCTTTGCATCCACCAAAAACAAATGTAACTTAATATGTCTATTATGGTGTAATAATCAAAAAATATGTTATGTATTATGAAAAGATAAACCAGATCGAGTTTCTTGCTGGTGCTTCTCGATAAGTAGGTTGTTTTCCGAACCGGTTGTAGTTCTGACGTTCATAAGTGCCTTCTCAGGGCCTAAATTGAATAAAGAGTATTTTGATTTTGACAATTACTTTCTCAAAAACTGTATGAGTTTGAGTACATAGAGTTAAAATGGAATGATTAAACTACGATAATAACATAACAGTATGGCTTCGTAGTTTTGCTATAAGAGATCATAGCGCCATACAATTTTCGCTAATGCTTTCATAAAAAATCGTACTTGAATTTCCGTCTTTTGAAATGATGGACAAGCATATTGGTTGTCAACCATCATCATTACCACGTCATCCTGTAAGAAATCTACTGCAGGACCATAAGGCTCTTTCTAGAGGAAGGTATGGGCATAATCATGACGACAACCCACGACGTCCACAGTTTCATATATTTCCACATATGGTGGTACTACAAGATCATTCCTCATTTTCAGATTTCTTCAATACGTTTTCCTTCACCGTCAGCCGGTAGTGTCATCAATATAATAATATATAGTAAATACACGCAAATTCAGAAAAACTCGTTGGGGGATACCGAGGTTCGAACCTGTGGGCATAAAATTCATATTTCACCGGAGATTGCGCAAGGCGGTAGGGATTTTTCTAAGTTCGCTTGGGTAGTTACTACCCACAAGTTTTATTAGTATTGTATCTGTTTTCTTTTTTTTATCGTAGCACAGTATAGTGACTGTACTGTGCCTGATGGTGAGCACAGTATAATCCAAAAACAACGGCGACTACCGAGGGACACGCTATCCCTCATCCCTCACCGGTCGCCGCTGTCATGCCGGCTTGCATAAATGTCTCTTCACGTTACGCTTGAAGGGCCCCATATTATAGGAAGGAGGGAACGCACTGGCCGGGAGATTGTTCCATAGCTTCACGGTACGGCAGAGATAAGAAGTTGGTGTGTTTCGGCAGCTACACTTGAGGGTCAGTCTTCCTCCTCTAGGTTTAGTGGTTGTATCATCTCAGACCACATCTCATCATTTAACATCAGGTGAGAATATTATGGTCAAACGCTAACCTATGAAGTATAAAAAAAGATCAATCCACTCGACCACCATGACTTCCATTGGTAAAATGAAAAAAGAAACTCGTAACAAAAGCAGCTTTAAACAGTCTCTGAATTAAAAATGCTAATCTTTATGATTTATATCTTCCACGTAAATAACATAGATGGTTTTACTAAATACGATTTTTGAAAAAGCGAAACATTAGGCAAAAAGCGTAACCATAAATGCCAAATATGCAAGTAAATAGAATTATATAATAGCTGGACATCATTATCATCTTGAATTTGAATTCACCAGCAACGTAGCTACAAGTCTCATCGTTACGTTTATACAAATGCTATATTGTTTTAAAGATATAATTCACCAGGTTCCGGTAGTGGTTTCTTCAGAGGCAAGTCCCTGGCCATATTCACGATAAGACTCATCTCATGTCCCGGAGTAATACCCGGTACAGCGTAAGGTGGAAGGTTCTTGGTATCAGCTATGATTATGTACGCAAAAGAACTTCGCTGCAAAATATAATTCAGCGTTAGTCTTTACGGAGTAATTTCGCATGAACGGAATATTCTTTGCGGAAATCCATCATTAGGTATTATAACTTGCCGCGTTTTATAACTCTTTTTATTGTTTTAGTTGCTAATATTTCGTTCTTTCTATTACTAGTTTCAGTTTTAACTTTTTCGGGGTCACCTCGCGCAAATAAAATCAAACGTTTTTGTATCAGTGAGACATGGAAGTGGACAATCAATTCCAGGTGGAAGTGCAAAGTAACATCCACTAGCATAACTACTAACTGAATATTTTTGTCTTTCTCTCAGGTCTAATATACTATTTTAATAGGTTATCACTATTGAGAACTAAAGCCTCGCCAATTCTTTAAAAGACAGCACTATTCCAACTAATTCATATTTAAAGACGTAAGACAAATTAAGATTGATGATTAAAATGCAAATTACTTCATTGCAGACTGACTACCTTCACAACAGCAGCTTCTTTGGTAGCTGGTTTCTTACTGGTCTTTGACTTTACTGTGCTAGCGATTGTGTCATCATCATCGTCCCACGAGAATAAAGGTACTTCTGCAATGATCAGTTTCCAAAGATCTTCTGGACCTAGATTAAAATGAATCGGTCATTTATTAACCTCTACTTTTAGACTTTTTTTTAGCTAACTTCTTTAGAATTAGAAAACATCTTTAGGCGCATTGAGCACTTTTTGGGTGAACAAAAATCATGGAACTCGTGTCATCGTCACCGAACGCTTCTCATGAGCTTCATATATAATATTTTATTATCACGGCGGAATAATGTACGCTGAGCTCGCTAGTTTTAAATAATTCAGATTATAATTAATTTCAAATTTCAAAAGAGAACTTAGTTATTCCATTGTTTTGAGATTTCGCTTCTGTCGACAGTCCTTATGACTGCTTCGTATTTTTTTATATTACCGATTTACTGAACAGTAAATTCAAGTATCATGCAAAACGTATTGTGTGGTTGAATGGTTTAGCATAATTCAGTAGTAATGTCTAGAAATGACTTTTAATTAAGAAATTTATAATAAATTATTGTTAATAATAATACATGCGTAATAAAAAACCCATTAAATCTGAAAGAGCTTCTTGTCGATAGGTAACATTTTGCGAACCTCTTCGTCGTATTCTTACCTTTATCCCATCTAAGTAGGGACGGCACAATATGTTTACCTCTTCCCCTATCGCCTGTCAATGTCCTCGCTGTATTCACACCTTTTATATACCTATCATTTTTCATACAATCTATAGATACCTTTTTGGGGCTTTTCCCTACTCCTAATTCCGTCCACCTTCATTCTTAAACGTTTCTATTTACATGACTTTTTACTCCTCAACTACTCTATCACTGGTGCTATTTTGAAACTTCCTCATCAGATTCCTCATCAATACTCATTCTTAATCATTCTTATTCTTATCCATATCTGCTGCAAATCTGTGCTGTAGCGTTTTAATTTTAAACGCCGTTTTGACCGTAGATACTAGGTAAGGGATTCTGATTTTCATTCATTGGATTGTTGTTGTCTTAGTAGAAGTTTCTTTATTGTACCACGAAAATGGTTGTGTTTACTAAGCTGTTTTCCATTTGGAAATAAAATATTTTAACTGGATAATATACCCATTAGACTATGAGCTACATATAATACATCGAAGTTCAAACAACGATACCAAGATTAGACATGTTTTCAAAAAATAATACATACTGTCAAATTTATAGCGCATGTTCATAGCACCAGTCAAAGAATGCATTATATTAAACTCCGGCATGACTTCATCCTCAACCCAATCAAATTCTTCATCTGAATTCATGTCCGGAGCAGCGAGCTTCAATAGCGCCTGATGGAATTAATTGGCAATTAGTTTATCTAGCGATGCTATTAATTATTCATAGGCGCTGTAATTATAACTATATTCATTGAAGCCTTTGATATTAGTATTAATGATAAGAGTTAAGGAGGTAAATTGATAGAGATCTGCCGTTGTGCGCGCATCATTAAAAAGCTATTAGTTTTTGAAAGATTATTCGTATTTAGTTGATTTCGAAATTATCAGAATAATTTCAATATACAGTTATTAAAGTTTTATGAAAAACGAGTAAGAAATATTACAAGTATCTTGCGATAATTTCAATTTTAGAACTTTCCAGATAGATTCGTGCCATCTCAGAATCCATGCTCCGTGATATTATTTCCCATCCATTTCACATGTGCACAATAACCGAACTATAATACGTAAAACACCACCACCAATATTACAAAATATAGAGTGGAATAACACAATATCATTACATAGTATAAAACAAAGTCCCCTACTGCGTCTGTCTGTCTGTCTGTTCGCGATAAACTCCAAGACTATTGAACGGATTTTCTTGCGGTTTTCACCAGTAGATAAAGTGATTCATGAGGAAAGTTTTAGTATATAATTTGTCAAGGATTTTTTTATAGTCAGGCCGGGACAACGTCTGCCGGGCCCGCTAGTTCTGAATAAAATATAAAATCCACTACATGACAGACAAGATCCCGTCAAAAACTCCTATGCAGTAATTAATTGGAGTAGCAAGAATGATACATGTGATGGTCACAGAATAGATGCTGACGATCTTTTCGGTTATCGCGTTTTTGTAACAACCTGTATATAGGTATAGCAATCCACAGGCTTAAAAATGAGCACGATTGCAGTATACTTATCATCAGGCACCAAACCGTCACAATACAGTGTTAAACCAAAAAAAAAGTCGAGGCAGCCTGCCGATAGAAGTGAAAACTCAAAACAATGGAATAACTGTGTTATTTTTTGAATTCATAAATCAATTATAGTCTGAATTAATTAAATTTCATAATTTGTAAATTTAAATTATTAACTTTATTTTGGTTTTCACATGTATTGGCGCTCCGAGCGATAATTATATACAATCTATTAATCAATCAAATCTGTGATTAGCTGCAAAATATCAATATTACATGTACACTACGCGTCGCTAGTTTGACGCAAATCGCGCAAGTGCAGTAAGTTCAGTCACGCTTACTAGCGTGTCATGACGGGAAATCGTAAATTTATCTCCTGCCAAAAAAATATCGCTCGTCGCGCCTAAAGAAATTTTCATTTTAAAAATAAGAATTTGGTGTACAGATAAGTAGAAATCCGCATTAATATATATAGGTAATGAGAGAAAATAAATTGGTTATTCAAATTACACCGGTAAAACTTTCGTAATAAATTCCAAAAGACCGCAACGTTCATTTACTGGTCGCGTAAATAACCGCAAAATTTATTAACACGTTTTATTATTGTCGTACATAAATTATATTACTACGGAACTTACAAAGCTAGAGTATCAAGGAAACGATATTCGAGTTAGAAGTGTACTTTCAACCTGCCCCGACTACACATGTATGCAATGTACTAATGCATCGTCACAACTGTCTAAACCCGAGGTTCCCAGACTTTTCTCTCATAGACCACTTTCAAAAGTGAACCCCTTGCAGCTACATTTCTACCATATTCCCAAAAGTCGACAAAAAATGTAAAGATTAGATCAACTATGGAAATACTGAATATGGAATATGCAAGTTTTAACAAGTAAGAGTCGCTGAGATTCTTAAAATATCTGACGACATTGATAGATGAAATCAAGTCAACATTTTAGTTCTTCACTATCGAAAGCAGATATTTTTGTGGGCCCCATCTTACGAACTGTGAACCCCCATTTCTTTGTCACGCTAACATAGATCCCCGTCCCTGTGGGTCCACCTAGACCACTTTGGGAACTAAGGGTCTAAAAGATTGATTATTTTTTTTTAACGCTTTAATATTTACAATTCATTAAAGTCATAGAAGCTTCGTATCTTTACAGGAAGAACCTTTTTTACTACACGTAATTTTGCCTATATTTAAAACATAGAATACAATATCGTCTAACACGAGCATCTGTTACGATTTGTTGGAATTCTTGGGCTTCTTTACGGAGTATTTCTCCGACATTTACGAACGAACTGTAATCGGTTATTGCAATGATATTTTATTATTTTCCATGTGAAACATAGAAAGTAATTTGACCCAATATTAGCACCTGTTAACATTTGTGGAAAACTTTTTTCTTTACGGAGTATTTACCACCATTTAGAAAATTTTATCTTTGGTTCTTGGAAGTTAAAAATGATCACGGACAGTAATGTGTGGTAATTTAGATTTTGTTTTAACTAAAATATTAATATTATTTATTGTGACGCAATTTCTGTAGGTATTTTTAAGACATAGGTACAATTCCGCATTACGTTATTTTCTTGTATTCCATAAGATTTAGTCCGCGTGAGGAATGTAACCACCGAAAGCTCTTTTTTACGAATTGATTACATACATAAATTTTTCTCCTCTTTCAATAAATATATAAAAAACCTCTCTATAATTTAATAAAATTAAGGGAACACAACATATATGCAGAAAACAACTTATTAACTACCATTTAAGGATTACTGATATTAATTTTCCTCCATAAAATACTGCCAAGTTTTATGTACCAATTAATTCACTTCTCTAAAAGGTACAAAAACGTTAGTCAATTAAACGTTCAAGTACTAAAACAACAAGTAAACTATCATTAGTAAAGTAGAATATAAATTGCAATTATATTCTCCACTACCTAATGGATAATGTTCTCAGCAAGATAATTAATTCAATTCCGTTACAATTCCAATTAGGTTTTAGGTTTCCTGTGCCATAAAACGTCGAGAGTAATGAACGCGCGGAAGAGATATCTTCATATAACTTCGCTTGATAATAAAACTTAACCGTTAATGGTTAAACAAGGGCTAATTAAATTATTTTATACTAACTATGACCGCGACTTTGTCCACGTGAAACCTTATGTAAAAAAAACAGCGATTGATAAAGTCACCTGATTGTATTAAGTCTATTTACTTATCCACTTTTCTTTCGTATTTAAGTCGTGTCCTCATTAAAAGTACAATAACTTTTGATAGACCGAAACGATTTTAATGAAACAAAGACTAAACGTTACCCGTTTTATCATGTACAGGTTTTATCATGAACGCAGTATTTTAGCAGTGATGCGGGTATATACTAACAGACAGACAGACATTTCTAAAAATGATTGAAATGTATTTTACTACCTATTCCTAGACAGACACCGGCAAATTTATTTACAAAAAATTTAAAAGTACAGACAAGTTACATTTACATTCTTATTATATACTAGCTATGTCTGCGACTTCGTCCACGTGCATGCAACCTGATGTACAAAATAATGACTAATAAAGTCATCCGAACGTATTTAGTCCGTTTGCTTATCTACTTTTCTCTCATAATTAAGTCGCGGCGCCATTAAAATTACAATAACTTTTGATAGAGAGGACCGATTTTAATGAAACAAAGACTAAGTTACTCCCGAGGATATGCTTGTATATTGTAGTACTTTAGCAGTGATGCGTGTTCATGCAAACAGACAGATAGACAGACATTTCTAAAAATGATTGAAATGTATTCTATTACTTATTCCTAGCCACGTGCAACAATTTTTTTGACGAAAATCGAAAAAGCACAGACACGTTAGATTTACATTCTTATTATATGTATAGAAGATATAGAATCATAGATATTCAAAAGATTTATTAATACCACTAATGAATTAACCATATTCAAATTCATGATAAGAAGACAGATAGTTGAACGCATTAGTACTTATAAAAATCATAGCTTGTTAAAACCTTAACAATTTTATAATAATGAAAAATATCGTCATAATTTTTGTTATAGATAAGGGCCAAATACCCGGGAAGTAAGACTAAAAAACTTGATCGAAATCTATCCGATAGATTTTACATCATGCACGCTCAACGACATACCTCGTAAGATAATTTTGAAAAAAAAAATAATACAAATACAATGATATCAGTCCCCTTTAACGTCGTGCGGTATATTTACAATCAAATATGAAAATTGTAGACAGTAGACAGTTGTCTGTTATTTGGCGCCCATTTTAATTGACATGAATGTACTTACCATTATGTACAAGTCATAAAAGTTACCTTGCATAGGAGTAGAGGCCATAAATAGACCACTTTAGCTGTAACAGTTACAGGCACTTGCTCTCCACCAGATTTCACCGGTAGCACTTGACTTATTAACGGAGAGAAAGGTAACAGTGGGGAATCTGTAGCATCTAACGGCACCTGATCGCTGACCCATACGCATCTCCAAGCACCAAGATAAAAGAGACGGACTAGATAACATCCTGGTAAGTAATTAATAGTAATTAATTTATTTATTGTAAAGATAAAGATGGAAACCGGTCTAAGGCTATATCAGAGTGTGTCAGTGAAATAACATATTCAGATGTCGCATCGATCAGGTTTGATATGCTATAACAGTCATAGCTTTCGGTTAAAAAATATCATTATGAAGCTATAGTGTACGCATTTTGTATTATATAAAATAAAATACAGGAAACTAAATTCACGCCTATTATTGTAAAAAAAAAAAAACAAAAGGCAAACACCAAATCCAATAGTTCTATTTGACACTGTTCGATTTTTCTATTATGTAGCGAACAGGCGAGTATTTTATGCAGTTATTGCTGCAGCCTTTAGCTATTTATAATACATATGAAGAAGTAGGCTTCAGATTGTTTTTATTTATTTATTTGGAAATTCAACAGCTTACATGTGTTTTTATAAAATAACTTATAATATATAATAATTTGTTATTTATTTAATATAATTTGTTTGATTGATACTTAGTAATAATAGTTATATAAGGAAAAAGAAAACATATATCGCGTACTGGCCTTAAAAATATTTGTGAGTGGGTGCGTGTCCGTACTTAGGTGGATGTATATATCTGTGTAGGTGTGTGAATAAGGGTGGGATATATATATAACTCCCAAATGTAAATCCTTTTTGTCAGATGTATTAATAGTCTGACTTGGTATTGTAATCCAAATGCATTCAACACCAAGTACGGCCCATTCAGGCCTGTCCTGAGCATGAAGAGAATTAATTGTACATATCATAACCACTCCTCCAATTTTTTTGGAAGACGTGGCTTTACTGCGGTCGCATCGATAGATTGTATACCTTTTATCACAATAGTTCACCTTCATAGTAACCTTCTGTTAACCAAGTTTCCGACACAAGATAAATGTTAAGACGAAATTCTTTTGCTTTAGTTCTTAGTCCCCGTACATTCTGGTATACTACAAGTAGGGGCTTAGACACCATAGCAATTAGTCTTACACTTTAAAAACAGTATAATTGAAATGACTCTTATTATACCATAACTTTCCATAATACATTTGTTTACGTCTTTTAATATACAAATTCAGATGTGAGATTGTATAAACGTACCAATAAAACAATGTCGCATATTCGCTTTATTGTGTACGTATAGCTTTCTGAAATCATATGGATAGATTTAAAATGGTGTGTTATTAGTGAGTTCGTGGTGGAAAGTGTGTGTATTGTATTTATTGATGTATGTGTGTGTGTTGCATAAAAGTAATCATAACTTAAAGTCGTGGTGGACTAGTGGTTTAACCGGTGGAATATTATTTCGATGTTCGCAGGTTCGAACCCCAGCACGTACCAACGAATTTTTCGGTATGCGCGTACATTTACTAATTTAAATTGGTAACAGTATCCACTGACGGTGAAAGAAAACTTTGTGAGGAAACCCGAACCTGAGAAATGTTCTTGTATCTCCTAAATTATCTTTGTTAAGTCTTTTTGAGAGTTTATTGTTAGAACAGGAGACGATTCGATTTTTCTTTACAAAAAATACAGCAATTTCTAACCTACACAAATTTGTATGCATATTCTTTAGCCATACTTAATGTGTGTTTAGTTTTTGGGGTAAGAAGTTCATTGATAAAAAAATCTTTTAGATGAACCGGACATCCCAATATCTGCTGTAGTAATTCCGTAAGCGAATTAATAATATATATTGCAACTCCTGAACAATGAGGTGCAGTCTCTTTTGCCAGTAGTCGTTATCAAAAACGTTCTTCTGACTTAAATATAGTAACTCAAAGATTGCAGTTTTGCGGTAGAAAATTTGTCGGCAAGCAGCTGTTGGTGTGTTTCGACAGTTGCACTTGAGAGCCAGTCCCCTCTAGGTTTGGTGTGTGTTACCATCGTAGATCACGTCGGCATTTAATATCAAATGTTGTATCAAAAATTGTGGTCAAACGATAAAACATATACCTAAGCTATAACAAGTGACGGTGATACTTATGCTGTTAAACCTTACGATAGAATTACCAAAACTATACCGCTCTTAGAGAGTCCTGGCCTATGTTGCTGTCCTCCACCAGGCTTCATGCCTGGCGAGTAGATATGGTGCTTTGCCCTCCATCCTTCCGGACCCATAGAAAATATGAAATTCTCCCATTGATGCTCCACCTATACATATCATTATGATAATCTTTTATAGTCGTACTGTAAAAGTTTTCCTTCTCATATGAACGTTTCAGATCATTTTAATCTATGTGATCTTCCATAACAACTCATTAACATGTTTACACGTGGAAAAATCTACTGAACTATGCACAAGAACTGTTAAAGACATAAGACGGTTAAATTTTATTAAACCGTCATCACAGGCTGAAAAACCACCCATTGTCTGTTACTTCGGAATGAAAACATGCTATTTCAAAGTTGCTATTACTATGCTGAATGTACATAGACTTACTCTGTTCTGTGGTAGATCTAGTTTTGAATTCCCCTGTTCCTAATGATGGAGAAATTTTATTTACTTACTATTAAACCTTCAACCCTCTCCAGTATGTAACAAGCACACAACACCTTTCTGCAGAACGACGATCTGAGTAACACTTGAGCATAACTCATCTGCATGTCAATCACTGATATTTTTCCGCTATTGGTATCCTGTTATTAAATAATTAGTCTTACACAGATGCTAAAAACTGCGAAGCTAAAAACGAATGTTAAAAGAGGAAGAATATGTCCAAGTCATCAATCGACACTTGAAGAAAACGCTTAAATATTTTTGGTACGATAGATCTCCATTCAATTTCTTCATATAGAATTTTAACATCATCAATTTCACTTCAGTGCTTTCTATTTCAGAATTATTGGGCAAATATGTATCTAATTGCTTCCGCTCTACTACTTATATAGAATTTCCTACAACAAAGTGTTCACAATATACCGAGCCAGTGACTTTTTGTCTTAAAGAAATGCATACTTCAAAAACCACTACTTCAGCTTCCCATCGTCTGAGTGCCAATTCCTCTGCTCTCACCCATCCATGTAAAACCTGACGGACTGATCTCGGTAAAGGTTGAGTCTGCTCATCAATCCATACGTAGTCGGCTGACGGTTTTGGCGAGGTCTTACTCATAAGCAAAGCTGCTGCTCTACAGGCTGCCGGACCCTTGCAAATGAAACAAAATTTAAAATGTACTAAGAATAGAACAAGTTATAAGTAGACTCTTAATTTGTGAATTCGGAAAATTTAAAATGGGAAGTTCGAACCATTTTGAATAAGGGACCTCGCGAACTATTAAATATTAAGTTTCAAGGATTCAATATGTTAAATCAGCCCTCTCATTCATAACAATTTAATGGTTTTCCGCAAAACTTGGATATGCTAAATTTAAAAGCCACGATTTGAATAATAGTCACAAAAAAGGCATACCACGTTTCAGGTTTTCAGTATCAATAATAATGTTTAGGTAATTATGCTGGTTCTATAGCAAGATCCCAAAGAACATTACCGATTTGACGAAGAGTAAATTCAAACACCATATCAAAGCGGTTTTGATATTTAAAGGCTATTATAGGTTGGATCAATATGTGAACAATAGTGAAGTCTGAAAATGGCACTCCTCTTTGCATCCCCCTAAAAATAATTGTAACTATAATCCTCTGTTATCATTACATAGTATAAAACAAAGTCCCTTACCGCGTCTGTCTGTCTGTCTGTTCGCGATAAACTCAAAAACTACCGAACGGATTGTTATGCGGTTTTCACCGGTGGATAGAGTGATCGATGAGGAACGTTTTAGTATATAATTTTTCAAGGATTTTTTCATAATCAGGGCGGGACAACGTCTGCAGGGCCCGCTAGTAAAAATATATATTCTTGCTGGTATTCTTGATGAATCTTTGTTTTGAACCGATGGCTTTCTCGAAGCCCAAATTGAATAGAATATTATTTGATATTTGCAACAACCATTGTATAAGTGACTTGAATGGTTGATGATGAAGACCAAGATGCCTGAAGAAATACAACGTTGTTTCAATGGTAAAGAACAAGAGGATGTTACATCGAAGCCTTAATGTTCAAACTTAAACATAACTTCTTTTATACATATAAATTTTCAAGTTAAAGTAGATGTGACCTCACCAATCCCCATAAATCTGGTTGCAGTTCGTTATCTCGAAATTCTCTGAACGGACATTCTGTCCGATCCACGTTAAAAACTAACACACTTTTACCCGCTTCAATATTCTTTTTTGCCATCACGCTATTTGCCTTTGAGAATCAAAAGCTACGTATCCTAAGCATAATATATTTATCCAACTTGTTTTTAATTACTTTTAGTTATAAAAATATCAATAGCGTTGTAATAAGTTTGCATCATTATCGATAATAGATTTAATATAATCAAACACTAATTGACATATCATTTGGTAGTGTTTTTTTAATTAAGAAAAGAAAATGTCGAGCTGCATTACATTAGCTTATATATATTCCGCAATGCACTTTGCGGCAGCTTGGGACTAGTTGGTGTTGTAATGCATTAATTTCTAAACTATTTTGTTAATCGCTATTAGAATTGGTATCTATAGATATCCAGGAAACATTAATAATAATTACAATTCTTCAAAATAAATACGTGCAGCGCCATGGGTATAGTTATTAATTGTATGTGGTAAGATAAACGAATTTAATTAGAATTTGCATAGTAACATGGTATAGAAATGCGAGAATCTCTTACGATGTGATGGGTTTCAGGATCAAGTAATAACCACTTTCCTAATATTTTTTTCGTATTATTTGCAGGCAGATGAGATGTCACAACTGTGTATATCCGTTCAAACCCTTTGAAATGTAAACCCAGTAAAGCAATATGGAAATTTTAAGGTAATTTTCTTTGTTAAACGGATTTTAAGATTTAAATAATATCACTGAACATCTAGAGAAATCGACCAAATAAAGAACCAGTTACAGTGAGGGTACAATACTTCTCGAAATTGTGACCAACTTTTAGAAACTTGTGTTCTTTGCCAAGGAAGACATTCATGTAATGTTAGTATTTGATAGACACAGCTTGCGTTACGCTCTCTCTACTCGCGCCATCAGAGTTATGGTGTGATATTATATTATCCCGTAAATTCAACAAACTACGAGTTCGATGTCTTTATAAAACTAAACCTTGCGTGCCGGCCCTCGCAAGCACTTCCGTAAACGGACAGGTTCTCTTTGAGATAAATTTACAGACTAGCGAAGATTCTTCATACTCTTTATAAAATATAACCATTCATAGGGTCTCTAAAAAAAAATAAAATTGGGGGGGGTGAGAGGGAATGAGAAAGGTTGAGTTGGGGGAAAAAGGAAGAGGGGGGGTATATTTTTAGTACAAGAAAAAAAAGGAAAAATTAATATTATTGTTGTGGGAGTAATGGGACAGGGGGGGGGGGGTGTAGAAGGATATCATGGGGGGGGGGGGTGTTTTTTATTTTTTCTTATATTTTCAAATATTTTTAAACCACAAAAAAAATAAAAAATTGGGGGTGTTTTTTTTCTAAAAACATTTGGAAAAAATTTTTTTTAAATAAATTCTTAATTTTTTTGTTATATCATATTCATATTTGGAAGAAAAAAAAAATTTTAAAACTTTTGAGAAATTAAGAGGATTTGAAACCTTGCGGGGGGGATTCCCCACATACCTTTTTTTTAAATTTTGTAATTTTCATTTCAACCCCTTTTATTTAGGAAAAAAAGAAGGGGGAACCTAAAACTGTAAAATTATCGTGAACATAACAATCGATATTTGTACATCCTTATGATTAATGACATGTTATATTTATTTTTAACAATAAACGAATAACCTCGTACCAAAAAGTTTCTATATAATCCTAATATTAACAATATTATGAGCAAGAAACTTTGTGAAGATGGATGGGTGTTGTTACTCTTCCAACCATTAACATAGCTTGTACATACATCTGAATAATACATAGACTATAACTGAGGACGGTATTGTTTAAATAGGCTAAAACATTAGTTCCCCAAGTGGTCCAGATGGACCCCCAGAGGTCCACGGGTGACTCGACGGGGGTCTACGCTGGCGTGATAAAAAACGGGGGTGTACACTTCGTAAGCGGGAGTCCACGAAAATTTATCTGCTTTCAATAGTGAAGAACTAAAATGTTGGCTCGACTTCACCTATCAATGTAGGCAGATAGTATTTTAAGAAGCTCAGCCACTGTTACTTGTAAAAACTTGCATATGTCATATTCAGTACAACGTGTCGATGCTTGTAAGGCGTCGCCGCTGCCGCCATTGTCGACTGCAACGCTTATTCAGACGTGCAAAGGGAAGAAATACAACTAGTGGTGTATGTGCTTGCAACCTTGCATGAAATTGTTCAGAAATTATAAAATTTCTGCATACGTAAAAAAAATGAGTGCGTGTAACCGTCACACGAGATTGAAGTAAGACTTTTTAAATATTTTTGATGTTATCAATAAATAGTTTATAAACAACTCAATCAAATATTTTTGAAAAAAAAAATATAAAAAACATTAAATTAAATAATAATAAAAATCATACGATAGAATAAATTATGTATAATATGGGCGCGCGACCGTGTTACCATCTGATTTCAATGTAGGTAAGTAACAAATTAAATCAAAGCTTCATTATCTGTAGTGCCAGCTATCAGTTAATTCGAAACTTAAATAACACAGGAAATATTATTAGCAACTCTTTATTATAAAGTAAATAAAATATAGAAAAATATGAACAGATTACTATGATAAGTAACGAATTAAATTAATTATGATTTAATAGAAGTTTTGGTTATGTTTAATTATTATCTAACCGAATGGTACAGAAACGAGACGCCATATTGTCGTAACGCACTTCCGTTGCATTGTCGTCCAGTTACCTCCTAGTCGTGCCTAGAGAAATTTTACTTCAAAAAAGGATCCGAAATTACATAATAGCGATATCTAGTGATATATACCATAACAAAAAAATATTAATTGCTTCGAAACAGATATCAAATAAATGAAAAAACCGTGCTAATACTTACCTACCTGTCTTGTTATAAAACGTTGTTATATACAATAGAGTGCACATAAGCTAAACGTGAGGCGAATTCATAGTCACGAATTTGAAACATGGGATGACCAATTTGTGATTATTTCTAGTATTTAAATCATGCGAATATATTACTAAATTAGCTAATCTAGGTTTATAACGGACATAGGTACATTAAATAATCAAGAATGTATTGTGAGGCCACAGTGTCACTACATGTTATAAAACAAAGTCCTTCGCCGCGTCTGTCTGTCTGTTCACTAAAAACTCAAAAACTACTGAGCGGATTTTCATGCGGTTTTCATTAGTAGATAGAGTGATTCACGAAGAATGTTAGGTATATAATTGGTCAAGATTTTTTTTAATATTGGTTGAAATATAACGATAATTGTTGGAAGTGTCGGAAAAGTCAAGCCCCCTGCGAGCTTTCGTCGAAAACGCTGCGTAATCCCATCGAGATATAACAAAATAATTGAGATAATAAACGACGCAGACGAAGCCGTGGGAATCAGCTAGTACAAGATACATAAAGCTTACTATTTAAGTTATCAAACTATAATTAATGATAATTGACGACACTTAGGCTTTTCATAAAATATATATATCAGATATGCTGAATATTTAATAACTTCGGTGTAATTAAATTATTCAGTAAAACACAAGACAATCGCTGTAGGTCTAAGCAACGTTATGTAATTTCCTATGATACAATTCGTCAAAACCGTGAGAAACCACCAGTCTTATCTGAATAATTCGACAGAGAAACAAGGTCGTTCAAATATAGAAAAAACGTAGTCACGGACGTACTGTGTACACATATAAAAACATGCAATTGGATTGTATGTATGTATATGTCATTCTAAAAGTACTGTATAGAGTTCGATCTTTTTTTTTTGATGTGAAAACTTCTTTAGTCGCGTTGAACACTTGTCTTGGGTAAACAAAAAGCGTGAAAGTGACGTCATCGTCACCGCACGCTCCTCATGAGTTATATGCATACTACGTATATACGTCCATACCTACGTACGTTATTAGTATATATTACATATAATATTTCAATTTACAAATTATAAAATTTGAATAATTTACAGTATAACTAGCGGGCCCAGCGGGCGATGTTCCGCCCTGATAATAAAAAAAACCTTGACAAATTATATACCATAACGTTCCTCATGAATTATTTTATCCACTGGTGAAAACCGCATGAAGATCCGTTCAGTAGTTTTTGAGTTTATCGCGAACAAACAGACACACAGACGCGGTAAGGGACTTTGTTTTATACTATGTAATGATTACTGTAATAATTCAAAACAGAACACAGTTATTCTATTGTATTCAGTTTTCATTTCTGTCGGCAAACTTTATAATAATAATATCATTTATTTCAGACTCATCGTTACATCCATATTTGTGGGTACAATTACAGGATTAAAAAATTAGTGTTAGTAATAATAATAAAACAGAAAAATAAATTATAAACAAAAACACAGAACACAGGATATAACATTAAGTGGCAGGTCCGAGTGGACCCTCCGGTGATGGTTGAAATTCACTGTACGACTGCATGTAGCCGTATCTAGCGAGCCAGCATCGGAGAGTCCCACCGGTCCACCAGCGCACGCCAACGTTTATGACTGCCTGATTTTTTAAACTTTGTTATACACTTGGTCCGTTTAAAAAATTGTAATGATAGCTTCATTTGATATGAAATTGTTATAATTAAAAAAAAATATAAATTTAACCATAAGAATGAGGTTTGTGACGGGATCTTACATCTGTCATGTACTGGATTTTATGTTATCATAATCTTGTGTTATTCGACTCTATATTTTGTAATATTGTTTGCTTTTACGTAATATAATACGGTTATTGTACACAAGTGACGTGGGTGGGAAGTAATACCGTGGAGCATGAATTCTGAGATGCCACAAAAACTCCATGGAAGTTCTAACACGGTCTAACATCTTAGAATCTTAGAACATTGGAATTAACACAAAACTACCTACTCGATAATGGCAGCAATAATCTAGAAGATTGGTTGCTAATAAATTAATTTAAAAAAGCATAAGAATAAACACGTTCAGCAAAGTGTGTTATCTTGCCGTGGGGCAAGCGGTATGGTGCGTAATTTTTCCATTGTACGTAAACAATATTGTAATTAAATGAGGCAGATAAAAACGCGTGTAATAGCTAGTGCAATGATTATGATAACTGTACGCTCGTAACTAAATCTTTACTCATGAAATCTTAATATATATATTTCTTGTGTGCGTGTGTATGTGACTGAACTCCTCCTAAACGACTGGACCGATTTTGATGAAATTTTTTGTGTGTGTTGTGGAGATTGAGATGGTTAGATTCACATTGGCCGGAGGTGGGCTGGGTGCTTTGGGTTTTATTTTGGGCCGCCGCCCCTGTCATATAAATATTTCGTTTATTTAGTCTATCATTTAATTTTAAACAGAATTCGTGGTAGATTAACTGCTTCGTTGGAACTTTGACAAGTTCATCGAGAACTAGCTGTGCTCGCGGTTCTGTCTCGTAATTATATTTTTAACTAAACTTTATTATCTCTGAAAATATTATCATTATCAATTGGGAAATGATTTAAATTTCTCGCTTATAAAAATACAGTGATTTCAACGAGCCATTTTCAAGGTAATTGAGGTATTTGATACAAACAGAATATGTTAATATATTCGTGATTTAGGAAAAAATTAAATGTTGGTGCATACAAAATTATAAACGAATAACTATATAGCTAAATGTTACATAGCTTATTGTACTTCAACATTTTTTATGATTGGTGCGATACGGAAAAACTTCGATGAATCATATTTATGTTTCATCTAAATTTTGTGAATTCTTTTAAAATGTTCAATAACTTTCGTTCTAGTAATGGTCGTTTCTTCTGATTGACCCAAGTTTATGTGACTCAGATAAATCACAAATAATACTTGACTGTCGCCATGCGCCTGTAATGCGACTCCCGACTGATTTACTTAAGAGCCAGTCCTCCGGGTTTAGCTTGTTTACCACATAGACCACATATATCAAACACCGAATGTTTAAAAAAACATTTTTTTAAGGTTTAAGAGACACATGCTTGGCCATGGATCGTGCTTACCCGCTAAATGCCTGTTCATTCTACTCACGACGAATCCCAAGTTTTAATATGACGGAAAGACAGACACCGGGAGTAAATTCCACTCCTTAGCCGTACATATAATAAATGTGGAAGCAAATCGCTTCGTGCGAATCACTTGAATCTAACCACATATAGATGGAACAGTAATAATTGGTGTTCATCTGATAAAAATCAATATGCTGAGATGAAATTCGCAATCTTTGTGCTCAATTATAGAACTTACTGCTACTACGCTACGAAGCCCGTCAATACCGCCTACATTTCTTCAATCCATATAACTAAGTTTTCATAAAAAGTGTTAGCACAACGTGCTTAGGCTGGCTCTCAAGTTAAACCGCGCTAACACATCTAGGTTTTTAACTTGGTGGTAGTTAACTGAGCAACTATTCGATTAAGCATTATAATGCTATGGTTTTAAATGAAGCAAAAAGTTATAATATTATTTTCTATTGGTTTGATACGCAGTAAAGTAGAAATGAATAAAGATAATGACAAAAAGGTAGAGTAGGCGGATATGGGTTGCTATTTGAAACAGGAAATGTTCGGACACCGGCTCACCGTGAAAGCCTCCGGTGCTGACTTGTATCGCCCGAGCGAAAACGTAATATCCGAATGTAATATAGATATATGAACAAGTGTATTTCTTTGTTACATTAAATATCTTAAGGGTCAAGTTAAACAAATATAATGTCAACACATATGATATATAAATATACATTTGTAGTTATGTCTTTTTCAAATAAACTCTCTTGAAAGTTCTAACAGCTCCGTACCGTGAAGCTGTGGAACAATCTCCCGGCCAGTGTGTTTCCTCTTTCATGGGGTTCTTCAAGCGCAACGTGAAGAGATACTTACGCAGGCCGGCATGACAGCGGCGACCGGCGATGGATAGTATGTCTCTCGGTAGTCGCCATTGTTTTTGGATTGTACTGTGCTTACCATCAGGCACAGTACAGTCATTTTGTCGAGCTACAATAAAAAAAAGGAGCGCTAACATATTGTAACACGAAAATGTAAACTTAACCACTTTTTAATGGCGATAATAATTGGAAGAGTTTCAATTCCAAATTGCTTGTCTAGTAAAATATAGGATAGTTGTGTTCTAACGGAACTTAAATCTTTTGTATCACTGTCAATGTAAGGTCGATTTTGTTATCAAAACTGTGAGAATGAGACAATCCAGTTTTATTATTAAGTAAAAAAACTACGAACAGTCCATAATACAAACACTATCATGAGTCAACGTAAAATAGAATGTATTTTTTCTCGCAAAACCTCAGTGAAAGTTAACTCACAGAATACACCTAATGATTCCTCTGAGTCATATTTCCAGTGTAGAATCATCGGCTGATTGTTTTATCTGTGCAATTTTGAGAGAGAGAGAGAGATAAAAACTTGGTGGGACGAATTATTTATTTTATTTACACCCGCTTCGTTGTGCATAAAAAATGGCAAAGGATCAATTGAATCCAAAAAATAAGTAGCGTAGAACCATCTGATAACTAGCTGTGCCCACGACTCCGTCTACGTGGAACCTAATGTAAAAAATTTGTGACTAATAAAATCATCTGAATGTATTAAGTCCATTTACATATCTACTTTTCTCTAGTATTTAAGTCGCGTCGT
This sequence comes from Antheraea yamamai, assembly GCA_036509395.1. Taxonomy (NCBI): domain Eukaryota; kingdom Metazoa; phylum Arthropoda; class Insecta; order Lepidoptera; family Saturniidae; genus Antheraea; species Antheraea yamamai. The sequence continues at coordinate 1,741,207 of AP028440.1, forward strand.
CGTTAAAATTAAAATAACTGTTAATAGAATGAACCGATTTTATTGAAACCAAGATTAAATGTTACTCGAGGATACGCATTATGATTTTCTTGGTGAGGTTTTATCATTAAGGCAGTACTTTAGCAGTGATGCCTATTCATACAAATAGACAGACAGACTGACATTTCTAAAAATGATTGAAATGTATTTTGTTACTTATTTCAAGACACCTGCAACGTTTTTTTTCACAATAATCTAAAAAGTACAGACACATTTGATATACATTCTTATTATATGTATAGATTTTATTAACCTAAAGAATAAACTTGCTATTTTTCCAACAACCTTATTGGTAAGAACTTTTAAAAATGGTCCTTGGATTCCAGTAATTACTTCGTATAAATAAAACGTATTATTAGCCATATTAAAACTAGCATAATATCTTACTGACTAAAGAATTTTTACAGTGTATTTTTTATTCAATTCTCAAGGCAAACGTGTATTTTGTTGAAATGTCAAATGCGTTTAGATTTATGTTTTAAACATTCTTGTCTATCTACTGTAATTTTTTATAGCATGACGGTATGGTGACAGAACTATGACTGTCTATACCAGAGGTACCCAGATTTTTTTTTCTCATAAACCACATTTCTACCATATTCTCAAAACTCGAAAAAAATTTGAAGATTAGATCTAACTATGGGAATATGCAAGTCTCGACACGGTGTACTGAATATGGTATATGCAAGGTTTTACAAGTAACAGTCGCTGAACTTCTTAAAATATTATCTGCCTACATTTGTAGGTGCAAGTCAAGTTAACATTTTAGTTCTTCACTGTCGAAAGCAGATACATTTTCGTGGACCCCCGCTTACGAATTGTGAACCCCCTTTTTGTTTTGTCAGACAGATGTAGAACCCCGTCGATTCTCCCGTGGACCGCTGGCGGTCCACCTCGACTACTTTGGGAACAAAGGGTCTATACAATCTACTGGCCGACACAACGACAACCAACGAAGGATTGGCAATCTGTTAAAAATTTATCCCTTAGAGTCGTCATATATATTTGGTAGCTATACTTTTGAGTCAGTTTCCTTTAGAATTAATATATTATTATCGTTCGAAACAATGTCGCTTTTGAAATTATAGTTAAACTTCAGATGATTGATCTCAAGTCACATGGGACTAACAAATCAGTTCAAATAAATATCTAATATAAACTTCAAATGAATTCAATGAGAATAAGGGCCCACTGATATTAATAATAATAATAAATATTTAATACCATCACCTTATCTTAGGCTTAAATTTATTTATTTACTTACAGTTATGGATAATGCAACAGTCAACAGTCATGATCATCATCATCATTACCCTTATCCCACCTAAGTAGGATCGGCACAACATGTTTTCTTTTTCCACTCTCTCCTGTTAAATGTTATCTCAGTATTCACACCTTTTACGCACATATCATTTTTCACACAGTCCATCCATACCTTTTTCGGTCTTCCTCTACTCGCATGTCTGTCCACAATCATACTCAACACTTTTCTAGTTACATGGTTTTTATCTCTCCTCATGACATGCTCATACCATGCTAACCTATTACTCCTCAACTTATCTGTCACTGGTGCTATTTTCAAACTTCCTCTGATATACTCATTCTTAATTTTATCCATTCTAGTCACACCACACATCCACCTTAACATTCACATCTCTGCCACATGTAATTTCCTCTCATCCGTCTCTTTCGTAGCCCAGAATTCAGACGCATACAGCATGACTGATCTGGTCAACAGTCCGATGAGTAATATAATAATAAGCAATTGGACAGGTTCATTTTTTTTTCGAACTGATTATACGTTATTGTCCTGATGGGTCTTCACAGCTTCACAGGACTAATGGGGCAAGCGCTTATAGCGCTCAGCCGTTTGGTAACAAGCTCAAAGGTACCAAACTGGCTGAACCTCGGCTTAGGATGTTGCCTTCGTTGCAACAACTAAGATGTATATTTTGTATCTGTCTCCTCGGCTCAGCTACATTAACCAAGTTCGAAGAACAAGGGAACAAAAATAAAACGCTTTCATCATATGTATACTGGCCTGTGCGTGCACGTATGTGGGGGTGGTATGTGTTATATGTGTTTGGTTAGTGAATGAAAATACTCTACCCTACCTAAAACCCTACCTCTACCTAAAAGTCTCTACCCTATCCAGTGGCATGGTGAGTTCCCGCCGATCACCCATTAAATCCATCACAGCTCTAATTATCAGAAGACTGGAATAAGGCCGGTTGTATGGTATAAGCTACCAGTCAGAGTAACCGTCCTTGTCCAAGTTGGTTATAGGTAACTATTATGTGGAACTAATTACCTAGAATGCCTTTATCCACCTGTCATATTTTTTCCCAAACTTAATTTATTTCAACAAAAAGTGTATTGCAATTTTACGTATACAAGTAATGTAGTTTATTACATTATATACTATACTTATGCGCTTTTATATTTAAATGTTTCTACATATAATTTATATAACGAGTACAGCTATTATCAAAAAGATAAATAAATACCAGACTGAATTAATGTTGAAACTTTCTTCATTCATATTCAGTCGTTTTTGGGTACGTATAAAAACGAAACTCGTTCTTTCTATTTTGACTCATAGACGTCATATTAAGCCCGTATTATTCAGATATTTTGGCGAATCGAGCAAAAACAGAGTTTACCTAATAATGAATGAAAAATTCATAGTAAAATCGCGTGTATAAATTTTACTTTTAATACGTGTAAGTTCTAAGAATTTGTATTTCGTGGAACACAAAGCAGGCCTAAAATCCATTGCATCCCGTGTCGTACTTCCGTTATCCGTGTATCGTTAGCACATTAAGATAAATTATCCTAATCATTACATAGTATAAAATAAAGTACCTACCGCGTCTGTCTGTCTGTCTGTTCGCAATAAACTCAAAAACTGAAAGGATTTTCATGCGGTTTTCACCAGTGGATAAAGTGATTTATGAGGAACGTTTTGGTATATAATTTGTCAAGGATTTATTTTTAATCAGGGCGGGACAACGTCTGCCGGGCCCGCTAGTTAATATTATAAAGATGAAAATGAGTTTTTTTTTACATCATGGGAGGCAAACGTACATGCGGTTCACCTGATGTTAAGTGATCACGCAAATGCGTTGCCAGCCTGTATTTGGGGGAAACGGGAATTGGAGAAAGAGGGGAGAGGAGAGGGGGAGGGGGAGGGGAGGGGCTCCATATCAAATTCCCTCATGCAGTTTATTTTATTATCAGTTATATATAACATCTTTTAAAACAACGAAGGCAAACTTTGAATCATTACTTTCCTTTCTAAATTTTCGTTTATGTGTAATGACAATGGATTTTAAATACTTCAATTTCGACACCTTCCCTAAAAGAAATCAATACACAAAGATATTTTGTGTAAATTGAATATAACCTTAAAACAATTCTGACTCTGATAGAGAGTTACGAAACATCATATAAATGACTAGCGGTCCCCCGCGGCTCCGCACGCGTTTTTTTTAAATGTATTAAATAACTATGGTGTCATAGTTACAAATGTTTTTGAAAAAGCATTTCTGTAATGTACACACCTACTTACAATTTTACATTACGCCATCTACTGTAACATGTAACGTGTAGATTACATATGTGAATACGAATAGTATATCGAATGGAATGGGATTTATCATCAGCAACATACCTGGAACTTTAACCTTGTCACGTTGTAAATTCCAACCGTGTTTGAATCTAATAACATCATTTAATTGTTTAATAATAACCTTACAACACTACACATTTCACAGACAATTTATTATTAATATCACATTTCTTTATTCTGAATTAGTAGTAAATAATTATCTGGGGCTCATACGGTGATTTCCTTCACGGATTAATAGTCTGTTGCGGGGTGTTGCCGAGCACAGATTTTATTTTGCTCATAAGTGTAGTCAAATTAATTAAAATCATTATTTTCATTATATATTAAAAGTCCGTAATAATTTTAAAACGTTAATCATTACAATCTGTAATTGTGACATTTGATTCAGTTCAAATTCGTTAATTATTTGATTACCTCAGACGCTCGCGTCGTCCAAATTTGATTTCTTACGCTGGTATCCCGTGAGCTGTCAACTGACGGACGGGGTGCCGTGTCATTGCTTTTTGGAAAGCTTTCTTTTCTATTTTGGAGCTGCCCGAGTAAGGAGTTGTTTTTTCCTCTCCGCTGCGGCCAAGTGTTGGTGCTGAAGGCAGCCCGAGTGTTCACTCAGTTTCCGGAGTTCTTGGTTTAGACTCGACTCTCCGACAAGACAGTGGTCGCGTTTCAGCGACACGTCACGAGAATTCTCTTCAAAACCCCGATGAATGGGGTTTTTTTCATTTGGATATTTTTGCACTTGAATTACTGAGGCCCGCTGCCGAGTTAGAGACTCAGCAGACTGCAGCGAGTATTGCGGTGCTCCGCTGACCAGCCAGTTTGGGCCCTCGCTGACCCTGCACCCCTTGGTGACCCCTTGGTGATCTCTTGGTGACCCCTTGGATCCCCGGAACGTGGTGTTCGCGGCAGACGCTCCTAGCAGCTAAGCTTGTTATAGTCTCTTAGTTTAAGTTCGGTGGATCCCTTTCCTCTACACAAGCCTGGTTTTCCCACTCCCTGAGAAGTGTGCTTTATTATTATTACTTAATTAAGTATTTAATTATTTAGATTTGTTTGTCCGGTGGTCAAATCCATCACCTTCGGATAATTATTAAACGGTTGCACTGCTGCCAGGTGTTTTTTCTTTTACCCCAGGCCCACAGTGCTACAACCTATTATGTACCACCCTCAGTGCTCATTAACACTATATAAGAAAGTAATGAAAATTTTAAACTATACATTATCGAGTAATATGTGTTAAATTGTTTATTATATAAACATAACATGCCCATATTGTCGATATAATTGTATTATTCTTATACGTTGCTATAATCACTGAGTTATGTAGTAGCAAACGCGGTAAATAAAACAAAATTGCTGCCAAATTGACCAAAATGATAATATAATTCAAATTACATACATTTATTCTTGGAGTCCAGTACAGCGCACGTCTCACGCACTTGTTTACAGTAAACAAACTATTTTTATTAAATTCACACGAACGAATGCACAGGTAACAGTTCATCACTTCATAATGTAAAACAAAGTCCTTTGGTCTGTCTGTTTGTCTGTTCGCGATGAAGTCAAAAACTACAGAACGGATTTTCATGCCGTTTTCACCAATAGGTAGATCGGTTCATGGGGAAGGTTTAGGTATAATTTGTCAAGGTTTTTGTTTTTTATTATCAGGGCGGGACAACGGCTGTCGAGCCCGCTAGCTTAAAATAAAATAGCTCATTAGCTAGTTATTTGTCAGTGAAAGTCCCGTGAAAATCAGTTCAAGCATTTCGAATATTGTACTGCGGCCGAAGGCGAATAAAAAACCAAAATTACTTTTTATGAGGTCTGCTATCTACCAGTGAATATCCCGTGATAATCAGTCTAACCATTTTAGAAATAGCAATGCGGACGAAGCCGCGGACACATAAAATATAATATGTCAACCGCTATAATTTCGGCTATCTGCCAGTAAAATTTCCTAAGTAGTTCCTGAGATCATAGCGTTCAACCAAACAAACAAACAAACTCTTCACCTTTATATATTAGTATAGATTGTACTAAAGACATTTGACGTTTTAAATTGAACACAAATTATGAAATACCGTCTGACTTGGCAGCATAATCTGTTGTACCTTTGTTAATTCCTTAGAAAGGAAAAACTTGGAGTTTTTATTCATAATGGTGTATTATTCGACTGTATATTTTATAATATTGATGGTATTTTACGTAATATAGTTTGGTTATTGCGTGCAAGTAAAGTGAATGGAATTTAATACCAGGGAGCATGAATTGTGAGATGCCCTAAAACTCCATAGAAAGTTCTAACAAGGGAGGCACCATCTTGTTAAAACATTGTAATTATTATAAGCCACTTACTCCCGAATCGACGATTATGAAATAACGTCTCACTTAGCTGTATGTTCTAGATACCTTTGCCTTTTCCTAAGAATGGAAAAAAAAACAAACAAAAAAAAAAAAGGAAAAATATACCAACTTCGCACGTTTTTAATGCGGCTGTCATGTTTATATTACTGTAACTGTCAGATGACGTCATTAAACGCTGGACACCGCCTAAATAAATGGAATATCTGTGAAGATAAATAAAATTCCGTCCTACAACGTGCAGCATTATTGTCAGTAATGTTTATTGCATAGCAATAATATAATTGTCTCAGCCCCAATGCAGTCAACAGCCTTTTAATATTAAGGTCAGTTGCAAAATTAACTACGTCGAGTGAAAGTAGTTTTACTCGGCCAGTTACACAGACCTTCCCAGCCCCTCTCCTTCCTTTAGCTGTACGTAAGGTTAAGGGTCTAGGTGGGGCGAGTTTGAGGCCGTCATAAACTGGTCGTTTCCGTGGTCTACTGTTGGCCAGATAGCTTTGTTAAGCAAATACTTGGATCTAGTTAGAGCATGTTATATTTAATGCTGATAAATAAGTGTTTATATGCTGTTTCTTTTTAATTTATGTTTAATTTATATAGCAATTTATAATATGAGGCGTCGCGAATCATTACAAAGTTTCAGGAACTCGTTATCTAATTCTACCCTCCCAATACATTCTTGATAATCTAATGTATTTCCGCAAAAACTTAGATAAGCTGGATTTAATAAAAAACCGACATCATTTAAATAATAGAAACAATAACAAATTGGTTATTCCATATTTCAGGCTTACTAAGACCAGTGACAGTTTTTAAGTAATAATGTTAGGTTCTATAACAAAGTCCCATAGCACATTATCGATTTGCCGGATTGTGAGTTCCAGCACCATGTCTCAAATGGGGCTTAATATCTAAATTATAGGGTGGATCAATATTTGAACGATGGTGACGTCTGGAAATGACGCTCCTCTATGTGCATCTAGCAAAAACGAATGTAACTACGTTTGTAAAAATATGTGTCATAAAAACATAACCCAGCTCAAGTTTCTTGCCGGTTCTTCTCGATGACTGAGTTGTGTTTCGTACCGGTGGTAACTTTGACGGTCATGACCGCCAGCCCAGAGCCTAAATCGAATAAAGTATTTTTGATTTTGAATTATGGTTGGTTATTAAAATGTAATTATATGGAACTCGTGGATTCAATCTACTCAGGCAGAACTCAGAGCCTAGATTGTACAGTTTTTTTTTAATAAGAAAGTCCGGTCGATCCAATAAACCGATAACATACGAAGTTACAGACGAATAGAATTTTAAAGGATGCCAACATTACGCCCACACTCTCTTGTTCTATTTTTTTTTCAAATGTTTATCAATATTTAATGTAACATTATTTAATTTTTGAATATTATTAATAGTGTAAGTTGTATCGAAGTGATAAAGCGTTGTAGGTTTTCGGTCTAGTATGTACCTTCATATTAATCTTGTTATATTATTCATCGGATTGTTGACTGTTGCATTATTCACAATCGTAATAAATAAATATGATCGCTAGTGATTGAGTATATATCTACATTCACCGTCATCATACTATCCTGTGAATCAACCCTAACGAAATTCAGTACTTAATTCCGTTTGTGTTTGGTATTGCCACCTTACTCTTTAACGATTCCTCATTTGTTATTTAGCAGGGCGTGCTACGTATAGGAGTGCCCGGTCCGGCTTACCAATCCCCACATTTATATCATACCGGATTTCTAGGCAAATGTTAGACGGAATACAGGGCATACTTATTTCATTATTATTATAGACTAGCTGACCCGTGCAACTTTGTCTGTACCAAGCAGGTTACTACCGGTTTCAATTATATTTTTAAACGCAAAAAATCTTAAAAAACCTAATACCCGATTACAGCGACACCAGCAGTTCTCAATTGTGAATCCAAACTAATTAGGAACTCACTATACCCAGTTGGTATGTGAGAAATATTTTAAAATAAGCCTAGCATCCGTTTGCAGCATCACCAATCGGGTCCAATTTAGTTGTTTGTTCTATAAGAATTTGTAAGAGGATACGCTTTTTGCTCTATGATGATAAGGCTTAATTGTGAACGCAGTACTTTAGCAGTGATGCGTGTTCAAACAAACAGACAGACACCTATAAAAATAATGAAAATGTATTTTATTACCAAGACGAAAAATAAATAAAAAAACTATAATGTACCGACACGTTAGACTTACATTCGTATTATGTGTATCGATTTTATAAATATACTAGCGGGCCCGGCAGACGTTGTCCCGCCCTGATTATAAAAAAATCCTGGACAAATTATATACCAAAACGTTCCTCGTAAATCACTTTATCCACTGGTGAAAACCGCATAAAGATCCGTTCAGTAATTTTTGAGTTTATCGCGAACAGACAGACAGACAGACGCGGTAGGGGACTTTGTTTTATACTATGTAATGATTGTTATTATATTTTTATTGACAACTAATCTGTTTGAGATAATGATACACACTAATTCCCAATGTTTTTTTTTCAGTGTAAATAGAGGGTAAGATTTTCGAGTGTATGTAAGTGTATGAATTTTAACATGAGAATTGTATGTCATTGGATTCATCGTAGTTTTGTGTATTAACTTTCGAAGTAATATTATAAAACCGTCACACGCGATTGAAGTAAAACTTCTTTGGCGTTATAAGAGATGGCGATTGTTTAATATTTCTTATTAATTTTTTTTTGCGTACTTTTCTACATTTTATTTACTTTATAACAAAGAGTTGCTAATAATATTTCTTGTGTTATTTAAGTTCTGCATTAGATATATGGCACTACAGATAATGTAGCTTTGATTTAATTTGTTACTTACTTACATTGAAACTAGATGGCAGCACGGTCGCGCGCCCATGTATATTATATATTATTAACTCTATTGTATGTTTTTATTATTATTCAATTATTTATGTTTTTGTCAAAAAATTTTCATTAATTTTTTTATAAACTATTTATAGACCAAATCAAAAATATTTAAAAACCTGATGGTACAGAAACGTGACGCCATATTGCCGTAACGGACTTCCGTTGCATTGTCGTCCAGTTACCTCCTAGTCGCGCCTAAAGATGTTTTATTTCAAAAATACGAATGTGAGTTTGTTTGTTTCTAGCACTCTGTAATTAAGGCGTAACTACTCAATCGATCATCATGAAATGTGGCACACACGTAGACAAATATAGTATGATATAATCAAATATAGTTATGAGCTTATTCGTTTTTCTTGACCGATCCTTCCGACTCAGGATTGAACGTACTTCGATAGACGGGGTTTCCGTTACTGTCGGGTGGTAGAGCCACGCTGAAGTTATTACTGGTTTCAACATGAATGGGTCGGCTCGCACGGGGTACTACCACCCGACCCACAGAAACACTGACGTGAAATAGCAGTGCTTGCATTGTTGCGTTTCGTTCGGTCAGTGAGAGCGCCGGAGGCAAACCTCCCCTCCCGCCCCTCACTTCAAATACAGGCAGACAACGAACTTGTGACTCCCCTGCTGTTGCTATGTATGTCTATGGACGGCAGTGATCACTTACCATCAGGTGATCCGCCTGTTCGTTTGCCCCCTACAATATATATTTAAAAAAACATGCTATTAACTGAGCCATTATCGCTCATATAAAGTCAATTATAGTATTTGTCTAATTTGTTTGGAAGTGAAAACTTATTTAGGCGCGTTCAGCGGTTTTTTTTTGTTAGGAGATAAACTTATGATTTCGCGTCATGACATGCTAGCAGGGTGACAGACCGTATTGCGCTTGCGCGGCTTGCGTCAGACTAGCGACGTGTATTGAGACTATGCAGCTTATTATATGTTTGATTACTTAATAAACTTTTTTTTTATGCCAAAGGCCAGCAAACAGGCAGACGGCGTATCTGATGTTAAATGATTACCGTCGCCTATGGACAACTGCAACACCAGCGACATTTAATCCCTTTTTGAAGAGCCCCATGTCATAACCTTAGGGAAACACTGAACCAGGCAACTCACTCCACAACGCCAAAGTGCGCATAATAAAGCTTCTAGCTTGTTGCCATTTGCTGATGAGCATGATGAGCAACGGGTGGTGCGAGTTTGGAACGGTGATGCGAGCACCATACCAAAGAGTTCTTAAGAACTGTATACAAATGTATGTAATTATTCATTCGAGTGCTAATAATACATGTGAAAACCATATTGTAGTTCAATTAATTTAAGAATTCATAAGAGAACACAGTTATTTCCTAGTTATAAAGTTTTCACTTCTATCGGCAGTCCCTATGACGGCCTCGACTTTTTTTAAATGTTTACAGTTCACAAGCAATGCCAGCGGTTAATGTTAGCACGGGTATTCATAATGACGTCATTGCCGCTTCAATTTTCATATTTATACGGCTCGGCGGAAGTGACAACTTTCACTTTTTGACTGTCGCGCGATTTGTTTTGCAACTGTCGAGCAACGGACGAGTTATTACGATATCGGTTTAGAGTCATGAAGGTCTTGCTTAAATTATATCTTCATATGTGGAGCGTGATGTGAGCACATACGAATGGGCCACAGAAAATGGATTACAGACGGTTTAATGAAAAGAAAACACCGTTTTTGACCAACTTTATATCGTAAATTATAGGAAACGAATAACCAAACTATATGAAAATACTAAGGTTTCTGAGTCGTGTTTTTGCTGTAGCTAGTTTTAATATAGTCCATTAAAATGGTGATTTTTTAATTTAACATTACTGTTATTGAGTAATATTAGGTAATTTTATTATTTTAAGACTAGTTAGAGCCCGCGACATAATTCAGGAATCTTCTTGTTTCATGAAAAAAGGCTGTTATTTCTCCGTAAATTTGAATAATCATTAACAGTATAAAACAAAGTCCTCTGCCACGTCTGTCTGTCTGTTCGCCATAAACTCAAAAACTACAGAACGGTTTTTCATGCGCTTACCAGTAGATAGGGTGAATCACGAGAAAGGTTTAGGTGTATAATTTAGGTTTTTTTTATTATTATCAGAGCAGGACAACTAATAAATTACCTAAAAAAATCGAAACTCAGAAAGTATCCAGATTTAATTTGGTTGTAACATTTGTTATGAATCTCTCTGATGAATCACTCCTTTATAACTCTATTTATTGTTTGCACATTTATTTTACTACGTTATTATTTTTCTTTTAACATTACGCGAAACCAGTTGATGTCCCTTTTATGTTGTTATATTCATTTATATTAATGCAATTCATACATTAAAAGTTTATTATCTTTGACCGGTTATTATAAAACAACTACTGATATACACTTTATATTTTAAAAATGAACTATATTTTTCTTGATAAGTAGTTTATTTTTATACTGAATATCTCTAAATATATAATTCTTCTGCCTGTATGTATCTGGCTGAACTCCTCCAAAACGGTTGGACAGATTTTAATGATTTTTTTTATGTTTGTTTAGATGGATTCAAGTATGATGTAGATTCACAATTGAAACCGATAGGTGGCGCTGCGGTTCAATTCTAGGATTTTGTGTATAGTTCATACCTATATTACAAAACGCATAATATCATTTGTTTTTTTGAATAATCAATCTTTAGACCAAAGTTATGGCCTATTTAAAATCATGGTGTAACTCTTAGCAACGGAGCAAATATGCTACAAAGTGTAGGTTCGAAGGTAAGTTGATTGACAAAGAAGTGATACTAAAGACTGCGAGGTGTTGGAGGTCAAGGATGAGGATAATTTAGTGACTTTTAATTTTGCGGGTAAGTGCGATCCATCGTCGGGCTCATTATGACTTCCCATCAGGTGAGATTGTGGCCAAGCGCATGCCTGTTAAACATAAAAAAGACTCTTATCTTCTTTTATGTCATATGATATAGTTTTCAGATGGATGAAGGGAGTTGCTCAACTACTGACCGCACCCTCCTCCTAGTCATTAAAAGTAAACAATGCTCTGAGCCCCTCCCCCTACGTACGTAAACTTTTATGTATATTTTTAAATCTGTTCTGGCTTAGGAAATAAATATTGCTGTTGTAATCACCATCAGAACCTTATATCCCTTATGTCATCAAAAATAAGCAAATCAAGCCCCCTCCCCCATCTCCTATCAGTGCTTAAATAATAAAGACCCCAAACCCAGACCCCAAAATGAATGACCCCAAGGGATGAATAAGATAGTAAAGCTTTAAGCAACATTTATCTCACAAAGCAATGAACATTATTAGATTCACGCAAATCATTTTGGCAAAGTAAAAAAAAGGTGCTTAAAATTTACAATTCGTAATGAGGAAGTCGAAATTATTGAACGAGTGTGTTGGCGTTACTAAATATAAAAGATTTGTCTCACTCCCACACTCGTCGACATTCCCAAGGGGTGAAAGGAACTTACGAATTTAATATTTCAACAAAAACATACTTTATGGAATTAGTTATGTACATAGTTTTGATACTTGCCCTTAATTCTTACACTTCTGGGAATGTTTTATTAACTCTGATATTATTTAGAGATTACAATCTCTTTTTATATTCATAGACCACTTACACGATTGTGGTACATGAATACTACCTAAAAGGGAACGGATACGAACAGTTTGGGTAAGCTGATTCTTTTATATTTCCTTAGTGCACATTCCCTGAACCAGAATCGCTTGATTGTAACAGGAATTGATTATATTCATACTTTGTAATATTTAATAAGCATTATATATTAAACTTACAATCTATTAACACTGGTAGAACTAATAACCATGTCAGAATAGAATTAAAGCTAAATGCTTCCGTAATGTATAATAAACAGGAAGACTTTTGAGAACTAATTTTCAAATTAATCATTTGATACACAAATACCATATGTAATTCATAAAAAAGTTCGGATTTACAAAAAAAATGAAAAAATATAATCAATTATGCATGTATTTGCAAGTATTTGTCTTAGGATTATTAAAATTTGTAATAATATTTTAAAAATATACTAACTCTCGACATAGCTCTTCATACTATGTCATCTTATGTTATGATTTTTTTAAATGTTTTATTCAAAGAAAGATAAATATAATGAGGAAATTTACATTGGAATATCATAGTATAATTGATTAAAATATTTTAAAGTAGAGAAGGAATTAATTATAACTGTGGTAAATAATAAGAGCAACGAAGTAGATTGATGTCTCTTAAAAAAAGGATTCATAGATTTTTAAATTCAGAAAATAGTTATCTTGTTAATCGATATTAGCTTGACGCCCAAATTTAGAACTGCAATATTAGAACACTATCGAGTTATTCAATAATTTTTAAAAAAATGTAAAAATAATTACAACTTTTAATTGAAAAAACTTATACGAATAACAAGTTTTATGTTATGTTCTTATAACATTTTAATATAGTCTTGCATTGATACCGATTGATATACTGATACAAATAATAAGTTTTCTCTTAATTGAATATAATATTCTTTATGGCACAGAAAACTAAATATTAAAGAACATTTAAATAAAGTAACAATTAATATGAGTTCTGAAATGTGAAAAAGGTATAAAGACTTGAACTACAAATCTTTAATATTAACTATTAACATGAGATAATTATGTTACTCATCATCTGTCTCTATGTGTATAAAACACAGTGTAAGGCTATTAACTGCTTTTAAGCTGTAAACATCATTATATCGCTTTATTCGCTAGTTTTACTAATGGTTGTATAAATTATAATCATTCCTCTCATTTATTAATCGTATAAACCTATACTGTTATTATAAAAAAGTAAAGTTTGTGAGTTTGGATGTTCGGGGTAATCTCCGGTACTACAAATCCGATTTTGAAAATTCCTTCATTGTTATAAAGGTATATTATACTTGAGTGCTAAAGAATACTTTTAATTTTGGTAAATATATATTTTCAATGATTAATTACAGTAAATGTAATTAAAATCAGAAAAAAGTTCTAGGTTTCTTTAAGATTTTTTGCGTTTGGAAATACAATTAGAACCGGTAATAACCGATTTTTATAATTGGTCATATCTTAAAATTACAGTATTTGATTATAATTTTAATTATAATTTGTTTATGTGAATATTTGTAGAGGGTAAACTATTTTGTATAATTAGGGGGTTTAGGCCATAGATGTGTCTCCAATTTTTTATTATTCAACAACGCTCCTAGTAATAGACAACACAAAGAAAAAAACAAAAAGCACTCTCGTTTTTATACTCAATCAAAATTCATGTCCAAGCGTCAAGACAGTTAGGTCCGCGTATCAACTCACGCGCACCTTTTGAATCGTTAACAACGGCGAAACGCAACGACTTTCGGTCGCTCAGTCCACGACTGTCTTTCAATTCGGACAGACGACAGGACCGTTATTATATATACAGGCGATATTCATAAAATATATAAATTATCGTACAATAGTTTATATCAAGTGATCGGACAGTAACAATTGTGCTTTATTATTTTTTTGTATAATTTAAATTACGTGCAACTTTTGTGTTCGACTGTACTTGTGACTGTGTTTTTGTTGTGAAACCGATTTTCTTTTCAACTGGGATACTTCCGCGAGCGTCGGAAAAATGGTAAGTGTGTGGTATAAAATTAGGAACAAATTAAAAAAATGTATACCATATGAGTCATCTAATTATACATAAAATCAATAATTAAAGATTTTTCACTGATTTATATATTAAATTAAATTATAAAAAAATCACAACTTCCTTCTTGAATACAAACAAGTTTATATTAATTTTATAGGTCACTATAAAATATAAATTATTATTATTATTTTACGATCAGAATTTGGCGTTTAATCGTCTCAAACCGCGTAAAAAGCCTATTAATAAACGTAATTCATATTTACAATAGCGAACATCACATATAAATAATACAGCACGAAATAGAAAGTCCTAGAAAGTTTTGAAGTGTACTTACATTGGTAAAACAATGTTTAATCAGAACAAATATAAGTTTTAAAAAACCAATTTCCAAACATAACACGTAACAAGCGGATTCTGTAGTTTATTATTTCTTTGTTAACGACTTTGTTATTTTAACAAAATTCTATTATTACTAGTTTTACTTTTCAATATTTTTGTTCATTTTATGAACCCCTTGATTCTACTTATTTACGTTTAGGACAATGTTCTCGGTGACTTGATTCTGTTTTTATCATTCCAAACGAGTGCTTGATCGTTTGAAACCTGTTTTAAAAAAGCATAATCTCCGACTCGATCTTACAACGTTCTAAAATTCAAATTCGGCAAAATGTTATTTTTCTGTACACCGGTTTTGTTGTTTTTTTTTTTATAAAATTCGAAACGTATGTAGTTATTACTGTGTAGGATTTCTTTGTTTATTCTTCGCGATTAGGTAACAACCTTAACCTTCAATAATTATGATTAAGTATCTGTGTAATTTTTGAAATTGGAAATTCTATGTGTTTGATATTCGAAATCCGCGAACATTACAGCGCGTGCGCCGACAATGAACAAAAAGCCACAGTTTCTCTGAGTGAAAGTGTTCAAGAATCGTGTTGTAGTAGAAATCGACGCGTTCGCACTACACTATGTACGTACGTACTCCTCGCTGTATGTATTCGGTTTTTTTTTTTGATACGATAGTTAGAATTCGGACTTACTTTCTTCCTGTGTCGAAATTACAAATATAATGAACCGGTTCTGATATTCACATAATCACCACTAATTATTTATATTAACCCTTCGGCTGATTTTTTAAGATCCAGAGGTCAAAATAGCGGATTAGTTTTTTAAATTTCACGACTTTGTAAATTGTGAATTTGATGGCTTAGTAAAAAAAGTTCGTCCAAATAATTTTACAAGAGATAATTTGTTATTTTTCAAAGTTATGACTTAAATCAGCTATTTTTTTAAACTTAGTAATACGTTATACTGCCAGCAGGCTGTTGACCTGTGCCTCGTGAGGTTTATATTCGTTTGTATAGACTTAAACCTTAATTAAACCTTTACGGTGTTATTACAAAAAAGTTAAACACTTATTGAACCTTGGCCTTCAAAAGGTCTCATATTAAACGCACCGCGATCGCCGAATATTCGCCATCTTGCTCTTTTGTCTCGCTTGGGTTACGTTAGGTTACACTTGCGAAAAAGGATAACGCGAACTGGCCTCGGGCGAGTGCGGTGCATTTATTAGGAAACTTTTTTAAACCAAGTATTTAATACATATTTAACTTTTTTGTAATAACACGGTTATGGTTTTTCGACAGTCAAGAGGTTAAGCATAGTGAGAAATGTATAGTTAGTGAAACAGATATTTTTTTAAATAAATGTTTATTTGATACCAAATAGCTGATATATACATATTAGCTATAAAGTTTCAAAACCTTAATGTGTATATTGAGTAGGTAACTTCAAAGTTAACTAATGCTCAATTAACGCGCGGAGTCAAGATTTTTCTGAATTTACTCGTTCGTATCAAATTTTATCGCGAGTCTAACCTATTTTTTTTACATGGGGAGATCCCTATGGATTCCCGCCCTAGCCGGACAGCTAAGGGTGGGGTATGTCTGACTTGCTGACTAAAACCCTATGATGCCTTCGCACACCTATTGGCCGGGGAGCAAGAGCTGCCGACTGGCACTGCGTCTACTTCCCGGCATCGCGAGTCTAACCTAACCTAATCTAGTACGTCGGTACTGGGCCACGATACAAGATCTAATACTCACCGACGCGGCGTATATCCATACCACCGGAATAAGAATGAATAAAAAAAATACCACTATTTGCAATCTGCACTTTATTTAAATCTGTAAGATAATTAATACAAAACTTTAAACAACCCATGATCGCAAGTGTAATATTATTACCTACTCAACAATGGCAGTAATAATCTACTAGAAGATTGGTTGCTAAAAAAAATAAAACATTTTATTGTTTACGTTCATTTTGAATGTCAAAGATATAAAAGTCAAAAACATATTGACCAGACGGTCAAATGTCGATTTGTCCAAAATTAATATGTTTAATAATATATTGGTACACACGCGCAGCTGACGCAATACAACAGAATTAAAATAAATGATTTAAAAGAGGTACACTCGTCGACAAAACAACCTTCAAACCTTCCCAATAACGTTCAAACTTATAACATTAATGGAGGTCGAATATCGATCACTAGTCTAAACAAATACTCGAAAAAACATTGTCATAAAAATGGCTTCTCAAAAATAAACCTTGTTTATTTCAGCTGTCTTCTGGTGTATAGTTCGTCTGGGTCACATTAATGCGTATTTAGTTATTTGTTATCCATTAATTCTGCTTATTATTCGAACAATAACATCATTTAATTGAATTCGAATCTATACTTATATACTAATATTATATAGTTAAAAAGTTCGTTTGCTTGAACGCGCCAATCTCAGGAACTACTGGTCCGATTTGAAAAATTCTTTCAGTGTTATATAGCTCATTTATCGAGGAAAGGTATAGGCTATATCACCACGCTAAGACCAATAGAAGCGGAGCACCAATGAAGAATATTTCTAAATCAGGGTTAACGTATGTATTATTTAAAAATATTTTCACCTTCTACGTAAACGAAGTCGCGAGTTAAAGTTAGTGTTAGCCGAAAGTAACTATTCCACGCGAACAAAGTCGCGGGTAGAAGCTAGTACCGAATAAAAGTACGTTTGACAAGGATTGTAAATAAAATAGTTTTTTAAATCTATATTTAAATAACTAAGTCCTCAGGTGTCGCTTTGTTAATTAAAGCGCTGTATGCACCCGTTCCATTCAGCATGCGGATTGCGCGTCGCGGAAACTTACAAACTGCATTTTTTTTTACATCTGTGTGTAATTTAGAATGTAATGTGCAACAAATTATACATGCAAATACTGTGGGAACAAAGACACAATGATGTTTTGTTTTAAGTTCGATTTCGTAATCCAAAAAGTATTTAACCTTTTTTTTGTTTATAAATTCGCAATGAGATTAGAACACCACTCGAGTAACAAATATGTATTACATTCCGCGCCAAACTTTTTGACCGCTCTGAACTCAGTTGTATAGAACACAAATATAAATACGTATCATTATAATCATAATATATAAAACAAAGTCCTCTAACACGTCTGTCTGCCTGTCTGTCTGTCTGTTCGCGATAAACTCAAAAACTAATGAACAAATTTTCATGCGGTTTTCCCCAGTAGCTAAAGTGATTCATGATATATTTACACATGCGGTTTAGATACATTTTTTGATCTGTATGATTGTTGACAGAATGATGGCCACAATCTTGTTGTAACTTTCAAGAAGTTTTTGCGGCAAGTCAGAATCCATGTAGCCAAACAATATTACGTAAAACACCACCAGTATAAAGAGCCAAATAACACAAGATTATGAATAAAATATAAAATCCACTACATGATATTCCAAGATCCTTATTATATGTATAGATTATTGATATTTCTTGTTCAGTTTATGGAGCAATAGAACTTGCTGCGTACAAAACATCCAATTCGATCTAGCCGTCTTTACGTTAAAACTAAGCAAACTGGCGGACAAATAAAACGGAATTTAAGATCACTGACATTTACAATAAACATCTAATACATATGAAATTTAACAGAAAGAAAATATACAAACGGAGCTATAGATTTATTGTTATCAGTAACCACCAGTACCAGTATTGTAAAATCAAGACTTGGTCTCGTTTTCTTAGATAAATAGATAATACTTCTTCCCCTACCACTTAAACTGCTCAAACTGCTCATATACTTATTACAAGTCTAATGAAACTACTAACAGTAATTTTGCATCACACTTTATGAATATGCAAAGAGAGATCTAGATTATAAACAGACTTTCTTTATGCTTTAGCATCACGCAATCACTCTTGGGGATTGAGTAAAGAGTTTCAAAATTCACATAGGAAATAGACAATTGATGTAGGTGACATAAATTTTAATTAATTTAATTGAAAAAGGAAAAGCGATTGGCAAGATTTTTGAAGTCAATTTAAAAGATCGATGGATGTCTCGCTCTATCATAAAAAAAAACGATACAGCGCAAGGGAGAAAACTATAGAATAATATTCGAGGAGTACGGCAAGTATCACGTGACTATAAAAATAAAATGCTCTGCGCTATAAAATATTCCGCATTTCTTAGATCCCCGTAGATTTAATGGAGTAGATGGAACGTGAGTTCAACGTTGTCTTATGTCATGTTTCGTGGTACAGATAAGCAAAGTTACCGTTAGATACCAAAGAAAACTCATTATTGTATGGAGAAGGTTAATAAAAAAATTGTGTTATAAACTCGTCAACCATGGACATAAAATAAGGTGGGAGTCTAAAAATAGCCCGTCGCCCACTTTGTGAAAACGTTCGAGTAATGACGTCAGCCTTCTAAAGCTTTCCACCCTTCTTTATTGATTCCAAAGGCTGGGCTATGTTCCGAATCATCCGTAACTGCCTATTCAAGGCTTAACTTTTATAACACTTTGTTTTAATGTGATTTCACATTCACAAATTTTAAATCAGTCGCATAGCAACAACTTCACAAGTACCACTTCTAAATTTGGTTAACGAAAATCAGCCAAATACGGGTTTTCCTCTGTTTGTGAATCTTTCCGGTTTACTTTTTTTTATTGACGAACTTTAGTGTTACCAATAAACAAAAAGTTCAACATTTTCTACAACAAAGTTCTAACAAAAAAGTTCAACATTTTCTACAACAAAGTTCTAACAAGACGACCAAAAAAATATTACCTACTCGACAACGTCAGTAATAAACTACTGCATTGGCTGCCAAAAGAAAACCAAAAACAAAGAGAAAGCTAAAATTATGTGAATAGACTTAAAATTTTAATTTTAACAGATTTATCTAAGAAGAGCATAAAATTGTACCGTAAGAGATTCAGGTGATATATTTTGTTCATTATATTGCGACCAAATGACAGCACATAACTTGAATATAATCCAAGAATATTAGTGATTATAAGAGGAATTAAATGAATCGAATTATTCAAATATATCAAAACACCTTACCACTACTATGGGTTATGGTGTTATACCCATACTCTCCAATACAAGATGCGAAAGGGCATCCTTATTTTTAATATTGGAGTCATTGACATATAATAACCCAAGACACACAGTCTCGAATAAAAGTAGCGCGCAAAACCGGCCGCTGAAACTCCCCAATATACATACGTGGTTTAGTTATGCGATAAAGTTATGATTTTGCAAATTCAACCTTACCTGAAAATTTTATGTTTTTTTTACAAGGACGCTAGCGACGCGTGACTATTTGAAATGAGTGCATAATCCAAAATTATGCACCCATTATTGTGTGCCGGCTGTGAGACGTTAAATGTGCATCTTGGGTTTTTGTATATCAATGATTGGAGCTTTCCTATTTGCCTTGCTTCAAGCTCCTTACGCCTTTGTAGATTTGTATAATGCAGATAACATATATATAATAGGTATTTACCTATGAAATTGCCGTTCTGCAGTACTGGCCATTTCAAATCGAAATAATTTTTGTTTGGCTAAGAATTTTAATTTCAAATTAATTTTATTTTAAAAACATGAAATTCTTTTCCAAAAGTAGTCATTTGTTTATTGATTAGTGTTACATTTTCATCGCATTTCAATCTTTTTTGTCATCATGGTCATCAAGCGGCACGCAACATCAACGACGTTTACGGAGCTAACACTACAAACCAACGCACCACCTGTTATTGGTTTGCTCGCTTCCGTTCTGAGAATTTCGACCTGAAAAATGAACCTCACGGTCGTCCGAAGACTTTGGTCGACAATGACGAATTAAAGGCGATTGTGGAAGCTGATGATCCACAATCTACGGCTGAATTAGCAGCAGCTTTCGATGTTAGCGTCAAAACAATATTGGTCCATTTGCGTCAAATTGGCAAGGTAGAAAAGGTTGACAAATGGATGCCCCACGAACTCAATGATCGCCAGCGCGAAGTACGCGTCCAGACGTGCCTTGCACTGCTCAACAGACACACAAATGAAGGAATTTTGAACCGCATTGTTACCTGCGATGAAAAATGGATGCTGTTTGATAACCGCATGCGCTCAGCAAGTTGGTTGGATCCTAAACAATGCCCTAAACGAAAACTTACCCCTAAAAAAGTGATCAGTCACTGTTTGGTGGTCTAGCGCCGCTGTGATTCATCACAGCTTCTTACCAAACGGAGTGAGCATTACTGCAGATGTGTACTGTGAAGAACTGAATACAATGCTGGAGAAGCTGGTACATCTCCAACCAGCATTGGTCAATCGCTGGTCTCCGCTGCTCCTGCACGACAACGCACGACCTCATACTGCACAGCAGACGGTCTCCAAATTGCAAGAACTGGGGTTGGAAGTTCTCCGTCATCCGCCCTCTCACCAGCCTTGCGCCTACAGCTCTCTTTTTCAGAATTTGGATCTCTGGTGGGAAAAAAATTAATACCTGAGAGGCAGTACAAAATGCCTTTGAAGAATTTGTTGCCTCCCGTCCAGCTGATTTCTTTAAGAAGGGCATCAATAAACTGCCACTGCGTTGGCAAAGATGCATTGATTGCATGGGTGATTACTTTGATTAATACAAATAAAAAATACATGAAAAAAATTCGTTTCAATTTTTTCATACAAAACGGCAATTTCATAGGTGAAGACCTAATATATATATATCAACACTTGAAAAGTTCACACTCTTTCTTATGGTCTAATTTAGACCACCGACCATTAGATTATATATATTCATTTCGTTGATGTCATGTAGTTATGATAAAAATACTTTTATTTTCGTGATTTCAATAATATCATTACATATTTAAAACAAATTCGTCCGCCACGTCTGTCTGTCTGTTCACGATTAACTTAAAAATTATTAAACGGATCTACATATGATTTTCATTGATAGATAAAGGGAGGAAGGTGTAGTTATATGATTTGTCAAGGTTTTTTGTAAATCGGTTGAAATATAATGATAATTGTTGGAAGTGTCGGAAAAACCCAAGCCTCTTGGGAGCTTTCGTCGAAAACGCTGCTTAATTAATCCTTTTGAGATATAACAAAACAATGTAGATAATAAGTGACGCAGACGAACTCGCGGATATCAGCTAATTTTAGATAACAATAAAATATTTTGTTTTTATAATAAAACTATGGAATTACTATGGGAAAAGTTTATTATTTCATTTGCTCTTTATTAAAATAATCGTGTATGCATAAGTCAATATAACTACATACATAACTATTCAATTTGATCCAAACGATACATTGCCCTGACAATCGAAGAGCTAACCTATTTCAAAGATTAATATCTCGGGCAGACCAATAGCACCGTTATACTTGTAAATAGCGGTGAAGGTACACCTGAATAACAGGCTTTATATGCTTGCAGTTAGAACACGGGCCACCGGCAAAGTACAGTTCGATCTACAACAACCTTGTATACTCCGTTACTTGGCGATCATTACATTAGGTGATTCAACATTTCTACTAATGATTTTGAAAGTATTTCCTTTGGTAATCATTTAGGTTTTTATACTTTCTTGTTTTATGTTGCACTGCACCGTGTAACGGTACTGAGCTCACGTTGAATCTATGATGGTTCAGTCGATAGCGTGTTCGGACATCGCCTCGATTGACGTAGGTTCCAATACTTGCGAATCAGTCGCAGCTTTCGATAAAGTAAAACATCGTGCTGAAATCATAGCATGGTGGTAGGGGAACGTTTGCACCCTATCTGTATAAACATAAGATTCAATTTTTTTTGTCGGCCACTCGTTCTAATAGTGTTACGCGTTACGCGGCGACGACCTAGCGCCCTTTGATAAATGCCGCCAAACACACCGCGCCTGAGTTGAATTTTTGTATTTAATAAAAATGAATATTTATGTAATAAAATAAATAAGCAGTCATTATTTTCTGGAACAAATTTGTAATGCTTTACCTTTTCATTAAGCCATAGTTGATTCCTGTCGTAATCTGTTCTTCTAGGCATATAACTTATACAGAACAATTTCGATGTTTCACATCTGCCAGGCGTCCTGTGACGGCTCAATTTTTTCTAAGTCCGCCTGGATAGCTACCAAGTTAAAAATCTGTCGCCAAGTAGCTCTCATGGTTTAGCGTGTTGACCATCTTAGGCCACGTGGTTATTTAGCATCACACGAGATTGTGGTTAGACTCTAAAACTTACAATCCACCACTGCTGATAAATTAAGCAATCTTATCTCGACTGTCAATTCAACCTATATAGATGCCTCTCCACATTACGCATAAGGAATCTAATTTTATTAGAGGGAGTTAATCCATTATCTGGAAGACGAATTCAGACATTCACGGTATGACAAAGATAATATTTGTGATGTTTTTACACGTTGGAATTGTTGAGGTTAATATATGAAGAGGCACCGGAGCATAGCCCTTTTAGTTCTCTTGTAGCATGAAGAAAGTTAAAGCCATCAGAGCCGTGCCTCCTCAGAATTTTCACTGTAACACATACGATGGAACACACTAAGCAAGTTGATTTCCTTAGACAGCTGAAGCCGATCGTTGTACTGACAACACTTGCATAATTCACAATATAAACAGCTTTTCTTGGCAGTTTGTTTAGGGCATGGAGAGGTATTTTGTAATTTGTCAAGATTCTAATAGTATCCAATATATGGATACTGTTGCTGACAATATATGGATGACTGAACTTTTACTTTATAAGCAAGGTACAGCTGATTGGGGTGTAACACATTATCTTCAGAACTCTGACTTTCCGAGATGGAACGATACTGATACTCCCAATGTAATCCGTAAGGTTAGAATGGTATGTAATCTTGGGCTTTCGTTTTAGATGTAGTTTCAGCGGTGTTAAGCGCTGACCAAATTTGGTTCAAATTCTGCAATGATCATTGGTTTTTTATAAGGGAAAACGTAAAATTAATTATGAACCAGTTAACACCAGTCTAATTTTGGTGCACCTTAAACACATTGACTTAAGAATTGGTGAATTCGTATTTTAATTCAAAGATAAACTGCTTGATATTTTACCAACCTATACAAATAATGTCGCAAAAATTAGATAAAAGCAAACGCGCAGACAAACTTGAACGATTAAAAAAGCATTTAGTCGTAGCATTGAATATTAAATACAACACATTTAGAACACCAGAACCAGTTCTTCGATTTTTGACGAGTTAATTAAATGGCTGTTCTGACTGTTCACGTTTTTTTTTTCTTTTTCGATAGTTATTTTATGTGTAATAAAATCTTTGTCGGATGTTATTCGTTTTGAGCGTAATAAAAAGGGTGCCAAAATACGTTTGTGATAAAAAAAACCATATATACATAGTTCTTTTATTTAGTGTCTTATCATATTTTAATATGCCTTTTAACGGGCCCGGCAAACGTTGTCCCGCCCTGATTATAAAAAAATCCTTGGCCAATTATACACTAAAACGTTCCCCATGAATCGCATGAAAATCGGTTCGATAGTTTTTGAGTTTATCGCGAACAGACAGACAGACAGACGCGATAGGGGACTTTGTTTTATACTATGTAATGATAATGATATATGAGCTTTAAGTCAAGTAATTATGTTTCTACATTAACATTAATCGCTGTTGCACTAACTAAAGTATAATCTAGCAAAATTAAAAAAATTGGCATTGTTATATAACTATCTATGTTTAAGGGAAATCATTAGCATAGATTGTAATTACAAATTGAAAAATTGACTGATATTGAAAGAGACAAGATATTTTAATAATATATACTTCTCTTTTGACGTTATTTATATTAAGGATAGCTTTTTTTATAATTCATTAATACGACGTATTTAATAAATTATTACCTTGCGTAAAATATATGATGGTGATTCACTATCTAGTTTTGCGATTGGCATATATATTTTACATGAACCTCATGTTTTCCGATATATATTTAGTAGTTGGTAATTAACATTTGGGCAAACAAGTTTTAATCTAATCTCCCGACATTATCCTTCGTAGAGCGGTATGAACAGAGAAAATAAAAGCTGATGTTCATGTCGGGTGGGTACCCGCAAACTCTCCTATAATGAAAATGACACATCTATGAATTTTATTGATTTGAACCATACTATTGAATGAAAACAGACTGACAGACAAACAGAATAAGTAGATGAACAACCTCTTCTACCCATTTGTCCAGCCACAATACTTCCACTGATGTATCTAGGCCTTACCCAATTATTCTCACAATGACCTGTCCTAGGTTGTTTCCTTTAATTTGTAGGTGGTAGAACCACGCTGAAGCTATTACTGGTTTCAGCATGAATGGGTCAGCTCGCCCGGGGTACTACCACCCTTTCATATAAAACTGACATGAAGTAACAGTGCTTGCATTGTTGCGTTTCGTTCGGTCAGTGAGAGCGCCGGAGGCTCACTTCTCTTTCCCCCTCCCTATCCCCTCTCCCCCTTCACCCAAACACAGGCTGGCAACGCACTTGCGACTCTCCTGATGTTGCAAGTGTCTATGGACGGTTGTGATCACTTAACATCAGGTGACCCGCCTATTCGTTTGTCTCCTATAATATTAAAAAAAGCAAATTCTTACAACTGTCACCATGTCATCAGTCCACCTGAAAAACTAAATTCGATAAACGTATGTTGCTGCAGTCAGTCCTTGGTTTTATACACCGACGGGGCAATAATACATCATAACCTGACTTGCCAACAATCGCGCAACTGTCTTGAGCAACGCACCAACAGTTACGCTTGCGTTACGTAAAAATGATGTTGCCGAAATGATAAGGATTATTATTGGAGATGGTGAAAGGGATCTTATATTTGGTAAACAGGGATTTGTTAAGACTGATACTAAAAGCGAACCTGTTAGGAGCTGCCAGAGCGCAATTCTTGTAAAGACATTTTGATTTCAGAGAAAGGACCTGTAGAAGTTATTTTTAATAATCAAATTGGTTCTCATCTTACTTAGAACATATTTAAATAAACAAACCTTGAATTCTGAAGCAAGAATTTGCTAGAAACGAATTCAAATAAAGAACTTCTGATTTTCGTGTAAATATTAAGTAAGTAAAAAATTGCTTTATTTTTTATATAAATTTAGGATGAATTGAATTTAACAGAATGTAGCTCCCTTCATTCTCAGGTCCGCAAGCTTGATTTTTAGTTCACTTACGTGAATGTAGATATAACCATCTCTTCTCTAGTCTATTCTTCAAATTTATGATCTCACCAGACAAAAAGCAACAGGCATTATTTTAAATTGGTTATTAACACTTTCATACAGTAATACTAAAATCAATTATCTATAGTCTCGTAAAAACTTTGTTGAAACTGAATCATTGTAATACATAAAATAATTAAAAATTAGGTTAATTTTCGAGTCGAGGATTTGGAGATCTGTAGTTCAGGTCGTTGTACTTTTTTTATACTGGAGACCACATATTAATAATTACTTTATATGTACTGTTGTATAAAATTTATATTTTTGTTTGTGTATAAAATATAATGAAGAAGAAGGAAAAGAGGAGAAAAAAAAAAAAAATATAATGATGAGGTCATATAATTACACAAAGACAATATTTTTTAAGTTTTTGACCTTGGAAAAACTTTGTTGAAGTTGAAAGGAAGGAAAAAAAAAAAAAAAGGGAGGGAGGGAGGATAAAAAAAAAAACAAGCTGAGTTGAATCATCAAATAATAAGTGAAAACAAAATTATACTTTCATTTTTAAAGAAATGTCCTCGGTTCACCGCAGGTCGGTGGCAATTTGTAACATATCATTTAGTACGGTTGGTAAATACTACTTAAATGTAAATATATATTACTTTTAACATTGTTGGACGTTCTCTTTTTGCGGCGACGTTGGCTCAATTATAGCATATTCTGACACCACGTTAGTAAACTTAAAGCTGAATCCGTCAATGACTCCGTTAATGGGAAATATTGTAATGAAGCCTACTACTCAGTTAAGACTTCTCCTAAAGCCTGTGGCAGTTATTTCTGACAAGTTAAAAACCTATCGCTGAACACCTTTAGATGTGTTCCGGCTGGTATAATCTTAATATATATATTTCTTGGTGCGTGTGTATTACTGAACTCCTATAGATGTGGACGATTTTATGAAATTTTGTGTGGTGTTGAGTGGATAGAAGGTAATTAAATGGACGGGGGGGTGGGTATTTGGTTATTTTATTGGGTTCCTGCTGGTCATAGTTAATATATAGTTATTTAGGGTTAGGGTATTATCATTTTAAGTCATATCATATTTTAATGTTAGCTTTTGTAGGTGTTAGAACCACGCTGAAGCTATTACTGGTTTCAGCATAAATGGGTCGACTCGCCCGGAGTAGTACCACCCTCTCATAGAAAACCGCCGTCAAGTAACAGTGCTTGCATTGTTGCGTTTCGTTTGGTCAGTGAGAGCGCCGGAGGCCAACCTCCCCTCCCCCTACTCCCTATTCCATCCTCGTCACCCCCAAACACAGGCTGGCAACGCAATGGCGACTCCCCTGGTGTTGCTACTGTCCATGGACGGCGGTGATCACTTAACATCAGGTGAGCCGCCTGTTCGTTTGCCTCCTACGCCATAAAAAAAGCTGAGTTTTGATGAACACTAAAACCTAGGAAGATTAACAAGAGTCGAGGCAGTCATGTAATGTCAGTCAGTTGTAAATTCAAGTTATTAACATTCGTCAGGTTTTCACATGTATTGGCACTCCGAGTAATAATCTTCTATATATATATATAAGAGATTCCTTGACTCATCACGATATCTCTGGAACCATAAGGCGTAGCGACTTGAAATATGGTAGGAATATTCCTTTCGCCGAGTAGAGGTCAGCTAAGAACGGATTTTACGAAATTCCACCCACAAGGGGGGTTGCGGGGGGTAATCAGGGCGGGACAACGTCAGCCGGGCCCGCTAGTTATGTATATTTTTATACAGTTTATTAATTAATCAAACATATTATGAGTGGCTGCGCAAGCTCAATACAAAATATCAATATTAAATGTACGCAGACCGTTACACTACGCGTCGCTATTCTGGCGCAAGCGTAATACGTCACGAGTTTTTCGAACTAACACTAACACATAAGTTTTTGGGCTGTCAAAAATCATTCAACGCGACTAAAGAAGTTTTGCACTTCATAAAAACCTCTTTTATATTACCAGCCTGGTTAGTTTCATCACAATTTTAAATTTAGAATCTGTCACCAAAGACGATGTGCTTACATACATACGGCAATTTTGTTGTTTTTATATAGATATATTAGATACTAGCAATGCCCGCTACTCTGTCTGCGTAGAACCTTATGTAAAAAAAGAGTAACTAATCATCCCAAAAATCATTTGAATGTTCAATTACTTATCCACTTTCTCTCGTACTTAAGTCGCGTCGTCATTAAAATTACAATAACTTTTGGTAGAGTGGACCGATTTTAATGAAACCAAGACTAAATGTTACTCAAGGATATGCTTTATGATTTTAGTTGTACCCAGTGATGCGTGTTCAAATAAATAAACAGACAGACGGACAGACAGGCAGATAGACAGACAGATAGGTATTTCTAAAAATGACTGAAATGTATTTTATTACTTATTCCAAGACAACTGCACAGACACGTTAGATTTATATTCTTATTATAGTTATAGATAGAAGATCATAAAAAATTGCGTATCTATTCTGCAATCAAAATTACACGACCCATTATTTAATCATTCTCGTTCTACGTACTTTATCACGAATACCGCAAAAAAATTACTTAATATTCCCATTTTGAATGGTGACTCATTTACGAAATATTATTCGATAATTCTATGGCCACAAAAAAGAACGCTTGATAGGTATGGTGAAAAAATTAACGGTTCAACAGTTTTGCGGCAATGGAACGTGATGTTTCGCGATTTTCGTGTTTCGATTATAAAATAAAACGACTCCAAGATTACGCATTATGTTTTGTTTTTGAAATGCAAACTTTTTGCTCAAGCGCTCTATACTTTATGTTCGCTTTGTTCTATTATGACTTTTTTTCAACTTTGATTTTAATGTTTGATCACGAGTTTACCTGATAATTTTTTTTTAAATTTCATAAATAGCAATATATGTTACTGATTATTACTGCCATTGTTGAATAGGTAATAATATTACAAGTGTCTGTGATCATGTAATTGATCTAACAAAATGGTGGCTCCCTTTGTTAAAACTTTCCAGGGAGTTTTTGTGGCAGCTTAGAATCCATACGCCTTGGTATTATTTCCCATCCACTTCCCTTGTGTACAATAACCGAACTATGTTACGTACAACATTACCAATATTACAAAATATAGAGTCAAATAATACAAGATTAAAGAATAAAGTGGTAGGTGGTAGAGTCACGCTGAAACTATTACTGGTTTCAGCATGAATGGGTCGGCTCGCCCGGGATAGTACTAACCTCTCATAGAAAAACGACGTGGAGTAATAGTGCTTGCATTGTTGCGTTTCGTTCGGTCAGTGAGAGTGCCGGAAACCCACCTCCCCTCCCCTCCTCCTCCCACCTTTCCCTCATCCCCCCAAACACAGGCTGGGAAAAATTCCGCAAGAAACTCTTACGTGATGTTAGATGGCGATGTCATCTAAGATGATAAACGTAAAGTACTTGGCTTTCAAGTGTAGCTACCGAAACATACTCATGGGTACTTGGCTATGATTTTCAACTTCACAGTGATAGTTACCCACTGCCAGCATAGAAAAGCACTACCACCATTTTTTCCTTCACAAATAACTCGGGCTCATTGAAGAAATTTGAACGTACGTCGATTGTGTCTGTTAATTATAGAGTCATAATTGCTTCAAATCCCGTTATTCAAAGTCTGGCAACAAATCAAATGATTTTCCTACACCGTCAAATGCTTTGTACCCAATGATATTATAGATAAAAAGCTGTAGACACGTTACCTACATGATATTTTGACAAAACAAATAGCACGATAATGCACACATATGTAAAGTAATATTGTAATGCCACATTGTTTTAGATAAAATGTGAAAGTAATATGGCATATTCTTAATATCGGTGGTGAAACAGAAATAGTTATATGTTTCTTAGATACGGGCGGATTGACGTCATCAAAAATTAGCTAGCTAGCTAAGTTTTGACAATGCACTGTCGAAGCGCTTATGACGTATCTACAGATTTTTAATATTTGTACCCTATCGTAAGTCTACTAACAGCGCCACCAACGGAAAATCGATGGAACTAATTAGACAATAGGGAAAACGACTGACCGTATTTACACGAGGTATAATACTACGCTCCCAGACAAATCATAGGTGTACGACGTTGGAGGAATGTAAATTTTTTACCTCCAACAACCAGTTGGAAGGTTTGTTTAGCAATCGTCCGTAGACCCTGAGGACAATTTGAATACATTAGCGCACCTTAAATTGGCACCCGAGGTAGGTCTAACTTGTTGTTAAAATGAATTTATGCTCTAATACGATATTTTAATGCCTGGTTGTAGTAAATGGCGTGTTCGATGCTAATTTTCTTAAAGTTAACTCTTATCCTTCGTATATTTTTAATATTTATTTTTTCTTCGCTTAGCGTTGCAGAAACATTTGCCAGTGTCAAAGTAATTATGTAAGTTGGAAATTAGTTCCATATTTTTCTTATCCGGTCGTATTTTCATTTCACCTTCTTCAATTACAAGGTTCGTGTATTTTTTTAATAAAAAATACATAGCAAGTTGCTGAAGGACGTTTTTTTTTAAATTCGTGATTCACGTCCTTTTTTGTTATTTACAATTAATCACACAAATTATATGATATTAACAAGACGAGATCGCTAATATAAAGTAAGCGATCTTGAAAACTTTATTTAAGTCTTTGACGGGAATTAACTTTGTCATATAGTGGCTTTTTTATCCATAAGTTCAGATTACTTGTCTCTATGTATATATAAAGCATTTTTGTAAAGTCAAAATAAGAGTTATTAACTAAATAATTAAAAAAGTATCAATACTGACAACAACAAAAAAAACATTTTTTAAAAATATCGTCTGTTTATACCAAGTAATCTCCGAAACGGTTGAACTAATTGCGATGGGACGTATATTGATAGATAGCTGATATTATAAGGAGTAAATTAAGCTATGTTAAGTTGTTTATATCTATTAACTAGCGGGCACGGTAGACGTTGTCCCGCCCTGATTATGAAAATATCCTTGACAAATTATATAATAAAACGTTCCTCATTAATCACTCTATCCACAAGTGAAAACCGCATTAAAATCTGTTCGGTAGTTTTTGAGTTTATCGCGAACAGACAGACAGACGCGGTAGGGGACTTTGTTTTATACTATGTAATGATAGATAACGCTGTACAATATCTCGGTACAGTAGACTATTTCTTCCGGAAGGTTTATATGTGTAAATATAAACCTTACATACTTATTTATAAGATATTGAAAAAAGTCAACATAATTTAATGAAGAAAATAGGAATATGGACAATTATCTGTATTCAATAGTGAAGACCTAAAATGTTGGCTTAACTTCACCTATTTCAGGCCGGCATGACAGCGGCGACCGGCGATGGATAGTATGCCTTTCGGTGGTCGCCATTGTTTTTGGATTGTACTGTGCTTACCATCAGGCACAGTACAGTCACATTGCCGAGCTACAAAAAAAAAAAAATTATGTAGGCAGATAATATTTTAAAAGACTCAGCGACTGTTACTTTTAAAAACCTGCGTATTCCATATTCAGTACAACGTCTCGAGACTTCCAAATTTCCATAGTTAGTTCTTCACATTGTTTGTCGAGTTTTGGGAATATGGTAGAAATCTAGCTGCAGGGGGTTCACCGGAACCAGCTACTTGATAATGGTCCATGAGAAAAAAGTTTGGGAACCTCTGGTTTATACACTTATGATGGCATACATTAGTTCATTGCAAGCATGCGAAGCCGGGACTGATCGCTAGTATAATATATATGTACTGTTATATAAATAACTTACAGATTTATCAGTTTTTACTCTTACAAACATCTAATATTGATGTAAATTCTCAAAAGAATTTAAACTTAACGCCTTCTCGATTTTAGAGTTCATTATCGTTTGTTAGAATTATATTGTATTTGCATCGACAAATAAATTGTGGTTTTGTTAAATGTCATGGCACACTAGTTCCAAAGTTACGTGTATCTGTAAATATTATATGATATTTAATTATACACGTTAGTTATAGACGTATATAAATAAAATGGATAGGTCTGTTGTTTGTCTGGACTAATCATAACACGGGTACAGAAGAGATGTTTATGGCATCTCTGTTACAGTTGCAATGTAACCATTGATATACAAAAATCCAAGTTGCACACTTTTTTTTTTTATTCTAGCTCGGCAAAGTGACTGTACTGTGCCTGATGGTAAGCACAGGACAATCCAAAAAGAATGGCGACCACCGAAAGACATACTATCCATCGCCGGTCGCCGCTGTCATGCCGGCCTGAAAGCGACCCAGTCAGGGACAGCCCCCCCCCCCCTTTAAATCATTCGATAAGGTTGAATTTGCAAAATCATAAGTTTACCGCATAACTTTAACCAACTATGTATATTCGGGAGTTTTTGCGTCCGGTTTTGAGCGCTACTTTTATCCGAGACTGTGTGCCTTGGGTTTTTATATGTCAATGAATGTAGCCATAAAGTTACGAAATATAATGGCCGTCTCAACTACTTTATACTGTCCACACCATGTAATCGAAGAATATTATTAGATCTTATGTTTTTATTTAACATATTTCATGGAAAAATCGATTGTTCACATGTTACTAATCACAACAAATTTAATTTTTTTCCTTTTTTTTATGTCATGGCAGGCAAACGAACAGGTGGGTCACCTGATGTTAAGTGATCACCACCGTACATAGATACTAACAACACCAGGGGAGTCGCAAGTGCGTTGCTAGCCTGTATTTGGGGGAAAGGGGGGAGAGATGGGCCTCCGGCGCTCTCACTGATCAAACGAAACGCAACAATGCAAGCACTGTTACTTCACGTCGGTTTTCTGTGAGAGGGTGGTACTACCCCGGACGAGCCGACCCACTCATGCTGAAACCTGTAATAGCTTCAGCGTGGCTCTACCACCTACTAATATTCCTGCTAGGATTCCTAAATACGTCCCATTTTACATTCCACATTTCTATACTAATTTAGGCTTTTACTGTCCGTGCAATAGAATACCTAGGTCATATAATTACATTCTACGTAAAAACGTTAAAGAAAATACAAGAGTTAAGTTCTAACCATATGATTGCGTTGAATACAACAAAAACGAGTGTGAACGACCACACGACTGAAGTAAAACTTTTTGAGCTCCATCTATGTATATACATATATTCATTTTCTACAAATATTTAGATTTGGTATTGGTTTTCATTGATTATACGAATCGTAACTCTCTCTCTTTCTCTTCACTAAATTATATCTCCATCTCAATTTCTATTCGCCTCAAACGATCACAGTTTTCGTAACGCTCTCGTCACTCGTTTCGTACTGCCCCGTCTGACTCCTGTGAAACAAAAAAAAAATTTTCACAAGAACGATATTCAAATTTCGAACATAAACAATAAAATAACAGATGATGACCGATTTCGAAACGAACTTAATACTGTCCACGATGAATGGTTCTGAATTTAAAAAGTTACATGGATTGGCCGTGACTTTTTTCTTTTCTGTTTCGCTTCGTGTTGTTTATCTGTTATGTTGTGTACTGAATGCGTAGTTAGCGGTTGTGCAAACATTTTGAAAGGCTTTTTCAAGTGAATTTCAAGAGACAACAACATTGGACATTCATTCAAATATTGAGTCTTTAAATACAAGGGATTATATTGATTTATTGTCTGCGAAAACGCAAGGTTAATTTTTAAAATCATATGTATGCAATATTTAATACAATACTGTAGCTTTCTTTAAAATTAATATATATTTTTTTATAATTTATAGGTTCTTACATTTGATCGCAATATTACCTGATGTTAGACACCGATGTGGCGAAATATGAACACGCTAAACTTAGAAAGTGACAGTCTTACTTTTGAAGCGTTTTGTTGTTTCCACGAGATGGCGCATTAGTATACCATAGCAACAAAGTTATTATAAAAAGGATGACTTGTGATCTGGATTAAAGAATTGGCTTCTGTAACATTTTCCAGTATTTTTATTTAAACTACAAAAAGTATCACCGATAGATGGTTTGGAATAGATGCTTGGTGCTAGATCGTCAATTTGAGGGTGATAGCTAGCTTTGTTCAACCGAAAGCACCAAAATATTTTTCTCTTTGGAGGATTTGAACATACATAGATTAGATCGGTTTTTGATTGGTGACTTTATAGAACATTTAATATTAACTTGCTTAGCTGAAATCTAGGATCCTCCAATAGGACCCAGTCCAGTTTCCAAGCAAACTTTGTATAAGGTATATAAATAGTGTAGGGGTAGAATATTTGCTCGAAATAATATATTGCACACCTCAATTTGCATCGCGAAATTTTTTCATCATAACTTGCGGTTACAACTTAGGTTCTATGTAAGAAGTCATTAATCTTTTCCAGTCTATACCTGTTTGGCATCAGCGTCCG
This sequence comes from Antheraea yamamai, assembly GCA_036509395.1. NCBI lineage: Eukaryota > Metazoa > Arthropoda > Insecta > Lepidoptera > Saturniidae > Antheraea > Antheraea yamamai. The sequence continues at coordinate 1,775,875 of AP028440.1, forward strand.
ATATCCTGAATACACGTATATCAACCTTGGTTGCAGGATGTAGGCAAGCTACTAAAGTAATCAGAATGGTAGAATTTATAGTGATTATATTATGTGTGTACCATTTTTATTACAGTTCTATTTGTTCGATATCTACCATAAAAGTTACAAGGGCATAGTTAATTACACGTAATTATGTTATTACCTAATTATTACTCATAAATATAAGTATATCGACGCCATGTGTGCCGCTTTAGCATAGCACTATCTCATTTCATCCCATGGGAATTGTAGAAGGTAACTAATTAATTAGTCAAAGGATGAGCGTTCTTTAAATTTTTTTTGCAACTATACTGTAATTACAAACCTGCTTGCCAATCGAGGTGATTATGGCAAATTGACTCATTATTATAATGCACTGGAAGGTAAAGTACAAACGGGCTCGTCACAAGGTGAACTGACTATATGGTGAAGTTTGTGGAAACGCGCTGGATGCAAGCAACTTAGATACAATGTTATGGTGATATTTGACCCAGGATTGAGTCTGCAATAGAAATATTTGACTTGATGTTTAGAAGAAATAAGGTTCCTAAAGAGTAGAGTTATCTATAAACAAAATAAATTAAAAAAAAAATAAAGACACTGTAAATCTTAATAAACTAGCGACAACCGTAGTAAGGTTTTCCTCAGGATTATAACTTGGAGGTTTTCAAAATCGGATTGAAATATGCTCTTAAGGCCAGTAAGGCAACAGTGATACCCCTTGTGTTGTAGTAACCAATAGGCGATGGTAACTATTTATCAGTTTGTCTGTTTGCTGCCGATTGGGATAAAAAACTTCCATAGTTTTAATGCAGTTGTCAGAATCCTGTGATACACATCTACGTCTCGTTTTAAACCCATTAATAAGCTAAAATGTGTCGTTGTGATTTCTGGAACATAAAATCAACTCAATTTTTACTTAATTCCATCAATAAGAAATTATTATTATTATCATCAGTCCGTAAGAGAACCACTGCAGGGCTACAGACCTCTTCCCGAGGGAAGATATGGGCATAATCACCACGCCAGCCTACGTATTGGCGATTTCAAACTCTGTGTAATCCACAGTTCTATGCTTTCTCACATACAGTAGTACTACAAGAACATTTCTCAGGTTCAAGTTTCCTCTCGATGTTTTCGTTCACCGTCAGTCGATTGTGTTACCAATTTAAATTAGTAAATGTATGCGAATTCCGAAAAATTCGTTGGTACATCCCAGGTTCGAACCTGCGGCTATTGCAATGATGTTTCACCGGTCAAACTACTAGACCACCAAGACCCAAGACGTAATGGATATCGTCACACTTGTTGCAAATGAGTATACCAATTTATAATTAATTGTGTCTTTTGGCAGAAACTCTTATTACTCTCATTGTAAGGCATCACAATTCGAAATGGATAACCACTCGTAGACCAATGTTGACCAACCACTGCACAACAAGTGTACGAAATCACTATAACGGTATTGATACGATTAAAAAGATAATGACCACAACAGACCGTTGAGTATTGGTTTGATTTATAACTGATTGCTCATCGCCATAACATTTGCTCGTGCTAACGAGTCATAGGTAAATATTTAGCGCAATTAAATTGCAATCAGTAATCATGTTAATGCAAGGCGCAATCAAACAAATTACTGGTCGGACTGGCCATGCTTTCGTTTATGCTAATATTAATCGATAGCGCAGTTATTTATCATCATCATTTTTCATGATTTATTTATTGCCTGTTAATAGAAGACGAGCTGTATCAAAAAGATGTATTCTTTTCGAAATTATGGACTTCTTACATTCTATTATAATTGTCATAAATCTATCACTTAGAGTTTTTGACGGAATCTTAGAATGTCATGTAGTAGATTTTATATTTTATTAAGAATCTCGTGTTATTTAGCTATATATTTTGTAATATTGGTGGTGTTTTACGTTAGTTTGGTTATTGTGAACAAGTGAAGTGGATGTGAAACAATACCGGGGAGCGTGGATTCTGACTTGCCACAAACACTCCTTGGAAAGTTCTAAGTAGACGGCCACCATCTGGTTAGTTCATTGAAACGATCGCAAGAAACTTGTAATATCAATACCTACTCGATAATAGCACAAATAATCTACCAGGAGATTGGCTGTCAAAAAAAAAAGAAAATAATCTATCACTTCTTTTCTGACGTGTATCTGAATATTATGAATACGTAATCGAATGATTTTAAAAATCGAACATAATTTAATTAAAACTTTTACATAAGCCTTCATTGTTATCGGTCATTCATTTGTTCATCGGATTTAAAAATCGAACGTAACAAATCTCGAAACTCTACCGATGACCAATTTATATAAACCTCCTCTCTGTCCATCGTTCTTTATTTATAAACGTTGCTCTAAATTTTCACAGAGGTCTTATTAATTTGGATTACAACTGTCCACTTTGTAATGATCTCCGTCTATTTGAGATATGTTGAATAGGACATTTCATTTTGCTTTGGCATTGGTCACAGACTGTTGTTGAGTAACGGAGTTTTGAAAGCTAGACGCATGCGCTTGGCAAGGCCGGCCGGTCTCGGTAAGGACACTGAACGTGTGTGCTTTGCGACTTTATAAAGAAAAATATACATTTTTTATTACAATACATGACATTTTTATTATTTTATTGAACGTGGTTTATATTCTAAAATGGCGAACTAATAAATTTTCGTCTTTGGTCGGGAAAAACATTCGCGATGCGTCAAATGTTATAAGTTAGTTGTGCACTATTTGATAGCAATAGTTCCCTAAATAAATAATACACAGAAATACAATTGTCAATATGGTTTCGAAATATGCTTAGATTAACTTAGTACATGTCAATAACGATTAGTCAATAGTACGGACACTATAGTATGTTAGTCACACAAGGTCAATAGTACAATCGCCTGGTCATTAGTATGGACTGAATTACACACCATCATATACCTTTGTTCAGGGTGAAGTTATTTTGTAAGAAAACATGAGACGAATTAGTTATTAAAATGGAATATTATGATGTTCGTCGGTATGGGAACCTGACACATAATACTTTTGAACCTGATGATATTTTTGCATTGTGGTTGGGTTTTTTGAAGTCCGCCTCGCTAACTACATTTGAAAATTTGTTACCAAGCACCTATAGGTGTGTTCTAGCAGCTGCACTTGATAGCCACTTCCCTTCTAGCTTTTACGTGTCTACGATCTTAGTCCATATGAGGATTAACTAATATTATAAATGGGAATGTGAGTTTGTTTGTTTGATACGCTTTCACGTCTTAATTACTCAACGAACCAACATGGAATTTCGCATATATTTTGTCAGAAGAAAGAATAGGATGTAGGGTACTATTCATCAAAAGAAAGTACTGCTCTTGAATTATAGTTCAATTTACATTAACGTTTTAAAGGTAGTATTATATAAAATAGAAGGTATATCGATGATATTATATAAGACTAGCAGTCCCGGCAGACGTTGTCCCGCCCTGATATTAAAAAAAACCTTGACAAATTATACACCTAAATCTTCCTCATAAATTACTTTATCTACTAGTGAAAACTGCATGATAATCCTTTCAGTAGTTTTTGAGTTTATCGCAAACAGGCAGACGGACGTGGCAGAGGATTTTGTTCTATAATATGTATGTAGTGATTAGAATCGGTCATGGCCATAGTTTAAAAACTTCCGATATTAAATCATTTCTAACTATCGCTTTGTAGAAAAAGAAAGTTCTTCCGAAGATATTAGGCTCTCAATAAAGTTCTTTGAGCGAAAACTTCGGTATTTCATAGCTTGATTAATTGTTCTTTTACAATACTTTCATAGATTTTAGATGTTTTCGAATTAAACATGCTCCAGCGAGCGTTAATCGTTGATCGTTATCGTTTATTATACGCGTTAATACAAAAAAAAAATACTATATCAAATACTAAATGGCCTCTAGATGAATACATAAATGTTCCTCCGGTGTTACCTTCACTAGATTGACCTAGAACAAACTTGGCTTACATAACATCCGCTATTGGTTCAGTTAATTATGCTTTGGGAAGTAACACCGACAAGTCAATTCGTAATGATTTGAGTTTTACTTATTTCAGTTAGATCTTCGACGATATCTTTATCTCCACCCGTATTCACCCATAGCTTAACTATGTACAAACTCTTTAGAAAATGATTTTTTTTAGCTTTGTTTTTTTATACCTTGGTGGTTTTAGCGATTGATCAAATCTCATATGATGGTACATGAGAATGTGGTCAAAGATAGTAAACATGGTAAGCTTATAGAAGGGCTGGCTTTCAAAGGCAGTTGCGAAATACACCCATATGTGCTTGGCAACAAATTTTCAATGTGAGGGTGGTATCCATCCAGACGGCTTTAAAAAAGCCTTCCCACCATGATATGGTTTCATTCTGATGTTCTTCTTTACTGAAAACTCCGATTCCAACACTGTTTTCCATCTAATCACATCTGGAATAGAAAAATCTACTATCTTCTTCTTTTCATTTCCTTGCATTGTCATTCAATCTAGAGCTATATACAGAATTTCAAGTTTCGAGCTCAATAGGAAATTTGTTAAAAATCAACTATAAAATTATACCTCAACAAAAATAAGTTAATAAAAACGTATCTAAGGTCAATAGAATCAGTGATCAGAGTAAATACAACGTTTGTCCTCAATGTAACTTGATATGATTATGCCGTTGCTATCTAATACAGGTTTTTATGTTCTCTCAATACAATTTTTAATGCCAAGCACCGAGTAAGAAACGTCGTCGAAATGTTTTGTTATTAGTAAATTCATAATTTCTATTAAAAACAGTTCTCGCTCGTCTGCTTTACATGACGTATTTTTATATCGTTGCAAAAGTATTTTATGTCCTGTTTATTAGGGTGGAGTGAAAAAAACAAATTTTTTTTTTCTTAGCCTGGGGGTCAAATTTGTAGCTTATAAAAAACAAAAATTTTTGAAAAAAAAAAAAAAATTTTACTCAACATCTTGAGCCAGCCCACTCATTTTTAAAACTAATTACGAGTAAAAATATTTGGTTGCAAAAAAAAATTTTTTTTTGTCTTTGAATCTCTTAAAACATCTAAGAACTAACAATTATGATCATTTCCAACTCAAATTTTATTCTAGTGCCCTAAAGAGGAATGGCACTTTTTGGGATTTTTTTTTAAATTAAAACAATAGTCACAAATTTTTTTTTTAACTTGTGATTTTTAATTGGCATAAAAGAGGATACTCTGAAGTTTCTAGAACGCCTTCAAAAATTTTTTTTTTGCAACCAAATATTTTTACTCGTAATTAGTTTTAAAAATGAGTGGGCCGGCTCAAGATGTTGAGTAAAATTTTTTTTTTTTTTTTCAAAAATTTTTGTTTTTTATAAGCTACAAATTTGACCCCCAGGCTAAGAAAAAAAAAATTTGTTTTTTTCACTCCACCCTACTGTTTATACTCTTTGGTTTTTATCGTTTGTCTCGCCTGATATTAAATAGCTATGTGGTCTCAGATAATTACATGCTAAATTTAGAAGGAAACTGGCTCTTAATTATAGATATCTAATAACGACAGATTTGTAACTTAGGTAGCTAGCCAGGGGAGCATTAGGAAAGCTCTATCGTCATGACTACATTGCCATCACATTTTGACGATATAGTTTACTTCATGATTCACTTTTAGCGTGTTTATGAGGCACTATTTTATGACAATATTAAAGCCATGAAAAGACTAATTTCATAACACGAAACGATAATGAAAATGACGATTTAGAGCAAGCACTAGTTGCCAAAATATAGAAGAAAAATGTACCAATCACATCGGAATTTTGTTTTCCGCGTGGCACCAAATTATTCTATACGTTGTAACCGATCGATTATATTCAAATATCAATCGGCAGTAGCTTTTAATTGACCTTGAATTGTCATAACGATCTCAATATACGAACATAAACTATGTACACGTGTTAAGGCATTTAAGAGAGAAAAAACTTTTCAATCTCCTGTTCGATTCCTGTTTCACAGATGCAAATTTATGCCAAATTTTATCTGATTAATATTTATACTGTTTATATAAACTGTACAAATGTCAGTCAAGTCAAATGACAGTAGATTGTATTATTTTGTTCGCCTGGTATACTCACTATCACCATTGAACCCAAAATGTTTCTATGCAATCGTTAGTAGCTTCAAAATTTTAAATTGAACTCTGATACTGACCGCAGTTCTGTGATAACTATTTAAATTCTTTATCTACTATAACAAACATTTGGAGACAAATAGACACCAAACCCTATTAAATATATATAGCTATTATCGGTAATGGATTTGAAATTGGCAGAATAATTTAGAGAGCAATGTTTGCGATTAAATTGGAAGTAGTGATTACATTTCAGCCTCATCGTTACTGAAAAGATGTGCATAATAATGTTAATTTTTTATAGTTTATTAATTTTAATATAACAAATAAGTCCTTTAGGTTTTAATTATGTTTTAATAGTATTTTAGTCATCTCAAAAATATAAAAACATCTGCTTTCCGTTTTTGGGGTCTATTTGTCGTCCAGTTGCTGCAGTAGAATGTTGTCAATTTGCTGTGAACTTTGCCATCCAACTGTTAGCAAATTTTGTAGTTTTAAACTTTGAGGTCAAATTTTGAGACATTTGTACGACAAATGTTAAACGGTAAATGGTGGTTAGTGGATTTTTTTTATTTCTGCAAGCTTGGTCCCCCTGGTTTTTTCTACTCTAGTTAATTTTATTAGTCTTGTCAAAAATTGTTTAAAATTTGCACTTTTATTATTTTCGTGCTTACTTTTTCATTTGTTCATATTCATTTTTTGAAGTAAAACTTCTTTAGGCGCGACTAGGAGGTAACTGGACGACAATGCAACGGAAGTCCGTTACGGCAATATGGCGTCAAGTTTCTGTACCATCCGGTTTTTTAAATATTTTGTTTTTGGCAATAAATAGTTTATAAAGAAACCAATTAAATTAAAGCTTCATTATCTGCAGTGCCATCAGCTACTCTTATAACGCCAAAAAAGTTTTACTTCGATCGAGTGTGACGCTTACACGCACTCATTTTTTTTATAAATAAGTCCTTCACTAAGTAACAAATTAAATCAAAGCTTCATAATCTGCTGTGCCATCAGCTACTCTTATAACGCCAGAAAAGTTTTACTTCAATCGAGTGTGACGGTTACACGCACTCATTTTTTTTCATTGAAATTATTGCCATTATGTGGGCAGTTAGTCTATGGTGTTATGTGGTATTACTCCTAACCTGTTATGGTTGTGATTTAGTGTATCTAGTAGTAATGTTCTACAAACCTTTAGTATTTTAATCTCTACTTGATTTCTACAGTAAATCTATGCTTTATTTATTTTGGTCTTATAAAACATATAGACCTTGAAATGTGTTATTCCAAACACTTAATTCTATGCTTTTATTTTTACAGGTACGTTCACCGTTATAGAGTTTATTTCAAACTTCAAACATGGTATGTAATATAAATTTTAGAATAAATTCATCGCATGGATTTAGTTTAGAATAAAAACTACTAATTAGAAATTTTCATTTTAATAGAAAAGTATTTTAAACATTACGGTTTTATTTTTATTGGTGATGGATTCAATTAATTACTTTACTTTATGTAGAGTAAAAATTAATGACATTTTAATATATTTTTCTAAGAATGAATTAAGTTCGGTTATAATATAGTGGTATATTAATTTAGGAAAAAGTAACACATCCGATGCTCATTAGTGGGAGAAAATAATTGAATACATCAATGTATGAAGATAACATGTCACGTATTCATAAATTGACAGAAATGCTCTCGCAAATCTTTCTTTATATTATGTTCAAATACTTTCGTTATTTTAATTTCTAAATCTATTTACGCTAACCTTGTAGGACCAGAATAAGTATAATATAGAGAGTTTTTGGCGGGATCTTGGAATGCTATATAGTGGTCTTTATATTTCATCTATAATCTTGTGTTATTTGGCCCTATATTGTGTAATGTTGGTGGTGCTTTACGTAATATAGTTCGGTTATTATGCACAAGTGAAGTGGATCGGAAATAATACCACGGAGCATGGATTCTGACTTGCCACAAAAACTCCAGGAAAGTTCCAACAAAATGGCCACCATCTTGTTAGGTCATTGAAATTATATCAAGAAACTTACAATATCGATACTCACTTGACAATGGCAGTGATAGTCTACTAGAAGACTGGTTGCCAAAAGTAAAATAGAAGAAGAACTTGTAATATTATTAACTACTCGACAATGGCAGTAATAATCTAAAAGATTGATTGCCAAAAAAAAAGTAAAAAAAAAGGTATAATATATTGACAAAATACTTTTATATAGGTCATAAAATTAAACAAATATTGTACGTCACCCGTATACTTATATTATATAAAAGTCGTGGTGGTCTAGTGGTTTGACTGGTGGAATATCATTTCAATATCCGCAGGTTCGAACCCCGGCATGTACCAACGAATTTTTCTGAATTCGCATACATTTACTCATTTAAATTGGCAACACTATTGGCTGACGATGAAGGAAAACATCGTGAGGAAATCTGAACCTGAGAAATGTTCTTATAGTAGCACTGTATGTGGGAAAACATAGAACTGTGGATTTCTCAGAGTTTAAAATCGCCAATACGTCGTGGGCTGGTGGCGTGATTTTATGCCCATACCTTCCTTCGGGAAGAGGCCTGCAATGGGTCTCGTACAGGCTGACGACGATGATGTTGACCCTTATCCAATCATGTCTTCAAATATAAGCTTATTTTTTGATAAGTTTCTTAATATGGTTTTTCTAAGAGTTTTGAGCAATATACATAATATAACCAGAATCATATACACTCACTGAAAATGAAACTAAGTGAAATGATTTTTATATTTTGAAAACATCAACAACGACAGCAAGAAACTAATTGTACTAATTTTATTTATCTGATGTAACTGTTGCTAATTATCTAATTAATTTAAATATTCTAACAATAAATTATGCATTGTGGATAAAGTTGTAAGTTACCTCATTATTACATTTCATAAAACAAAGGCCTCCGCCGCGTTTGTCTGTCTGTCTGTTCGCGATGAACTCAAAAACTACTGAGCGGATTTTCATGCGGTTTTCATTTGTAGATAGAGTGATTCAGAAGGAATGTTTAAGTATCTAATTTGTCAAGATTTTGTGTAAATTGGTTAAAATATAGCGATCATTGTTGGGAGTGTAGGGAAAAATTAAACCGCCTGAGAGATTTCGTCTATAACGCTGCCTAATTCCCTTTGAAATATAAGAAAACAATTAAGATAATAAAGGATGCAAACGACATCGCAGGTATCAGCTAGTTTATTCTAAAGTAGAATTTTGTTAGTGGGAATAGTCTCACCAATTACGTGCTGGTGACCGCGTGACTGGCAACTCACACGGAGACTTCAAACTGCAGTGCAATTATTGAGAGAAGATGTCAGTGATAATGAACAAGAAAAGCGAACATTTCTACCTACCTTACTATCAATAGATAGCGTAATATGATAGACAAAACAGCAAACTCGGCCGCATTGCGTCACACTAACGGACATTGCGGGCTCACTGTACGCCCATAAGCGGTGTCCACCGTTGGGCAACACGTTGCGTTAACACATTATTTAATTAAACTAAACAATCACCAACCTTATCATCGGTATGTTAAAGTCGATAATATAGAGGCAATTAATTAACCTGTCACACTGAAACTACTGATAAATTATTTTATACGGATGGTTACCTCTTGTTAACAAATTTGTCAGGAACCTCTGTGTATATCAAATTGTAAGGTACTGAGGGGTCAGTTTAAATTTTTTGTATGTTTTGCACATACTGAGAGACCAGTTTAACGTCTTAGAGGTATGTGTTAATAAAATACTTTTTTTTCTCGTAGCCTTACAGTGATAATGGTATAAAGTCAGCCTATTCGAATATCTCATATTATTTATTTTCAATCAATGATACCAACAAAATGCTTTTGCGAAGGAAAAAGTGCACGTGTAAAGACAAACATCAGCAATTCACTCATGAATTACGTACGCGCTTTCCCGTGTTCAATCTTGCACACTCCAATCGCGCGTGAAAGACCGTATCATGTAAAGGCAGCTTACCATGTTATGCTTCGTATCTCACGTTACTTAGTCCGATAAAATATTCAAATGGAAAATTCCAATACAATCGGCGATGCGATTTTAACGTTACATCGAAAATCAATATTAGACATTCGTGATTGTCTGTTCGTTGTTTTTTTCTTTTTGAAGATAACTTTTAAGGTCATAATTTCGATAATACGAAATTACGAGACGCCTCACGATTTTGAAATTATGAAAAAGATTAACTTAACGGTAATACTTGTATATAGTCCAAGAGTTTGTTTGTCTGAACGCATCAATCACTGGAAATGCAAATTAATATTGCCCGCGACTTTGTTTGCGTTTCTGCCTTTATAGATGATGACAGCATACATTGATACAACTTCAAGGGTTTGTACAGCCTAGATAAATCTCACACATCAGGGTTATTTTTTAACTTACTTGATTTTCATCGTTAAATATTTTATGAAATAATATATTTATAAAGTATAGCCTATATGTTATTCTAAAGAAAATTGTGCAAGTACCTACAGCTTATCCATTGTATGTAAAGTCAAGCCAAAGACACGTGAGATCCGAAGCTGAAGTTACTGACAATTTCCATTGAAAAAATGAGAAAATTATATATGAACTTTATATTACTAAACAGATAAATTATCATCAAACAAGTCGACCAACGGGAACTGAACCAAGATATTACTAAAACGTATACAAATGAGGGGTAAGCAGATACGTGCTGGTAGGACTTACCGGTATACTAAGTAATTCATGCCGACGTGCGGCTACATAATTATTTCGATAATGAAGTCCACACAAGTTCTATGCAATCAGAGTTACCTCTTATATAGTACGTCTTGTTAAACTTTCATACTTACTACAAGCAAGCGCGTTAAATTCTAACATACCTAGCAAAAACTTTGTTGGGTTTAAGAACGCATAGCAACCGTATTTTTTCTTGTAGACAATCCATAAGACGGCTTTTTCTATTTTCTCCACTAAAACGCAGTACAGAATCACAGATGTTTCTAATTTGCTACGAACGATAGTTGTATACACCAACTGCAAAACAAGGCATGGCATAGGTTATCAAGAGCTGAACAAGGACAATTAAACACAAGTAAAACCGTTAGGCATAACTACTAATCTATACATATAATAAGAATGTAAATGTAACGGGTCTGTACGTTTTAAATTTTTGTGAAAAAACTTATTGCGGGTATCTTGGAATCATTACATAGTATAAAACAAAGTCCCCTACCGCGTCTGTCTGTCTGTCTGTTCGCGATAAACTCAAAAACTACTGAACGGATCTTTGTGCGATTTTCACCAGTGGATAAAGTGATTCATGAGGAACGTTTTGGTATATAATTTGTCCAGGATTTTTTTTTATAATCAGGGCGGGACAACGTCTGCCGGTCCCGCTAGTAAGTAATAAAATACATTTCAATCATTTTTTTAAATGCGTGTCTCTCTGTTTTTATGAACACGAATCACTGCTAAAGTACTACGTTCAAGATAAAGTCTTATCAAGAAAATCATAAAGCATATCCACGAGGAACATTTAGTCTTGCTTTCATTAAAATCGGTTCACTCTATTAAAATATCACTTTTTTATTTTACATTAGGTTCCACGGGGACGGAGCCGCGAGCATAGATAGTCTATATATAAGTATGAATCGAATTCAAATTCGTGATTGAATAAAAATCAATTAAAATTAAACATTCTCAGATAATTTGATAGTATTATCTAACACGCGTAGTAATCCTTTAATTGCTTGTCGATTATTTAAATCAATGATTGCATGCACAGTACACTACCTACCAGATACTTATTATTCTGGCAACACATTTTTAACCAAACCTATTGGAGATTTCGGCGAAGAAAAACATAGCATGGAGGCTTTCATAAGCCCTCCTGGTTAACTACAATCTTTAAGTTGAAAAGCCGTCTCCGAGTCCCTATAGGTGTATTCCGGTAGTTTCACTTGAAAGCCAGTCACTTTTAGGTTTAACGTGTTTACCATTCTGGACCATACCATGATTTAACATCAAATGAGCTTGTAGTCCTTATAAAATATACAAATAAAGTGAAGTGAAGTTAGACAAATAGTCCAACTGATAAAGTGCTCCACGGTAGATTAATATATAGAACTATCAAACCAGATACAATCAACTATTCCATCGCTTAAACTCGCCAACTCGTTTATCAAACTCGTTCGAGATTGTATAATAGTTATTTGTTTGAGCCACACCTTGCTCCGTTGCTAAACGGTTGCATGTGGTTCCCAAATTAATTGACAATGACTTCTTATAGTCATCAGACATGATATTCACAATTCGCAGTGAGGTATTCCGACTCGATCTTCAATTGTAGCAAGTGAATTTCTGAAAGAGCTGTGAAAGACTAAATTTTGCTGAGCTGTGAAAGATAAAATAAACAACATTTATAACATTTGAGTTATAAGCATATAGATATTGTTAAAGCTAATTTATTGAGAACATAAAGAAATATCAAACATTCACAATTAAGAGTGTAGTACGAAAAATGAGTGGATAGATGGCGTTGAAACTATACCGTCACGAGGCCGAATCTATACGCAATGTTTGTAGAAAATTTTGTACTATTCCAGATATTTCTTTAGTGTTCGAAAAGATGTAGCGCATGGTGAAGTGAAAACTTCTTTAGGCGCGTTGATAGGTATTTTTGGCAGGAGATAAATTTATAATTTCCCGTCGTGCCACGCTATGTAAGCATGAGCGGCCGTATTGCGCTTGCGCGGATTGCGTCAAACTAGCGACGCGTAGTCTATTATACTATACCCTATGGTATTTTGATTGATTAATAGATTTTATAAAAATGTATATAATTATAGCTCCGAGTGCCAATAGACATGAAAACCACACTAATGGTAATAATTTCAATAAACAAATTCTAAAGTGTATATATTGTCATTCACACTATAATTAATATGAGAATTCAAAAGAGAACACGTTTCATTGTTTTGAGTTTTCGCTTCTGTCAGCAGTCCTTATTTTTTGTAACTCCTCGACTTTTTTTTGTAACATTTTCAAGTTTTACTGTTCATTATATTAGTAAAAAGTTTTAGGGTTCATATTGATTCTTTTTCAAACCTTGTCGTATCGAACTGCCTGATTGTTTTCGAATCCTACACTGTTACTAATTTCACCAAATACACGATGGCCTGGTTAAGATTGCACCGCTGAACTTTCTCTGCGCCACGTACCGCCGGCTTTCTTAACGCAATTATCTTCAGAGTTTACTGCAAACGCTATCTCAATATGATCTACTATCATAAAGTTTATACTTTGTAATTGTATTCGAAATAAAAAAATGCTTTTTAACCGACGAAAAAAAACGTAGGAGGTTCTCAAGTCGACGCGTATATACGACTATATATATTTTTTTATGTCTACGCATATCTTTTTACAGAGTAGTCCGATTTTAAAAATTCCTTTTTTTATTGCAAAGAGTATACCCGGAAGGTGTTCTCATATAAATTTGGGAGAAAATTTTAATCATCAGAACAAGTTGAAACGACTGAAGTAATTTTGACGAGACTCTTAATTATAATATTATGAATATTATGTGAGTACAATATTATATGAGAATTATTAATAGAAATAGAAAAGTTTTCATTTTACTATGTACGGTACAAATCATTACGCTTTTCCATCGGGCTTAGTAGTAATGAAGAAATTATCATTACATAATACAAAACAAAGTTCCCTAGCGCGTCTGTCTGTCTGTCTGTTCGCGATAAACTCAAACACTACTGGACGGATCTTTATGCGGTTTTCACCAGTGGATAAAGTGATTCACGAGGAACGTTTTGGTATATAATTTGTCCAGGATTTTTTTTATTATCAGGGCGGGACAGCGTTTACCGTGTCCGCTAGTTATTAATAATTAGAAGTCAGATTAAATTTAATTCAGATAAGGTTTCCGGTTCCCACGAAAACCATTTTGTAGAGACCGGAATCGTGTTCAAAACTTAGTCTTTATTATAATGATTAAAATTTACAACATATGTCTTACATGCGTCGATTTCATCTATATTAATATTATGAATAAGTAAAGTTTGTACGTTAGGACGTAATATATGTAATTTTTTCTTTAATCACAGTGGTGATGAGACTGCGCGATGCAAGTTGTTTGATATAACACTGTCATTAACATACGATGAATTATTATTGAATAATTGTGAGAGGTATAATAATGCAATCAATTTGGATTAATTCAAGAGATAATTGTAACTTATTTCATATCTTGTAATGGCTCTAGTTTGCCGTTTTAAAACGCATGGAATATAAATGAACGCAGACAAACCTGCCGGTATCTATTACTTCAATATTTTCTATGTAAATTAACTCCAAATTACTATACGTTTTAGCACGGATGTTTAATTATTCCGTAACGGGACAATTAAAGTATTTTCCAATTATTTCAAATTTACTCCAGTTACTGCTTGAGTATACCAATTAAAGGGAGTTTACAGGGCTTTTGATGAAAGTCAAGTTAATTACAAGGTAACTGAGTTCGAAAGGTGTAAGGTTTATTAAAGATTTCTGAAGTGTCTAATAATTACATCGATAGTCATTGGTAACTTGGAAAAGTTGGTTTATTTTTAAATTTACCTTATAAGAATATAATAATAATATAGTGAACGTTGCTTAGCACTTCCGCCTGGAATTAAGGAAAAAGAATCGATTATGAAACATTATTCATTAGTGCTCCGCATCTATTGATCGTGGCGTTATGCTATATGGCCTATAGCCTTCCTCGATAAAAGAGCTATATAACAGTCAAAGAATTTTTCAAATCGGGCCAGTAGTTCCTGAGATTAGCGCGTTCGGGCAAAAAAACAAACCCTCCAGCTTTATAATATAAGTATAGACTAGCTGTGCCCGCGACTTCATCCGCGGGAAACCTTATGTACATTATGTGAATGTATTAGGCCCATTTATTTACCTATCTATTTTTCTCTCGTACATATGCCGCGAAGTCATTAAAATTACAATAACTTTTGATAGAGTGTACCAACTTGAATGAAACAAAGACTAAGTCTTTGTCTTGTCTAATTCTCAAAGATATGCTTAATGATTTTCTTGCTGTGGTTTTATTGTGAACCCAGTACTTTAGCAGTGATGCGTGTTCATACAAACAAACAGACAGACAAACATGTTACATTCTTATTATATGTATAGATGTATTATGTAAACCTAACGTGTCTGTACTTTTTAGACTTGTGTGAAAAAAGTTGTTGGAGGTATCTAGGAATACGTAATAGAATACATTTCAATCATTTTTAGAAATGTCTGTCTGTCTGTATGTTTGTATGAACACGCATCACTGCTAAAGTACTGGGTTCACAATAAAACCTTATATCATAAATCATAAAGCTTATCTTCGAGAGTAACTTAGTCTTTGTTTCATTGTTTGAGAGCTTCCGGTGCGTGTTAACGTTAGCCCAAAGTAACCATTCCATGCGGACGAAGCCGCGGACAGAAGCTAGTTCTTAATATATGTATAGATAGAAGATAAAGATAACGTGTTTTTATATTCATCTTAATTGTTAAGTGAAAGACATACTGTATATTGTATTTAGTTATAACTTCTGTGAATAAAAACGACATATTTAGCGATCGAATCCATTCTCTTTGATTATCATTGTTACCTTATTGTATCTAATAAAATTTAACTAATACTAAACAATAAATGATGTAACGTTACATAAATAATAATAAATCGATTATTTCTAAATAAGGTAATCGCTGCAAGCCAAATTTGAGTTCAGATACAAGGTTAAATACTGATAGGTTTCTTGAACTTGGGTATTTATTGATTCTATTAGTCCAAATTTTAGAAACAAAACTCGTCGAACTCACAACCGCGTCACACTGACCGAGTGACTAAAAAAAAGAAAGTATGTTTGTTTTGTGATTTCTTTTTCAAGGACGCGAAAGTTTACACGAATGGTATTTACATTAATAAACGTGTTTGTCTGTCATAAATAAATGTAGAAAATCGATATTTTACTAGATTGACGAAACAAGGATGACCTGTATTTCATTACTTGGTATTTTACATGATACTTGGTTAAGCCTTTGCCATTTTTAAGCGAATGAAAACCAACTCGATAAATTTTATTCCAGTCAGCGGTTGGTATCGACAGACCCACTGTTATTTAAGAACTTTTGATTGAAAAGTTTCCCAACGCCGGCCACAAAATGAGTTGTGGTCCCGAACCTTAGTACAGACTTTAAAACGAAATCCACTTTGAAGGTCCATTCCGTTCGCTTCGTTTACGATGAGTGAGAACATAAAAAGCTTTACTGGTGCCGCATTCACGGAACTATAGTGTTATTTATAAGGTCCGACACGATATCGTTACGATTTTTTACTTAGCACCGTCTGTTATTCGCAGACGTTGTATGTTGTTTTTTCATTCGCTAAATAACTACTATAACTATGAACAATCACAAAGTTTTAAAATAATTTATTACCTTTAAATTTAAATTGTATGCATCTATAGAAATTAATACAGTTGAAGCGTTTGGTATTTGTTCAGTCATGCTGTATGTGTTTGAGTTACGAAAGGAACGTATAAGAGAAAACTACATGTGACAGGGAAGCGAAAGTTTAGGTGGATGTGTGGTGTCGCTAGAATGGATAAAATTAGGAATTAGTATATCAGAAGAAATTTGAAAATATACAGACAGAGAGGTTGAGGAGTAATAGGTTAGCATGATATAGGCATGTCATGAGGAGAGATGAAAACCATGTAACTAGAAAAGTTATAAGTATGATGGTGGACGGATATAAGTGTAGCGAAAGACCGAAAAAGGTATGGATAAATTGTGTGAAAAATGATATGTGTATGAAAAAATGAATACTGAGATGGCACCCAACAGGGGAGACTGGTCAAGGAAAACATGTTGTGCCAACCCTACTTAGGTAGAATAAGGATAAGGAGATTATGACGTTTGTTATTTGTTCAAGCTGATTCACCGAAGCGGTTAAAACTATTTTGGTAAGACTTTCACAAGCAAATATAATACTTTTTACAGTTTCGAAGTTATACTTCTTTTGGCGCGTTAGGGAAAAATGATGAGAGTAATTTTTTACGATGCGCACGCACACCGTCACGAATCCTGAAGTTAGCTATAGTCAACGTTTTGTTTCTTTGTATTTGTTGTTTGTATTAAAACTTTCAATGTATTAAATACCTTTTTTCTATTGTTAGTGCCGTTTTTTCTACAAACGTAGAATAAGGGGAACGATAAAATTTTTGAAAAGATTTTTATCTTGTTACGCCAAAGAAGTATAACTTCTAACGCATGTACATGAGTACATACACACTTTTTGTATTTTTTTGGAACTAACTACACTATTGACCTAGCAAGGTCTTAACAGCTTCACTGGACTACCTTTTTAGAGTACCTCTTATCAATATTACAACAACGTTCCATAACGGCTAAACGATATGATTAAATTTGACAAAAAATAAATAAGCTTGCTCACAATATTAATATCATTTATCAATTTAAGTATTTTCAGATTAATCCATGACTGAACCTGAGGAAGTATCGAAGCTATATGACAAGGTTTTCTATAGAGACTATATAGTATTGATAAAATTACGAATAAAGAAATAAATAGAAGTACCTCACTTTAATCACCCATAGTGATCGTGGTACACATGACAATTTCGTAGTGACGAATTTACCAGCATCGCTTTGAATAAATTATTTTAAATCTAGTTTTAGTCAAAATCTGTTACGGAATTTATTCATAACGGTAGTTCAAATTTAACTGGCCGCCTAATTTAGAATGTATTATCTTTTCAACCTTGTATCTAAACATAACAGGTGCATTAGGAAACAAAGGTGAAATGATTTGTTAAGAAATAGGTAGCTCAGTATGATTTGTATTTTATTTATAATTAAAAAAATCACCAGTAACAAAAAATAAATATAACCAATCGAATTACTTGTCGGCTCTTCTTGAAGACTCGCTAGTTGTTCTCTTTCCTATATTTCTCATCTTCCAAATAAAATAATACACTTTTTCGGAGCAAGACAATTTATTATCGAATTCGTCGAGAGGTCATTAATCAAAAAACAATATTGATACCGCGATTTTAAACTTTGTAGCTTCAATACAGCGTCATCTATAGAATACTGGCGGTACTACGTAGAATGATTTACAAATTGGTAGCGTGTTAGCTTGACTTGACACTTGATTTTTTTAAGATACGACTTAAAGTCGTCGATAGTAAACGGTTCGCAAGGCTCAAAGGATTCTCAAAACGATCCTTCATCGGACTGTACGTTGACCCCGACCTCTTTGAACCCACAACGGTCCTCATTCTTTGACAGTCTTCGTGATTATTTTCGGGTTTTCGGTATGTAAGATGACGATAATTGTAAATAACATTCCAATTACCAGTTTGTATATGTTTTATACGTATTACATAACTTCAAACTATTTCTCAATTATTTATCTATTCCTCTCTTTTATCTATACTAATATAATAAAGCTGAAGAGTTCGTTTGCTTGAACTCACTAATCTCGGGAACTACTGGTCTGATTTGAAAATTCTTTCGGTGTTAGATAGCTCATTTATCGAGGAAGGCTATATGTCATCACGCTAGACCAATAGAAGCGGAATTTCAATGAATCGTGGTTTAAAATCTGAGTTTTTTTTTCTTTTGAGAGCTTCCGCAGCTTGTTAGCGTCAACCCAAAGTAACTATTCCACGCGAACGAAGTCGCGGGCAGAAGCTAGTTTAAGATATATAGTAACATCTTTCATTGATCATCATTACGTAGTATAAAACAAAGTCCCCTACCGCGTCTGTCTGTTCGCGATAAACTCAAAAAGTACTAAATGGATTTTCATGCGGCTTTCACCAGTGGATAAAGTGATACATGAGGAACGTTTTGGGACCGCTAGTTATTTATATAATAATAAACAATACTTCAAACTATAGTTTTGATAATATCAAGTTAACGTATCTGCGTACAATCGATCAACTTAAAAAAGTTGTGGTACCTCAAATAGAAATAATGCAAGTCCCTTTTGGGAATCGTTTTTTTTAGGTTAAAAACCGTGGTTCTAATTTTACTAACACACAAGTTACGTGGACATAAACAACCGACCCCACAACGCTACACACCTACTACATTACGCTTTTCCATAGAGACCATGAGTAATGAGAAAATTTAACAAAAGTAACTTCATGGAGCTAAAAAGGTTATATGGGTTAAGAGTAAACCATCTTTACGAGAATAAAGTAGTGGACGCGAGTTGGTAAATAAATAAGAACTAGTGAAATCACAACTCTAGTTCGTAAATCATATACGTATTTATCGGAGAGACATTTTGTATCAAATTTTATGGAGATATTAACAAAACATAAATCGTTTGTAGCAGCTGTTAGTTATAGTATGATTCCTGGCACTGGCTCATGGGAAAAGCCATTAATATTTGTTGTTCATATTTAAAAAATCCGTGCTCTTCATATGATCAATGTTAAAGCTTACGTAATAGTGAATTGCTGGAAGCAAATTTTAATTTATTTGCTTTGTAAAATCCATTATGACGTGTCACAAAGGTTTGACTAACATTTTACTTAATTTTAATACAACCAAAGATGGTAAAGTATTAAGATTAAAATAAAAGCAATGACTTTTGTATACAATCGCCGGAATATACTTATGTGCTTAACTACAAATTCCTATTAAGGATGGCAGCACCTGGAATAAGAGTACTGGAAATTGCCTTATTACCATATTTATCAGGGGACCCATAGCTCTCGGGTCGGTTACGGTGCTTGAAGGAATCGAACAAACCGTCTCCTCCTTCCGTCAGCTCTCCGTTGGAGGAAAGAAGCGCTTAGAGGGTCCTCCTGAAGTTTCTTTCCGCAGCCTACTTTGCAGGACGAGCTCCTCGCAGAAGGACCCAACCGCGCTCCATTGAGCCTCGCTGCCGAGCATGATGAAAGCCAAGCTCAGATAGAGTGTGCTACGCGGTATCTGAAGACTAATAATTCCTACAACATCATAATGTAACCGCCCTTAATAAATATCTCACTGATAGCGTTGACTATCGTGGCGGTCACCGGTGACCAATATTATTATTTACCATAGCATCGCTCAGGTCACTAGTGACTATACATTAAGCCATATTTTAGCAGCTGTCTACAGGTTTAGTTTTAGTTGACATTATACTCGTACTATGAGTGTGAGTCGTGTGACCTTTCTGAATGGAGATTACTACATAACAAGTTATAATTTATTAACAGTTTGACAGATATATACGTAGTTGAGTAAATGAAAAATATTTTTAATAAAGTTATAAAGAATTACGTTAAAACATGTTGTGACGACCTTACTTAGGTGGGATAAGGGTAAGAAGATGATGAGGATAAAAGTTTACGTCATAAAAAATTAATAGAGATTAACCGTCATGACCCACGCGGCGCCCAGTAATAAATTGTTGCATTAGCGCCATATTAACCCTTGTGACTGCAACTTTACATAGGTAAATATATTTAACATTTAAATTATATATTGATATGTGAGTATTTTCTCCGTTTATTTATCAGTATTCGTTTTGTAGTTTTTAAAGTAGACTACAACTCCACCTGCTGTTAATTATTAATGTGGCCCAAGATATAACGCACTCAGCCTATGCAGAACTGACTCTCAAGTGATAGCTAGCAAAGCGGGCTTTAACTTAACCCTCGTACTATCAATCAATGTAAAATGTAAAATCTAAACCTATGTGGCTTCACACAGTATTAAACCCCTTGTTACTGGGCCATCACTTCTTCATAATCGTTTTGTACTGCCTATTTAAATTTGGCCTAATCGAAGTTGGTATTTAATATGTAAAATTCATTGCAGTAACCAAAGTCACTGCCACTGTTATAATAGTTAGAAAAAATAATATTCATAAGGTATGTTATATATATAAATAATCATATTATTCTCTAGCTAGCACTAAACAAGGGCCTCATATCTGCCTTTAGCTGGATTTCAACTCGTTTACCCACATACCGTAAATTTATTGACCAAGGTCAAATATTTTTAAAATACTTTTACATATGCAATGAAGTTTAGTATTATTTTTTATTGTTGTTATTTGACCTCTACAAATTGTAGTCTACGTATCAAGTGAACGTTACTAATTTATGCCATTATTAATTGCTTATATAAATAATTTGTTGATATTAAACAGGGCTTCATTAAATTTCAAATATCTTTCACAGTTACAATCTTTTGATTGTAGTTTGAAGCCTGTGGCTGCCATCAACTTTAAAGCTTCAGGTTGTGACGTAAGACCGGGATATAATATTAATTTTTTTTTCTCGAAATTGATTACGCTATTAATCTTGTAAGGTATTAACAGTTTCACCGGACTACTAACGCTTAAGGCACTCAGCCAATTTTATTTTAAAATTGAAATATCATGTTTCTTTCTATATTAATACTTATGTTCATGATTACAACTTTTCATCATAGATAAGTATTAGAGCAGTAACAGTGGTTTTAATATATAGCAGGTTTTCCTCTATCGCCTCATAGGTGTGCAGTGTATCAGTGAAGACAGAATAGTATCACTGCTATATAATTACTTCTAAAATACTTATAGTTTCCATGCTTAGTTTAGTATATCATAAAAGTTGTTGACGACAATAAAGGAAATGGCGCTACATACCTCACGTCAACATAAAATCCGCGACTGACTCATTCGAATTACATACATGGATAGCGTATAACAAAAAATATTATATTAAAACCAATCTATTATATATATGTATGTTATTGAAATGCGGAAAACGATCAAGATTTATTATACAGTGGGCGTAAGCTTCCAAGCTTGCTTAAATAAAAACTAATTTATCCGCAACGGCTTCTAACTGCAAAGGTTTCAAACTATAATTCGACTAGTTTACTAAGCTGTAATAATGATAACTAATATGATAAACGCTAATGTTAGTATGTTTATTGGTTTGTAACGATTTAAGGGCTTATCTATTCAATCGATCATGATGAGATTTTGCATATACGTTGTCAGGGGCACATAAAAGGTCAAAGAGTACCTTTCATCTAACAAAAATAATGTTCCTTAGGGATAAGTTAAAATTACATTAACACGAGCAAAGCCGCCGGCAAAATCTAGTAATGATATAAATAAATATGCACATACAACCTCACATATGATCATAAAGTTCAGAAAAACTATAGCTTGTAATATGGTTACTAAAATAGTTGATATATATAAATATACATATATACATAATGAAAATACAGTTCTTTTGAGACTCAATCACGTCAAAACTACTGAATGTGTCGGCATAGGACTATGACCATTCGATGCGGAATTTTCCGAACTTGGTTTTAGGATTCCCATTTTTGGTTATATTCGATTTACCCTTTTCCGTTGTTTTAATACCAAAATTAAGCGGACGGGTATCAGCTAGTACATACATATATACACTCGTAAAATTGAAATATTCTTGTGTCCATAATTCTTCTCTCTATAAACGGCTTGAATAACTCCGACTGTTTGCGCGATCCTTATTCCTAATATTTTGGCTCAATATCCCTCCGGCTCTAGTTATATTTTCATTGGCTACATAGTCCACTTTGTACAAATGCCCTGGAATTATTTAAAATATCAGAAATAGTAGTTTAGAGCTTACGGTATCCATACAAAACAAATAAGTAATTAGATTAGACTCGGATTATCTTTTGTTTTTTATCTTATTTCTAATCTTACTAATTACGATCATTCCTTTATTTTATTTTATTTAGTGCCCTAAAGCTATCTGTATACGTACTCCGTGGGAGACGGGAAGGATTGTTATCTAAGGACTATGTTGTTTATGCAATATTGCTTACATACATTTCTGAGTACTATTGTTTATTGCCCTAAATAAATTAAAAATTAAAATAGCTATTCCATACTTATCCACCGTTGGACTTGTTAGCGGTCCGGTTGACATTTCCTCAGTGTGTAGCAACCGGTTGCGTCAGAACATTGACAGATGTAGGGCCACCAGTTCGATTCTTGATAATATTCGCAAAGGTTTCTTGTCGGTCGTGAGCGGAGCGGTGGCTTGATTATATTCAGACAATTTCCTGAATATAGACCACTGACATTTATTTGCAATGAATGTAATAAAACAATGCAAGTATTAAAAGCAATTATGTTTCCGTGGAAACCGCGTCAATGGATGCAGGTTCGAATTCTATAGTGTTATATATTATTTATTTATAATAGGAACGCCAGTAGGTAGCATGTAATAAATTATTATACAAGGAATGGATTATTTCTAGATTCATATGTACCAATTAACACAGCATTTACTTATAAAAGGTTGGTACATGGTTATTTTGAACTATTCTTGATAAGATAATAGTCATATTATTGTCATCAGCCTGTAAGAGATTCACTACAGGGCCATAGGAAGAGTCCCAAAGAAAGGTATGGGCATAATCATCACACCAGTCCACGACGTATTGGGGATTTCAAACTCTGAGAAATCCACGGGGTTCCATGTTTTCTATACAATGTGTATTAAAGAACATTTCTCAGGTCCAGGTTTCCTCACGATGTTTTCCTTCACTGCCGATAGTGTTACCAATTTAAATTAGTAAATGTACGCGAAATCCGAAAAATTCGTTGGTACATGCCGGGGTTCGAACCTGCGGACTTCGGATTGATATTTTGCCGGTCAAACCACTAGATCATAACGAATTTTTCAATATATCGTATTTTATATAAATAAAGATTAATTTATTACCAAATCTAATACAATTATTCGAGTGCAATGAAATTAAAATATTGTAGCTAACTAATAGGGTTATATACTTTATAATTTTAATTACATATATTGGTAACGAATCAAAGGATATGTCAGGAACTGATACTTTAGCAATTTTTTTTTATAGCAAACGCAGTTGCATTATAGTACTGAATGCGTATCAACATTGATTACAATAGAAGATGAGAAAAATGTTCTAATTACAGAGTAAATTTGCGAAGAACAAAAATCGAAGACGTAACATTTATTCACAATGTATTGTAACGTCAATACATTTCTTAAGACTTAAATGATACGATACACCTGTTCCTACTTACGTTGAATCATTGCATAAGTCTATAGATACACTGCGTAACACTTTTACTTTTGTATGCAAGGAAATACGACACAACGACCGAGTTGGATAACTGACTACTGTGCGTTAAATTGTTTTTAGCGCTTGGGAACCAAAGATCGTTGCATTGAATAATCCTTTCACGACGGTTTACAATGCGTACAGAATTATGCCAAGTTGCATCGGAAACTTTTTATTCGTTTACATTTTAAATCTATCTTAAATACATAAAAATCTAGTGTCATGATGAACTCACAAACTAGTGAACCAATTTTCACGAAAGTTGGTATTTATGTATAATTTGTTCCAACTTGGGAGATAGGATAATTTATATTCCGATTAATGGCCTAAATATTATTTTTTTTACCATATAAATGATTGTCAATGTTGATTATTGTTATTAATTGTAAGTTTTATCAGTCTCGAATAGATGGCGCTTTGAATTAGTCAGTTGACAGACAACTGTAGGACCGACTATTATATATCTCATAGATGGCCCCACGTTTTAATTTTTAATTTCTTTTTCAATAACTGAACGACAGCAACGCGTGCCTGGGTCAGCTAGTACGTATAATAAAAATGAAGTGTCTGTAAAAAATATCAAAGTAACAACTTTTTACTGACCCGATATGAAAGTATATTCGTACACGCTATTGATAACATTAATTTTTAATTTTAACCTTTTTATCGGTCTGTTTCAAGTATTTCAGAAACTAGCTTGGCCAAACAAGAAATACTTCAGTTTTATGTATATGTAGAAATTTTAAATGCTAGAAATTGTATGTATTATACGTGTATATTATAAGAAATAAATAAAATGAAATTATATGTTTGCAAAAGGTTCTATTGAAAAGTAATTTTTCTTATTTTGAAACTGGGAAAAATTAGTGCGCAGTTTCTGTTATTAAATACAGTTCTGTCAAAAACAACGGTTACCGTTGTGACAAATTATCACCCAATAAATTGGGCAACTGCACTAAATCAGGATCGATTGTACGCTAAAGAGCTAAGGATAAATCAGATTAAAATACTATATGAACACTGCTTAACAGTTACACAAGAGTGTGGGAACGATACGAAATATAGAATACAACGTAACAAGAATATTGTTTTAACGCACGAGCAATTTTTCTTCCGGATCAAAGAAAAAAGAAATATCTCTCTGAAGCTAACAAACGAGCTTGTTGGCTGTATGCCATATTGTGTTACTGTTACATCTTAATATATATATTTCTTGTGTGCGTGTGTATGTGACTGAACTCCTCCTAAACGACTGGACCGATTTTGATGAAATTTTTTGTGTGTGTTCGTGGAGATTCGAGAATGGTTTAGATTCACAATTGGACCCGGCAGGTGGCGCTGCGATCGACTTTTAGGATTTTTTTTGTTTTCAAGGCAGGACAACGTCCGCCCGGTCCGCTAGTATCTATATAAGAATAGAATTGAAGTATCTGTCACAGAACTATCTTAAAAGGAAAAAAATATCTGAACGGGTTAAGTAGTAACGCGACAGAATAAAATATAACACACAATTGATTTAGATAAAAAAAAGTTTAGTTCACATGACAGAATAAAACCATTTTACAGATACGGTATATGTACTTACATTGCAATACTAACGAGATCTCTCTGATATCTAAAATCCATTTAATCATTACATAGTATAAAACAAAGTCCCCTACCGCATCTGTCTGTTTGTCTGTTGGATAAACTAAAAACTCCGCGGTTTTATGCGGTTTTCACCGTGGGTAGAGTGTTGATGAGGAACGTTTTATTATATAATTTGTCAAGGATTTTTTCATAATCAGGGCGGGATAACGTCTGCCGGGCCCGCTAGTGTTAAGATAAATGTGACTGACCCGGAAACAATGCAGATATATATTGACGCTTAGAAACATACCAAAGGAGGATTTATTTAAAATTTACTTGTCAATGTAATATTGAATGAGTGTCATTAAAGTCTTTTATCAATTTAAAATTGATCAAATAGTTTCTATATTACTTTTCCTATTACGACAACAAATGCAACAACAGTAGCTTAAACTAAGACAGACAGACTCGAAGACAAATGGCTGGTATAATTTTTATATACAAATTGTTATACAGTTTTGTAGAATCTTCTAATTAAAAAAAAATACCCTTTAGTGCCCCACGTAGATACAGCTGTTTATTTACTCATCAAACTTTTAATCTATTGTGGGAAAGAACTACCATAGGCTTACATTGCACTTTGTATTGCATGCTTTCTTTTTGTGATAGTTTACGTTTCAAATTCGATATGATTCTTTGTGTTTAAATAAATAAATAAATTCGTAACTGAAAGCAGGAAAATTAGGATATAGGTACAAGAATACAAATGACCAAATACCTACTACCATTGATAAAGGGAACGTATGAAAGAGCTTTGTGGAAACGAAAATTTGTGATGTATATATTGAGTTGAGTTCAGAATTGAACTGCTGATGCGCGAAATTTCGTTTATTTTTATAAATAATAATTTCAACAGTACGAATTGGCAGGCACTCTATTGGAAATGTGAATTAATAAAATTTTCCATTTAGTTTTAAAAACGGGTCACGAGTACCAGTTCACTAGTCACGTCCTTGGTGAGCTATACGTTTAGATTATCCACTTAATCTTTGATATTAATATTTCCTTTAAGTTTACTTTTTAACGTGAGAAAGAAGTTTCTTACCGCAATTCAAATGTTTTCTTGTTATAGGTTGGCTGTAGTTTTACAGTACAGAATTGTTACCTTGCAATTTGCAAATGGCGCATATTTCAATCCCACAAAAAGCTTTGTCTCTTATTAGAATGTTTTTAGTTTAGAATTATACGATTGTAAATAAAACTTAATAATTATTTGAATTTCCTTAGCCATTTCATCACAAAAAAATATTTAAGGTCTACAATTAATATCTATAATTACTGAAAAAAATGTTGAATAACATAATATATCTGTTACTGACTATGAAAGTGGCCATCAGTTAAACCTTTAGTGAAGTATTTTGTAATCAACTAGCATTTGCACGGGACTTCGCTCATGTTACTGCAAATTTGTTCTATTCCTTGGGACAGTACATTTTTAATGCATAAAATGTACCCTATATTCTTTAACTAATTAAAACATGAAAGGGTATTAAACAAACTCAGTATCGTTTTTGTAATATTAATTAGGATATTGTATAGAAATAATAGTACTACGTTTTTGTAAGCATACGTAATAATAAGTGTGGTTAATGAAAATAGTGAATTCTAGAACTTCCCTTATTTTATATTAAAAGAGAAGATATTTCTTTAAAGCCACAAATTTTCCTGAAATTGTATATATTGATTTAAATTCATCCTTACTAATATTATAAAGCTAAAAGTTTCTAATCTAATCTCGGGAACTGATCCGATTTGAAAAATTCTTTGAGTGTTAGATAGCTCATTTATCGAAGACGGCTATAGGCTATATATCATCACGCTGAGACCAATAGGAGCGGAGCAATGATGAAGAATGTTTCAAAATCGGTTTTTTTCCTTTAAAAAGCTTTCGCTGCCTATTCGCGTTAGCTCATAGTATCTATTCCACGTGGAGGAAGTCGCGGGCAGAGGCTAGTAAATTATATAAACAATAAATCTTGGGTGGTTCAAATAAAGTTACTATTAGCTAGTTATGAATGTAAAGTGTTAATAATAATGAAGATATCGCAAATACTCATTATATAATAGAGAAAGTCATAAATAAGCCAAGGAAAAACCTACGTCAGGTAACAAAAGAAAGGCACCTTCTCGACCGAAATAAAGCGGACTTTTTTTGGGTAATGGAATTATATTACTGCAAACGGTTTAGGAGAGAGAGAAAAAACAGACGAGGGACCTTCACCCTGACGAGATCTGGCCTTATTCCCGTATCGTAAAGAAAGTGT
Organism: Antheraea yamamai; assembly: GCA_036509395.1. Classification (NCBI taxonomy): domain Eukaryota; kingdom Metazoa; phylum Arthropoda; class Insecta; order Lepidoptera; family Saturniidae; genus Antheraea; species Antheraea yamamai. Next base: position 1,804,143 of record AP028440.1, read on the forward strand.
AATGGCCGTTGTGGGAATTTCTCGCGGTAAGGTAAAAGAGATTTAGTTTATTCCATCCAAAAAAAAGGGAAATTTCCGATTGGGAATTATTTTACACGTCCACAGGGTATTTCTTTTCGAGGGTTTTATTTCGAACGACCGAGCACTCGTTCATAAGTCAATTTTACGTAAGGTGTTACGAATAATATTTTTTTTCTTATTAGAAGTTTGAAGAAGAAAGAGAAAGCTTTTATTATTGGAACACATCACCCCCATAAAATAAATAAAGAGAACATATATGTAGTTAATTAAAAATGTCCAACAATATCACTTCCATTCAGCTACATGCTGCAATACAACTGAGTGGTATTATAACGTTGATTTACAATTTATAGCATTGTACGGACGTGTAGTCGGTAGCTTTACATAAATATTACAGAACTCATAAAATATAAAAACAAATAATAAAAACATTAAATATACAAAGGCAGACTGATGTAAAAATTTAAAAGAGTTACAAATGTGCCTGTCGAAATACTTCTCAGTATCCCGTCTGCACAGTATTTATTTCACGTGTTAGGTCTCTATATGAATGACATGCCTCTCAACAAGTTTGCTTTTCCCACGAAAAGAGAAATAACACATAGACGTGTGAATTGATTAAAGTTGTGCAACCCTCGTTGACTGAATATGTCCAAGATAACGTTGGCGAGAAGTTTTTATAGAGCGATTTGCTCGTTCTCACTGAAACAAAAAACCATCGATTGAATTTGCACAATATGTATTTATAAAAGTTTAATCTACAACTTATAATGAACGAACCGAAAAAATATGAAATATAAGTAACTGAAACAACAAAGAAGTATCTTCCGATGAAGTATAAATCCTTCCAAAACAACTCTACATAAATAAATACATTAAGGGTATTAAAAACAATTCTTAGGAATACCGGTTAACTTGCTTAAAATAATGATTTACAACTCTTACAAAAGCTCTGAAAAGCAGTACGAATAAAAATCTGGTAAAAATCCGTCCAATTCTTCAGCAGATTAATTTAGACAAATAATAGAGACCTAAACTTCAGTGGTATACGTAGATGATCCTAGTAAAAGCATTAAGGAATCAAAGATATTCTACTGTTTCATCGCAGATAAGCTTAGAAATATTACGTTTTCTTCAATAGCCGATACAGTCACATCTGCTCCAATTCCTTTTTTTCGTTCTCTGTAGATACTTGTTAACGTAAGCGTCATTGGATATTGTTCCATTTTCTTTTTTGCTATTCGTGACGCTTATACGGATATATCAAATGACGCTTACATTAACAGGAATATATACGGAAGGCAAAAAAGAAAATGGAATAGATGTAAATGTATGTTTTCATGCATACATTCAACTTAATAAGTACACTTGAAGACACTTGTACAGTCCAAGTTATAACTTTTTTTCAGTTTGAATAATTTTGATTTCATGGCAACTTCAAGATGTTTATATAGTATACATACACTAGCGGACCGGGCGGACGTTGTCCTGCCTTGAAAACAAAAAAAATCCTAAAAGTCGATCGCAGCGCCACCTGCCGGGTCCAATTGTGAATCTAAACCATTCTCGAATCTCCACGAACACACACAAAAAATTTCATCAAAATCGGTCCAGTCGTTTAGGAGGAGTTCAGTCACATACACACGCACACAAGAAATATATATATTAAGATATATAATAGTCGTCCGACTTCATGGACCAAATAATATGCTGTTCATAAATTTCAAAGTCGATTGATTGATGAATGCGTTACTTTGCGGAAATCCATCATGAAATATTATATTATATTATACTATAGTGGACGTTACTTCACACTTCCGTCTGGAACTGATTGATCACTGCCACGTCTTACTACAACAAAAAACGTTTGATTTTATTTGCACGAAGTATGCCTGAAAAAGTTAAACCTGGAACTAATTATAAAAAAAGAGCAAAGTATTAGTAACTGAAACAACAAAATGTAATTAAATCACGTCCTTGGTTAAGGCGCGCAAATCAAATCAAATGTTTTTTGTAGCAATGGGATGTGACAGTGACCAATCAATTCCAAGCGGACGTGCAAAGTCACGGCCACTATAATATCGTTACTGATAAAAAATATTGTCAATTTTTGTCGATGGTTTTAATGTGTTTATATCTAGCTCTTCCTATTAACTCCCTTATTACTTCTAAGTCTTTCAAATTTCATATTTTTGGTTTATTGGTACTGAGATTTTGTTTAGTGTTACTGGTATCCAACACGGCGTATTTCGTACCAATATCAAACGATATATATCTAATAATCCAGCGGAATGATGGGAGTCTGTACCTCAGCGTCTTGCGACCACTATACATAATGTGATAAACTCATCATCGGCATTACGTTTTATTTGTCACTTTTTTGGGAAAATGCATACTCAATTTGCAGGAGCTTGATAGCCGGCGGGGCATTGCCAAACGACATTGAATTGCTGATATCTTCGTTCTGATTTTTATTCCTGTATTAAGTATAAGTGATAATGGCTTAGTTGATAGCGTGTTTGGACACCGCGTTGATGGATGTAGGTTCGAATCCTAACAACCGAGTAGGAGCTTTCGATAAAAGAGAACATCGTGATGAGGCCATAGTATGGTGGTAGGGCTTTTTCTAAGATAGTCTGGTTAGCTACCATCCTCAAGTTCATCTGTCGCCAATGACCTGCTGGTGTGTTCCGGCATCTACACTTGAGAACCAGCTAAATTTAGCGTATTGACTATTTTAGATCTCACCGTCATTTAACTACAGATAACTTTGTGGTCAAACCTATAAAGTATAAAACAGATATAAATGTGCTTATCATAAGGCACAGTACCGTTAAATATTCCACTTTACGAATTCTTATGAAACGCTCTGTTGCAAGGTATATTCAAGGTATGCGTTATGAACGAATAAGTGTTTTGGTATCATTGATGTCAGTATTAAAAGTTTATAAACTGTTTCTGGCTCGAATAACCTTTTTATTAAGCCGTTAAAAGTTTTCTTTTTTTTTGCCTCCGCTTATGTTTTGCGGCACGGCCTAAACGTTCGCTCATTGACGGCGCGCTGCGTGACGGAATCCAGCACGCTCTAGTTGTCACAATACCAACAATTGTCAATTTCTAATTAAATATTTCGAAATATCTCCCGTATTTACCGTATTTGAATTATATAAATTATTATTTTTTTAATATAAAATGCTACCGTTCTAGACGAAGCTATTTATGTGGGTATTTCAATTTAAAAATGATAAGTTACTTTGAAATAGCTTTCGATAAAGGTGTTCGTTACATTTTTATAAATGTAACTATAAATGTTTTCATCATTACATAGTATAAAACAAAGTCCCCCACCGCGTCTGTCTGTCTGTCTGTTGGCGATAAACGCAAAAACTATTGAACGGATTTTCATGCGGTTTTCACCAGTGGAGACAGTGATTCATGGGGAAGATTTTAGTATATCATTTGTCAAGACTTTTTTTTATAATCAGGGCGGGACAGCGTCTGCCAGGCCCGCTAGTATAATATATAATAAATTAATCTTACTGCTTTAAGTTCTAACTAAGTCCTTGATATATAAGATGCCATTCTAAAAAATCGTGATGAACCAGTTGTTCCTGAGATTAACGAGTTTATGAAAACAAACTCTTCAGCTTCATAATATTAGTATAGAATGAGATATTGATAGGTTCATGAAAATCAACCGCAGCATGTCACGAGTGCGGCGCTGAGACGGACACCGCGCAGCACAATCTCTCTGAGTGTGCGGTAGGGGACGAACTCTCGCTGCCGGGCGTGGTTTTGGCCATGCTCGGCAGCGAGTACGTGTGGACTGCTGTGGCTTCCTTCTGCGAGGAAGTCATCTCACAGAAGCAGGCGGCGGAGAGGGCCCGCGAGGAAGATCCGTGAAGTGGCCCTCTCCGCCAAAGGAGAGCAGGAAGGAGGGAGAGGCGGAACGTTCGCCCCTCCCATAACCGAACCGAGCCTGAGGGGATGTGTCGGGGAACCCATCTCCTCCTCGCACAGGTGAGGCTGACGAGGGGAGACGACTGCTAGTCTCTCTATAGTAGGCCGAAGCCTGGCGTTCACTCGCCAGGCTGCCGCAGGGGCGGTTTCTCAGGAAGACAGCAGGTTCGAGCCCTGGCCGCCCCTACCATGCGGCGGACGGTACACCGTGGGGTTTTAGTCCGTGCGAATCGGACATAACCCACTCTCTCGTATGCCGTATCCATAAAGGATTTCCCCACGTAAAAAAAAAAAAGTTCATGACAATCAGAGTCTGGATATATATTTAACATCAAAGATGTTCTGGTGATTTTCTTTAGAGAATATTTATTTAAGCCCGTTTTTATTTGTTAAATGACCAACGTAAGGGTAACGTCTTAACTTTAATTCGCGATGACTACAAATACCTAACTCTAAGCCCATCACATATTCCAGAATAGGTCATGTGCATCTTCAACTGACCTCAGACGTATCTAGACATTTACTAGAACCGGTTGCGACGACGAATGCCCATTTTAAATCGGCTCATACAAAAGGTAACTGATATTTCACCTTTAATGGACCCGTTATGTTGAATAATTTATGGTGATTCTTTGTCATTTGTGTTAAGTCATTATTATTCAGTCACATCTAGAAGATACTTTAGATAAATGTATAGATGACCTACATGTAGACTGTGCATTGACAGCGCTAGATATACATTCAAATTCTCACGATAAATCAGTATCTAGGTATCAGTATCTATAACTAGGCTATGATTAAACAGCTTTTTTACAAGAAGTATCTTAGGGGGACTTACATATATGCAATTTATAATAAGCTAAATTGTTAGATTAGTAATTTGGCAAATACATATATACTTAACGACAGACACACATATACACATACATAATAATAATAATGCAAATGTAATGTGGCTGTACTTCTTAGATTTTTGTTAAAAAAAATTGTTGCAGATGTCTTGGAATAAATAATAGAATACATTTTAATTATTTTTATAATTGCCTGTCTGTTTATATAAATACGCATTACTGCTAAAGTATTGCCATCACGATAAAACCTAAAAAGAAAACAAGAAAATCATAAAACGTTGAGTAATATTTAGTTTTGGTTTCATTAAAATCGGTTCCATCTATCCAAAGTTATTGTAATTTTAATAACGACGTGACTTAAATACGAGAGAAAAGTAGGCAAGTAATTAGACTTAATACAATAAGTTTATTTTATTAGTCACTGTTTTTTACATTAGGTTCCACGTGGACGAAGCCGCGGGCACAACTAGTTCTGAATATATTTCTATATTATGCAGTTACGACTTAATTTTAAATGTATGTTTTTGTAATAGGTAAAAGTTCTCAACCGTTTATAAATTAGACGCTTTGCAATACGGGCTAAAACTGAAACAATATTTAACACTCCCATAGATTATGCTGACGATTATACCCATTTCATATAAGTCAATTATAGACGAGATTAGAACCGATAATCTTTCGTAATGATAATATATCTCACTACCATTACGCAACTTATGTCTAAGCTTTTATAAAAAAAATTAAACCTAGATAATCACAATAAAATTGGCAGATATAACTAGAAGAGTTAAAAGTAATTAAAAGAAATGTAGCATTCACCAATAAGATTATCGAATTCAAATTAAGTACAAAACTAGAGCTATCAATAAATTATATTCATGTCGATATTTGGAATCGACGATGAATAATTATACTTATTCTAAAAGCAAAACTTTTAGGTTATAACCTCAAAATGTCATTAGAAATCAAATCAGAGCGATTTAATTTAACCCTTGCCGAGTAAGTTAGAAATAACTCCATTAGGATGATACATAATTTATCGAGGCTACTTTGATGTCGAATTGCCGACATCGACCCCCGCAGAGGTGCCGCAGTGCTTCGGTCAGACAACTAATGAGGCGTAAGATTCGACACAAATGTTATCGATAAATTACTCTCCCTACATTTTTGTATCCGAAATGGAATATAGAAATATCGACATATATTAAAAATAATTATTGCGCTTTTGACAATGTCGATTCCTTTTTGTGTTTATTATAGAAATACTGATGTTCGCTCTCGACTTGTATCTTTTTCTTTTATACCTTATAGGTTTTAGCGCTTGACCACAGTGTTATCTGATGTTAAATGATAACGTAGTCTAAGACTTTCTAACTCTCTAAGACGGCACGCCAATCCTAGAAGGGGCTGACTCTCAAATGCAGCAGCCGGAACACGCCAACAGTTGTCTGACGACAAATTTTCACCTTGACGGTGGTAGTTAGCCAGGCGGACTTAGAAAACTCCCTACTACAATGCTATGGATTCATCACGTTGTTTTCATTCACCGAAAGCTTCTACTCAGTTGCTAGAATTTGAATCTATGTACATCAAGGCTATGTGTAAGCCGTCGTTGCATCGATAATAAACGATGTAACTAAATTTTATCTTCGTGTAACTTCAATGATTATTTCCTTTATACTAATATCATACCCATATACATTATCAATAATAGCTAAATTAAGTGAGATATATGCGTCGATCCAAAATAATCCCTAAGTTCCCCCTCCATGCCAAATCACAAATTTTGCTTCAAGATACACTTTTATAATATACAATTTCATATTTTTTGTCATTAATCAAAACATATTTAATTTTAATAATAACCTTTGATATGTTAACACACGTTTATGTTTTATAAGACTTTATATATGCTCTCCTACAACAAATTTGCAACATAGCTTAACTTATTTTAATATAACTTTTATTATCATATAAAAGACTATTCGTGAGGTAGATAACTAGACTACATATCATTATATTTCCTATCGCAGTGAAGATAAAATTTAACAAAGGTAAATTAAAATTACGATTAATTTGTTTACAGTTATTAATTAGTAACAACGTAATTACAATTGAATAGATATTCTACAAGTAATCTACATAACATACGTAATTCCTGCGAAAAAGTAAGCCCATTTAGACGATAATCGCGCCCATCAGTTTGTATAAGATAAATTTCAAGCATATTTTCTTTAATTTTACAAATATTTGAAGGTAAATCAAGATGTTACGGTAAATTAAGCAAGTGTTATTTATTGTTTGTAAGATAAATCTGACAAGGATATAACATCCACCGCAAATAATTAAAAAAATTATAAACAGTATTAAAATGTCGAAATTGTCGGGATCGTTAGTTTTTATGTCGGCGTTGGTTCGACTTTCGAGCCGGTTTAATGAATGCTTAACAGGCGAACCGGCGAGATATTGCTACTGTTCCGCAACTCTGAAATTACCGCTCATGAGTTAAAGTTCATACGTTTTTTATTTTAAATTAATTTCGAAATACTATTTCTACATATCGGTTAAGTATTAATATAATTTAATTACTAGATACTTATTTTCTTTTGACATTTCAGATGGTCAAGTCGATTTGTTGCGTTAAAGTGTCACGTTACATCACATTTGTTTTTTTTTTTAATATTTTATATGTCTTTGGATGCCTTATTTATGATTACATCTAAAAATAATATAAGTCCTATACGTAATAAAAACCGAAACCAATGTGTTTAAAAAGAGCTCTCGTTTGAATATAATTGTGGCTTGAAAATCTATTGATTTGCTTACTTCTGATAACATAAAGGATAGGAGTATACATCCAGTCACATATCCAAATTTTTGGTTCGGGAGGAGGGGGACAAATATTGAAACAACCACGTGCACTCTGTAAAAAATCGTTGTTTATATTTTGTAACATCAGTTTTTTTGGGTACAATACCAACTCCCTCTGTATAAGGGCTTGCATCCAGGTATAGGTATAATATGTGAGCTAGGATATCATCGCCCCAGTAGCGAATTACGATAAATATTTTTCTATAGAATATAAACTCTTTATTGCTATACTTGTATATAAATATTTACGTAAGAATGGGAGGAGGGGTAAGAGCATTTCTTAATATTGCTAAGAAATTACAAACATTCTGCTTACGTAATACTTGAACGGCTCCGTATATAATTTATCAAGATATTATTTACATTAGCCAAAATATAACGATATGTATCAACTGAGTTTGAAAAAAAATTCTTTCATATAAGAGCTATTTCGACATGCATTGCGTAATATGTTAGAGTTACACGAAGTTACAAACACAGACGAAGTCGCGGACAGCTATCAGTTTCTAATAAACGTTTAGAGAGTTATTATAGCGTATATAGACTCTTGTAATTATTTGAACATTTCCTGTTTTCGTAAAATGTAGACATTTAAATGTTAAGTAATGATTCGCAATATAATTAATCAATAAACACGTTAGCGATTGGTGTAACTTATTAAAATAATTGTTTCTTAAGTGTTCTATTAATAGTAAATACGCAATAGCTTGTAAAAGTTGTTAGTTTTTAAATATTCACTAACTAGTGACTTTGTTTTCATAAAAATGGGGTTTTTGTTTGTATTTACTAACAAATAATATGTAATTTTATTCCAAAATTTGAAGATTTTCATTACAAAAATTGAGAATATGATTTCGATGTTATAGGCATTTTTGAAACGAATAAAATTAATTTATCGATAAGTGACTTCGACATCACTAACGTGATACAGTTTTGTCTAGCGTTGCAATGGTGAACAAAAAATAGGAACGAAGTCTTTTCGAAAATTTATATTAACTGGCGAATAATCTTATGTTGTTTTTGTGCTTTGACTGCATGCAAAGTATTCACTGGCACGGACTCGCTGTACAAAGTCTATAGAATTGAGAAGAGTTAATTTTGACTATAGAATCAATTATGAAGTAATTTGAACCTGGTTTTCTTAGTAAGTTATTTCTAATAACTAGCAAAAGGTAAAGTTTCGTATACTATTTGAGTCATCTTCGTGCTATATACAAGCTGTTGCCAGCAACTTCTTGAGATTTTATTTTTAATTGTAATTTTATATTACAGCTTATTCCTTATGGCAGAGCGTTATAGAACCTTGAGTACTTCATTGATGTGAAAACTACATTACAATTGATTCAGCATATATCAGATGATAGATTTTTTTTTAATTCTAAGGAAAGGGCAAAGGTGTCTATACAATGCAGCCACGTCAAACGTCATTTAATAATTGCAAATCCTGGAGTAAGTGTATCCTGATAATTTCAATGTTATAGCAAGAAGGGAGCCACCCTTGTTAGAACTTTCCATGGAGTTTTTAGGGCATCTGAGAGTTCTTGACCTATGGTGTTATCCCCCATCCACATCACTGATGCACAATAACCAACACATTTTACGTAAAACACCACCACCAATATAATAAATTATAAAATGCACTACAAGACAAGATCCCACCAAAAACTCCTCAGGTGATAGATATGAATAAATAGCTTTTCTTTTTTTTTTAAAAAGATTCTTTTAACAAGCTATGTAAGAAAAATGTATATATACAAATAAAATTCAATTATTTGCTATTGGTTTGTGCTAATCTTAGAAACGATTCAGTAAGTTTTGAAAAGTCTTGCTGGCAGATCGAGGATATGTTAGAGTATTTTATCAATTACATTACGCTTTTCCATAAGAGCCTGTCCAGATGAGACGTTTTACGCGCGAGTCGACTCACGCGGAGACACTCACGGGTATTCGAGACACTAGAGCTACATATATCCCGTCCAGATGGTGCGGCGCGTTTCCTAACTCGCGCGTAAAACGCGTGCAATGAGCGAGACTCTCGACTCGCGCGTCGTACGCACGAGCGCCGCGCGCTTTTTTTTTTTTTTTTTTAAAAATGAGCGCAGTACAATCAAAAAAATGGCGACGCCTCGAAAGACATACTATTATCGCCGGTGCCGCTGTCATGCGGCTGAAAGGACCCGTCAGGGACAGCCCCCCCCCCCGGGGGTTGAAAATAAACAGCTGGTTCCGGAAACGGCAAAACCAAAAAAGTTACTATGGGGGGGGTTTTACCTGGGTAATGGGGTTGCGATCCAGTAGGGAAACAACCCTCCACCCCCCCCACACTCAGGCCCCATTGCTGCGTCCAGTACTACGCGCGAGACTATAGCGAGTCGACATATTCGTCAGTCGTCTATGCGACGTTTCCTAGGGTAGAAACGCGCGTAAAACGCGGTATCTGGACGCAATATATTTTGAAACGCGCGAGTCGACTCGCGCGTAAATCGCTTCATCTGGACAGGCTCTAAGGGATAAGCAATGATGATACAATTTAACGGAGGCACCTTATAATCGGAAACAGTGTTGAAGGTCAAAATTACTTTAACAAATTATTAATGAAGTCATAATTATTCAAGATAAATACCATTATCATTAGACAACTGTTCTTTTTTTTGAAGTGAAAACTTTAGGTGCGCTGAGCGGTATTTTTGGCAGGAGATAAAGTTATGATTTCGCATCATGACATGCTAGTGAAGCGTTAAGGTTGTACATCCTGTCATATGTTTGATAAATTAACAAACTGTATACTATAATTAAACTTAACTGCATACTATAATTCATTTAAAAATTCAAAAGAGATTCACTCCTTTTTTTTAAGCTTTCATAAATTGAAACTCTAATATGAATGACACCGCTATTATGACATTAGTCTTATAACAAAACCGTAAGACTTCTGTTCTCTTCTGAGCTATGTCGAAACACTAATGAAATTTGAACGAGCCAGCGAATTAAGCATTTTATTTACGTTCAAGTTTATTCGCAGAGAGAATGTGTGATGCGGAAAATTTCAGTTTTTCTCTCCCATTTCCCGGGCGAGTATTTCACGGAAGATTTTTTTATCTGTTATTTATATTCCTTCTTTTTGTCTTTTCCTTGACACTATTTATTCCTTTTAAATCGCTTTTGTTTGTTTTAAATTTGGAATATTAGGTAACTGGAGTCATCGGAAATTTTATTTATTGAATACTAGCTGTTCTCGCGACTTCGTCCTTTACTTTGGGGTAACAGTACCACGCAGCGAAAGCTCTCGAATGAAAAAAAAAACCCCGATTTTGAAACATTCTTCGTTGGTGCTCCGTTCCTATTGGTCTTAGCGTGATGATATATAGCTTATAGCCTTCCTCGATAAATGAGCTATCAGATATTAAAGAATATAAATCGGACCAGTAGTTCCTGAGATTAGCGCGTTCAACCAAACAAACAAACACTAGATCTTTATAATATTTGTACATATAGATTTTATTCTTCAGGTTGTATTGCTTCATATCGGAATGTATGGTCGTGTTTAAGATATAATCAGGCACTAGTGTCTTGAATATCTAGTCACTTAATGTCTTACGAAAGACTAACGATTACGAATCAGGGTAAATGATATTGGCTCGCTTTGATTTATTTAGATTTTTTTGTAATTCAGTGTGAGATTATTATATGTAATTCGAAGCAATGATGGTTCAGTGGTTGGAGTGTTAGGCCACGGCGTTGATGGACGTAGGTTCGAATCCTATCGACTGATTCGAAGCTTTCGATGAAAGAAAAGGTAGTAGGTAGAGGTAGGGATATTTCTAAGGAGCTACCACCTTCAAATTGAAAAGCTATCACCAAGCACCTATAAGTGTGTTCGGGTAGCTGCACATCAGAGCCAGTCCATCGAGGCTAAGTGTGTTTACCATATTAGACCATATTGTCCTTTAACATCAGGTGAGATGGTTTTCAAACACTAAAACCTATCAAAATATTAAAAAAAATCAGTCTGATGATGTTTATCCACGATGAATTCCGAAAGTATTCAACCGATCTTCATGTAAGTTGGAATTTATGTATAACTAGCGGGCCCGGCTGACGTTGTCCCGCCCTGATTACCCCCCGCAATCCCCCTTGTGGGTGGAATTTCGTAAAATCCGTTCTTAGTTGACCTCTACTCGGCGAAAGGAATATTCCTACCATATTTCAAGTCGCTACCCCTTATGGTTCCAGAGATATCGTGATGAGTCAATATATAGGTGGGAATCTCTTATATATATATAGATTTGGTTCAGCTTGAGAGATAGGATAATTAATATTTCGATTGATGACCTCAATATTTTGTAATTACAAATTAAATGATTGTCAATGTTGATTATTGATATTAATTATAAGTTTCGTTAGTCTCGAACAGATGGCGCTTTAAATTAGTGTGTTGACAGAAAACTGTAGGACCGACTGTTATAGAAAGATGGCGCCACGTTTTAATTTTGAATTACTTATTCAACTCCAGTTGATTTGTCATAATTTTAATTCAACGCGTGGTCGGGTGGCTCAGCTAGTAAAGGATAAAAAATGTCTTGACGATAATATCTACAAATTAACAAATATTTTAATTGAAGTTTACGTTGACTGAGACATTTTTTTAATGAGTCTAATAGAAATAGTTTGTTTTTGGTAATAAGTATTAATATAAAATTTATATAAAATCATACTCTATACAAATATTATTAAGGTGAAGAGTTTGTTCGCTTGAACGCGCTAATCTCACGAACTATGGACCTATTTAATATTAAAAAAAAAGTGTGTGTGTACTTTATATACACGCGTTAGAAGTTATACTTCTTTGGCGTGACAAGATAAAAATCTTTTCAAAAATTTTATCTTTCACCTTATTCTACGTTTGTAGAAAAAACGACACTCACGATAGAAAAAAGGTATTTAATACATTGAAAGTTTTAATACAAAGAAATACAAACAACAAATGCAAAGTAACAAAATGTTAACTATGGCTAACTTCAGGGTGTCGGTTTTTCGTGACGGTGTGCGCGCATCGTATAAATTTACTCTCATCATTTTTCCCTAACGCGCCAAAAGAAGTATAACTTCAAAAAAAAAAAACAAATATTCTTTCAGTGATACATAGCTCATATATCGAGGAAGGCTATATATCATTATCATCATCATTTTGCGGGGTGGTAGGGTGTCTGTACCCGACTGGATCGCGACCACCGTACACCAGGTGGAACACCCGCCATAGTGACACGTTTGGGCGTGTCGCGTTCCGGGATCAGCCGGTGTATATCAAGCAACCGGGGGGGGCTGTCCCTGACTGGGTCGCTTTCAGGCCGGCATGACAGCGGCGACCGGCGATAGATAGTATGTCTTTCGGTGGTCGCCATTGTTTTTGGATTGTACTGTGCTTACCATCAGGCACAGTACAGTCACTTTGCCGAGCTACAATAAAAAAAAAAAATTACGCTATGACCGATAGGAGCCGAACACCCACGAATAATGTTTCAAAATGATTTTTTTTCCTTTTGAGAGGTTCCGCTGCTTGTTAGATTTAGCCCAAAGTAACTATACCACGAGGACGAAGTCGCGGGCAGAAGCTAGTTATAAATACCTGTACAAAATACAAAATTCAGGATATAAGATACAAGAATGATAACCTACCGGCTAGGTCATAATGCAATCAACAGCGGATCACTGGGCCTTGTTGCAACCTCACGTATTAAAGGTCAAATCTATACTATATGAATATTGCTTATTAAAAATAACACAAACGAACGTATAGCGTGACAAAAATTGTTTTATATTACACTTTTTTTTCTCTTTTGTTTCATAATTATTGTGTTTATCGAATGCGTTTAGTATAGATATGTTATGACCTCATTTTCTGATCGCGCACAGAGTAATGGATGGAACAGAGAATTTGTTAGTATACATTTAAAATTTAATAAACCCGAACACCATTTCAAGAGAGACGAACTTCTTAGCCTTCCATGGATTCACCGTGCGGGTGCCGGGTCCATCGGGGGGGAGGGGGGGAAACTCAGGGGAGTTCCCAGGGCTTGGGGCCCAGGGGTAGGTTTAAGGGGGCCCCCTTTGAGATGCGCATCAACGCTCCCCTTCACTGCTCGAGTTTCCTGCCCTGCCTAGCCAAATTTGGTAGGAACCTGTTAGTGGAGCTTTTTATACTCTTTATAAAAAAAAACTTACTGCAGTTCTCGAAGGGGCAAGGTCTTTTAAAAGGGGGAAGAGGGGTTTTTTGGTTTACCCCTCTCCCTCCTACTTCTACCGAATAAAAAACAACCAAATCTTTTTTTTTTTTTTTTTTTTTTATTTTTGATCAATACAAAAATTGGCACACGTAACAGTTTTTTTCGTGTAAAAATAATTCTGTATCGTTCAACTAATCCTCATATAAATGAATAAGTGTCAATATTTGAACAAAGAAAATATGTTCCCGCTATCTATTTTGATATAACTCAACTATCCTAATTTTTAATACTGACTAGTCCCAAGTAATGTTATAAATGCAAATGTGAATTCATTTAGAAAAACATCACTATTCCCGAGGGATTGATTAAATCTATATTAATTCCAGCGAAGCCGATGGCAAACGCTAGTTTTTAAACACGAAGAATATTTTTCATAACTCCGCTATTTCTTATAAGACTACAATATAGTACTAAAGTATATGTCGTTAAGACACACGATATAGGGATAAGTTTCGTATTATAAGGAAATGTCATAATTCAAAAAATACAACAGAAAGCTAATATCACGCGGTGCGCCCATCTGAATACTGACCGCGCCCGACGTTGCTTAACTTCGGTGATCGGACGCGAACTGGTGTTTTCAACACTCTACCCAACACAGTGTTTATCCTCACGTATTTTCGTTACACAAAAAGGTTGCTGATCAGAATTTGAAACCTCTTCTATAAGAAGTTGCACTTCAGTTATAGAACGTCAGACATAGCCAGTTATTGTTTAAATTTAGGTGCAATTAACGTGTTTAAAAATCTAGTTAGTACCTAAACGTATAAATGAAATTACTACGACTCTCTGACTTGCATATAAATCATGACTAACAAATCTTGGTGACTTTTATATAATGCTCATGTAACACGTCAAAGGGAAAATGAAGTGAATCGTATCGTGACACCAAGAAAACTGAAAAAAAAGCTTAAATCTATAATTATGTGTGGAGTCGCGAAGACTCTTTATTTGTTCATTTAAAATTGTTAATTTAATAGGCCACCTCTTGATATAATGATAATATAAAATAAAGCAGATAAAGTACTGACTTTCACTACATTTATGCATTAAAAAAATATTAAGTACACTCATAAAGAATAGCATAATTATTTCGGTATGATTTTATGGCTACAAAATTACTTCGCTAAAGACTTAACAGATGGTTGTGTTGCGTAACTAAATTGCATAATTTCATTAAGTTATTTAACCTTTTGTTTTATTAACAAGAAATCTAGATTATGAAACATAATATACCTAGCAAATTAAATATTTGAGTAGTTTTTTTCTATAAAAGCCTTAAAAGAAGTATAAATAATTGCCACTTCGTGTTCAGGACTTTTTGTACGTTTTGTAATGATTTTGTAAATTAAGTAATCTAATATGTCTCTATAATTCTTATAATAAAATTCATTTTATATTAGTTTTCAGCACAATTCTACTTAATATTTGTTAACATTGCGACTGAACTAGTTAAATTTACGACTATTCACAAGTACAGTCGGAACACGTTGATTCTTGCTGACGGCTTTTCAACTCGAGAGATGTAGCTAATTTAGCGGATATTAGAAAATATTCAACCATAATTCTTTGATTTTATTACGGTATTTTTATTAAAAGAAAGCTTAGGGTAATTGTTTGAATTGAATTTACGTCAATGTCAAAGTGTCCGTATATGCTATTACTACCCTTTAGTCCGGTGAAGCTGTGAAAGCCCGTCAGGCCAATAGCGTAGTCAGATCGAAAAAAAAATGCTATTACTAAGATAAAATGCTTCACTGAGCCATAACAAAATTTCTCTTACAGTATATTTGATTGTTATTTTGTTTGACCAAGTAATCAGTGAATAAAAAATTAATGAGTTAGAATTTCTCAATATCTTATAGCTAAAAAACTTAGCAAATAAATAATTACAAAAATATTAATACACTCATGTACTATATACTATATATGTATTTCTTTAATCGCTGTTTATTATATATCTAATTTCTGTGCGCACTGTGCATATCATTACATAGTATAAAACAAAGTCCCCTACCGCGTCTGTCTGTCTGTCTGTTCGCGATAAACTCCAAAACTACCGAACGGATTTTCATCCTGTTTTCTCCGGTAGATAGAGTGATTAATGAGGAACGTTTTAGTATATAATTTGTCAAGGATTTTTTCAAAATCAGGGCGGGACAGCGTCTGCCGGGCCCGCTAGTCTTGTATAATTATAAAATAATTTTAAAAAGATTTTAACTCGATACGAACAAACTTCCTCTGTGTTATCAAACTACACTGTGCACTATGTTTTTGCTGCCATTCCTTTTCCTTTCATTTGGCCTTGCCGGACAGTCGGCTGCGCTTGCGCTACAATAACCCGACGAGTTTGTATAGTTCAACCTATTTAACTGTGGGAACTTGTGTAAATGATTCAATAATTATGGATATGAATATTAATACAGTAACTAAAAGTCCCAAGGCACATTACCGATTTACCAGAGAGTATCATGTCAAGCGGATTTTAATATCTAAAGGCTATTGTAGCGTGGATATATGAACGATGGTGACGTCTGAAAACAAGACGGCCACCATTTCGTTAGAATATTGAAATGATTGAAAGAATCTTGTGATATTGGTACCTACTCTCGACAATGCTAGTAATAATCTGCTAGAGAATTGGTTGCCACAAATAAAAAAATATAAAATTATTTTAAATATGGAATCTTTGATATTCGAATTTCAAAATTATTCTTTTTGTATTGTCAATACAGTTTGCTTTTTTAAATATTTCATTTTTTCTGCTGGCCTGTATTTTTTCATTTTTAGTGATTTTGACGTGGTTTATAAAAATAAAAATAAAGCAATGAAGCATCGCACAACCCTCCCGACGCGAATATTACAGCTACAATGAAAACGGTTTGCGTAAAACTATTCTGTGGTGCGAGAGTCACAATTTCCCATTATACCCGATTGCGGGCACTAGTTATTCTGAAATTAAAACTGCCTGGGGCTTCGTCCTTAATTTCCAGAAGCGTGTATAACAACAGCATGAATATTTAAACTTAAATTACACGGGTGCACTCTGGTATTCATTATGCTTCGTAAAATTTTAAACAGTTTTCTTTCATTTTTCTCTCATTAGCTTTTGCTCTCGATTTTGCTTACGTTTTATTATATTTTATAAGTTTTGCTTCGACTATTAAATCACAATATAGTAAACACATTAAACCTAGACACAGTATAAATATAAAATACAGTATGGAAACTACCTACAACCGCTAGAAAACGGCACACTCACACAAACATGCGCATCGACGAGAGGTTTTAAAATGTACTCTATGGACAGCACCGCGGTAACCGCTTAGGGGTCTCGTCGATGCGCATGTTTGTGTGAGGGTGCCGGTACCAGCGGTTGTAGGTAGTTTCTATACTGTCTCTTATATATCTATAGAATGTTATAATATTTGTCGGTCTGGTTGTTCCGGATGATCATCGAAACGGCTGAACCGATTTTGACGGGACCTTCACTGGCAGATAACTGACCGTATAAGAAGTAACTTAGGTTAATTTATTTTAGATTAGCTGCTACCCGCGACTTCGTTCGCATGTAATTTAGCAATAATATGTTGTTCATATCTTGATTTATGTTTATGCAAGATTTCAAGACGTCAGCTCATTCATTGTTTTCAAATCAACAGTATAATTATTAATAGTAATTTTGAAGATAGAACGGGTCTTTCTAATATGATATTAGACTATAAACGTATTATTTATTGACAATATGGACATATTATATCATTATCTATCTCATTATATCATTATCTATCATTTTTTCATTAGTTCCTTATACAGTGTAAGTGAGCACTTAGGTAGCTTATATAGTAGCTTAAGGTTCTAAATGTTGCTGATAATAAACCTCATTTGACTTTTTTTTTTCTTCGAACTGAATACGCTACTGACCAAGCAAGGTCTTAACAGCTTCACCGGACCACCCTCATTTGACACTCTGTGTCTAATGTATACGTTACATATTACTTAAGTAGCGTGCGTGTTGTACGTACAATTTTTTTTAAAGAGCATATCTATAATTGTACATGGTCTCACAATTTTATATTTCTTTAATACAATTTAAAAAAATAATCAATACGTTAACCCCAATTTTGAAACATTCTTTATTGGTGCTCCGGTCTTATTGGTCTTAGCATCATGATATATAGCCTTCCTTCATAAATGAGCTATATAAAACTAAAAGATTTTTTTAAATCCGATCGTTAGTTACTGTGATTAGCGCGTTCAAACAAACCAACTCTTTATCTTTATAATATTAGTACAGATACATACAAACCTTTCGAAACAAAATGCCTAAATGATAGTGAAAACTGTATAACACTTATTTGAATAGTTTATAACAACTATGAACAAGCATACGCAGAGGTGATCTTGTATTATTTACTAGCTGATTGAATCCTATAGCAATACGTTCAGTAGTTTTAACATTATCGATTCTCAAATGAACTGTATTCCGATTATCTAAATATATAAAAATCCAGCGTCATGATCTTTGTCCATGATGCACTCCGAAATTACTCAACTGATTTTCGTGATACGTTGGCCAACCATTTTATACTGTGGTCCAACTTGAGAGATAGGATAATTTATATTAATGGCTTTAATATCTTTTTATTAGAAATTAAATTATTGTCAATGTGTTTAATTGTTATTAGTTTTAAGTTTCATCAGTCTCTAACAGATGGCGCTTTAAACTAGTTTATTGATAGAAAACTGTAGGAACGACTGTTATAGATATCTAATAGATGGCGCCACGTTTTAGTTTTGAATTTCCTTTTCAATATCTGAGCCTTAGCAACTCATGACCGGGTCAACTAGTATATATATAAATTTACTTTTACATAATAACCATTGTATATCGATTACCTTTATTATTTATGTTATGTCCAGACCACACATCAAACAATAATGAACCATATCAGACCCTGTTATATCAGAGAATTCGGTGCCAGATATGAGGGTAATATCTTACACGAGGTCAATATTAATTTTAATAACATCCTCGGATTATGTTACGTTTGGATAGTCCTAAGTGAATTAATTGAATTGGAATATTTCTCTTAAGCAAAGGAAAATACTAAGTACAATAACGTATAATTCAATATCATTTTAATATAGGAAATTTATTTTTACACCCAAAGGCAAATGTGGAACAATCTTACTGTTACAGAAGAATCGATCTATATAATTACAGTGTCTGTAGTCCTCTTGAACAACTCCTCCTTTTCTTCTCCTTGTATTTATATATTACTAATCAGAATACAACCGCCTTTAGTCATACTATGTTGGATTTATATATTTAGTAAAACGGACGCTGGAAATGTCTAGAAAGCAATCAAAATTTAATTTATGATTCTAAAAACAGATCACAGAAACAGTAATACTGCAAGACGCACTGTATTTAGAACATTATTGTTTGTAATACTCGGAGCGAAAGGGTTTTCAATATGCGTGTATTCCCGCGCATTTATTAGGCACCGCGCATCTATCCTATTGTTACTACGACGTTGCTCATGATTTCGGTAGACAATATTAGAGCAGTACAGATATTTTTGACCATTTGAAAATAACGTATTTTTTATGTCTTAGGGGGCAAACGAACAGGAATACAGAATATATACATATTATAATATATTATTTTATACAGAATTATCGGACTACACTAGAAAATAAAAGTGAGGTATTGTATGTTATTACGAAATAAATGCTTCTGCTAGTTAGTTGCAAGTTATGACAATTTAAAAATAACGTATTTTTATACAAGTCGTAACATTATTATAATTGATCTATACAATCTGAAAATTAAGTGTTTGTTTGTTGTTTTGACATAAAAACTTTTACTAATTCAATTACTTGGTCGCAAGGGATACTATTAAAAGTCGCAAGACTGTTAGATCTCCACATAACAAAAACAAAAAAGTAACATTTGGCGAGATCCAGCGGTAAACTGATAATACCTATCCTGTTTTTGAACTGTCCAAGGAAAATTTGAATACTTGGCGAGCGAGATGTGACGCGTTGTCTTGCATTATTCATGAGAACAACATGCAGCCAGGGACTGAAACTGTAATCAAATAGACACGGGTTCCGTTTTCATCATCGCGACGTAGAAATATTAGTTTGTGGCGTAAACGCAATATCGGATGACAAAATATTATATTTTATTATATATTTAACTGTACTAAGAAAGACGATTTACGATTCTTTCGAAAAGTGGTATTTTCTATCGATTAAACAGAAGAAATTTTTTAATTGTTGGAATGATATAAAATTAAATTAAAAAAAAAAGTAAATCGAAATAAAGAATACTTTCTTCAGTCTAGGCCCTGAGTAAGCGCTTATGAACCTCAAAGCTACCATTGGTACGCAAAATAACCCACTGATCAAGAAGAACCGGCAAGAAACTGGATTTTGTTTATTTTTTCATGGTACATCTTTATATATAAATTTCTTCTGTGCGTGTGTATGTCACTGAACTCCTCCTAAACGGCTGGACCGATTTTGATGAAATTTTGTGTGCGCGTTCCAGTGGATCCGAGAATGGTTTAGATTCACAATTGGACCCGGTAGGTGGCGCTGCAGTTGAATTTTGTTCTTTTTTCATTATCAAGGCAGGACAACGTCCGCCCGGCCCACTAGTATTTGTATAAACATTGATAGCTACATTCTTTTTGTGGATACACAGAGTGGGACGTCATTTACAGACGTCACAATCGTTCACATATTGAACCCCCCTATAATAATAGCTTTTAGACATTAAAACCCGCTTGACATCGTGCTTGAACCACTATCCGGCAAATCGATTATGTGTAATGGGAAATAGAAACGAGAATGTCCAAAAACTACTAGGCAATAATACACCGTAAAAGCACATATTCCTCATTAAAAAACAAGAAATATATGACCTATTTTGTTCAAAGCGTTGAGTATACGAAAGAGCAATGTTAAGAGTTAAGTTAAGAGTTGTAACTAACAACATATTAATATTGGAAAACATGTTTTCAAAGTATTTATAGTAACTGTTTTCTCTTGTTACAGTGGCCACCAAGATTGCTCCGGTGGACGGTTGCAATCGTACTGATAGTGGCTGTCATCGCGCCTACCTCAGATTCAACAAGTAAGTTCAGATAACCCTTATACACTTTGGAAGCATGAGTTTTTCACATTACATAAGTTCGACGTGGGCGTGCCGGTTCCTTTGCGTTGAATGGTTGGAAGTATGGTCACGGCTTAGGTCTTGCAAAACACGGATTGAGAGACATATAAATAATAAATTTAAATTACTTGTGGTTGCACTTTCAGACGTATGTCGTTTGTTAGAACTCAAAGGATAATATTGTTGATCCAACAATTTGTTCAGCTAAAATCCTGAGCATATAGCGTAGTGTAGAAAATATGGATACGACTTCGATTATAAATTATACATATATTTATTAAAATAACAATATAGAAAAAGGTGTCTTGCACGATCAATTTTTACCCTACTTTGAGCTAAACGTAAAACAAAATTCAATTTGTAATGATCGAATAAATTTCTTATCAAATTTTAATGAGTTGTTGAAAAAAATATTAATTACAAAGTCTTACTTTATTAATCAGTTTACTTTATACATAAGCCTAAGTTTACCTTAGGTTTTGTAGTGATGGTAGAAAGCTTTATTAGAGATGGTAGAGCCACGCTGAAGCTAATACTGGTTTCAGCATAAATGGGTCCGCTCGCTCGGAGCAGTACCACCCTCTCACAGAAAACCGACGTGAAGTAACAGTGCTTGCATCGTTGTGTTTCGTTCGGTCAGTGAGAGCGCCGGAGTCCCACCTCCCTTCTCACCCCTCTCCTCGGCCCCTCCCCCAAACACAGGCTGACAGCGCATTAACAACTCCTCTGGTGTTGTTAGTGTCTATGGACGGCGATGATCGCTTAACATCAGGTGACCCGCGTGTTCGCTGGCTCCTATGATATAAAAAAAAGCTCTATTACTGGCCCGTGGTTACTCTTTCGATCTCCTCAAATAACTGAACATAATTATAAGTTCTGAGTTTGGTCGTAACCATCTATATATGTATAATATGTCAGATATTTATTTGTATAATACAAGCTATGTTTCATTGGTTATTAAATATAATAAATGACTGTATGTGAAATTTAAAAAAAAATGCATTGATTTGTGACCTCCAAATGAACACAAAACTTAATTAATATTTTATAGCTGAACATTTCAATAAATTTAATTATTTCAAGAAACAGAGATTATCTAAATTATAACTGATCCTAAGAAACGAAACCATAAATCTAATCTAATAAACAATAAAATCCAACAAAAAATATGTTAATCGGACCGGCATTAAAATATTGTATACATAAAACCTGATCTCTGGTGAATCTTATAGGTTAGAATAAAGCGACGTCATTGCGACCACGGCATCCTATAAATTTGTTAGCTTGTAATATGATTGTTGTTGTAAGGGAATATCCATACTAAGTTTACGACATAGATTTATGTTCACGTTCTCAAAGAGTAAACTCGTCCATTTGTATGGCATTTGTTTGTACCGGCATTAAAATATTGTATACATAAAACCTGATCTCTGGTGAATCTTATAGGTTAGAATAAAGCGACGTCATTGCGGCCACGGCATCCTATAAATTTGTTAGCTTGTAATATGATTGTTGTTGTAAGGGAATATCCATACTAAGTTTACGACATAGATTTATGTTCACGTTCTGAAAGAGTAAACTCGTCCATTTGTAGATTTACTGAAAAAAAAATGTTTCAAACGATAGCAAACGAAGCATGATTCAATTTATATTCTCAAATATAACTGAAATTAAATCTTTTTATGTGTATTTAATATAGAATGTGTATAATTTTTTAAACTCGTTTAATATGCGAGTCGAAAGGAAACACATTAGGAACATTTTACTGTTATGCTATTGACCTACTTTGTAATTATTAATGTGCTGATCTTTTTGGGAAGTCATTAGTTTTTTCTTCTTGTTCCTCATAAGAATGTACGCTATAATCTATTCTAATATTATGAAGCTGGAGGGTATGTTTCTTTGTTTGTTTGGTAGAACGCGCTAGTATCAGGAACTACCGGTTCGATTTGAAAAATTCTCTCAGTGTTAGATAGCTCATTTATCGTGGAAGCCTATATATCATCACGCTTAGACCAATAGGAACGCAACACCAACGAAGAATATTTCGAAATCGGTTCTTTTTCCTTTTGAGTGCTTCCGCTGCGTGTTAGCGTTAGCCCAAATAACTATTCCATGTGGACGAAGTCACGAACTGAAGCTAGTCTACTATACGAGTCGACCACAAATGGTTTTCTTTGGGTTATTTCTCTTTGTTTGTCTGAATTTAACTCATAAACGGCTTATTATTATCATTATAATATTATTGAAGTGTAGCTTCTTATGGGGGCTTTGAAATTCTGATCCGCAATTGTTATGAGTGACAAAAAGTGGTGGGGTAAACACTGTGTCAGGTAGAGTGTTGCAAACACTGGTTCTTTTCCGATCACCAAAGTTAAGCAGCGTCGGGCGTGTTCAGTACTTGGATGAGTGTCCGCCTAGGAACATTGCGTCACGTTGGCTTTTGTTGTAGTTTTTTTAACTGTAATACAAGAGTTTCTCTTCCTTCATGTGTCTTTACGACAGCTCCCGTTTTTTTATTTTAGTTACTCTTACAGGAGTCTGACGAAATTTTTATGTAGATTTTGCAGATTTTTTATTAAATAATAATAGTACTAAATATATACTTTTTTATTAAATAATAAATTAAATTAAATTATTAAATTAAATATTAAGTAATAGGTTATGTAATAATAATTTTTAAAATCATAAAATATGAATAAAAACATTATTTACGAAAAAAAATAACTGGATAAGCACATGTCATTTTCAATAAACCTAATAAGTTAGATAATAAAATACAAGATTAATCTTTGGGATTTATTATGAAATTTAGAGAAAAAATCGCCATTCCAACAAAGAGTCCCTGATGTGTTATTATTCAAAGCGCATGTAGAGTTTATTGTCCGGAACAAATTGGAAAATAGTGACTCCGAATTACAATGTATTGCCACACTAACAAAACGTAAGACCTGCAAAATTTATTTTACGTGGCATTTTTTTTACATCCCATTTTTTTAACCAATAATTTATTACCATTACCATTATTATGATCAACTATTATAATATTATTCAGACCAAGGATTAATTTATGTTTTGTGATTGACTAGCGTGCGCGGCAATGGCAACCTGTCCCGCCCTGATTATAAAAAAAAACATCGGTACAAATTATATACCAAACATTCCTCGTAAATGACTTTATGAACTGGTGAAACCGCATGAAAATCCGTTCAGTAGTTTTTGAGTTTATCGCAAACAGACAGACAGACGTGGCAGAGGACTTTGTTTTATAATAGGTATATTATACCTATAGTGATAAGCATTACTTTTTATTAAAGAGGCCTGCCAGCCCTCAAGTACGGCTGACTTTAACTTTACTTACTTACTATCCCTATACCTTCCTTCGGAAAAAGGCTGAAGGATCTCATCCACGATGGTGTGATGTGATCATTATTGAAGTGAAACTTCTTTATCGGCGTTGGAAAAAAATTTACCGTCACATTTTTCGGTTACGCGTCACATTTTTCCGTTACGCGCCATCTTTTTTGTATTCATGTCTATGATAATAAAATCCTTTTTTTAAACTTTATTAATTTAAATTTATTTTATTATTTAAAAAAAAACCTTTTTTTAAAATTTTTAAATTATTTTTTACCAATTTGGAAATTTTGAAAAAGAAATTCTTTGACCCTTATTATTGTATTGCACTATTCTTATCGTCATTTCTACCTTATTATCTATACATATAATAAGAATGTAAATCTATCGTATGAGTACTTTTTAGATTTTTTGTGAAAAAAAAATATTGCACCTGCAATAATTATATTGGCATAAGTAATAAAATACATTTCAATCATTTTTAGAAATGTCTGTTCGTCTGTCTGCCTGTTTGTTTAAACACGCATCGCTGCTAAAGTACTACGTTCACAATAAAACCTCACCAAGAAAATCCTAAGGCATATCCTCGAGTAACATTTAGTCTTAGTTTCATTAAAATCGGTTCACTCTATCAAAAGTTATTGTAATTTTAATGACGACTTAAGTACGAGAGAAAAGTACATAAGTAAATGGACTCAATACGTTCATATGATTTTATTAGTCACTGTTTTTTTTTACATTAGGTTCCACGCGGACGAATCCACGGGCACAGCTAGTTATAAATATAAAAAAATAACTCAGCAATCATAATAACTCTAAATCTTTTTCCAGCTGTCCGTAGAAGACTGCGGAAACCCGCGAAAACCTCCACATCAGTTTCAACCAGCGCGTCCAGATCTACGGACCAAGTCCTGTCAGCCAGCGTCAACAGGCCAAAGATCCGAGGTAGACCGACAGTCGCAAGTCGAAAGTCATCAGCTGCTATCGATAATTCCGTTACAACCGAACACCATAAAGACAAGGATGGATATAAGGTTTGGTATTACTTTTTTTTATAAGAACGTATAGACATATAATGACCTCAATATATCTGATATATATTTAGTTGATGATAAATTAGTAGTGAGCTTATTATAAATTAGTGTAATGGTGAAATCTATAGAGCATGCTCGGCCTTACGACGTGGTCTAAGATTGTACACACACAAAAGCTAGAGGGGTCTAGCTTCTAGTGCAGCCGCCGGAACACACCAGTAAGTGCTTGGCGACAGATTTGTAATTTGATGGCGGTAATTAGCCAGTCGGACTTAGAAAAACACGGGAAGCTCCGACTGAGTTGTACGGATTCGAACATACGTTTATCGACGCTGTGTCCGAACGCGGTATCAAGTACGTTTTCCTGTTTCATGGAAACTTCCTATTTTATCTGGAAAGATAATCAACATATCTTTTATGTTTCTTTATACCGATTTAAATTATCGCTATTGAATTTTATCATTACTGTTTAACCTCCATAGAAAAGCGTCATGATGTGTAAAGACTTTGAAAATTCATTTTTCCAATAACAGTCTCGTTCAAAATTACTTCAGCCGTCAGATTAGCAACCGACTAACAAAATAAATTTCAATTTTATTTATATGTATAAATGTAGAGTATTTTGCTGTATCTTAGTCTGTCATGTAGTGGATTTTATATTTTATTCAAAATCTTGTATTACAATTTGACTCTGTATTTTGTAATATTGGTGGTATTTTACGTAATATAGTTCGGTTATTGTGCACAACTGAAATGAATGGGATATAATACGACGGAGCATGTATTCAAAGGTGCCACAAAAACTCTCTGGAAAGTATTAACAAGGAAGCAAGACCCTTGTAATATTATTACATATTTGACAATAGCAGTAATAATCTAGAAGATTGGTTGCCAAAAATAAAATAATAGAGAGGTATAAATGTATAGGAAACATTAGTAGACAATTTTATCTTTTTCAATGATACAGCGACACCAAATGAGGAATCATTTGATAAAAATGCAAATAAAGTCGTTTGGTGTGTAAAATAACAGTACGAATCTAGAACAGTTTAGACCAACAAAATTCAGTGTCAATCGTGTCATCAATAAATGCCTCTTTATGGAAATGAATGTATATATAAAACATACGAATGTGATACAACAGCAAAATCTACATATCTATGTACGTATGTTTATTTCTAATAAATGCAAATTGAAATAACTGGTTATTCTTAATGTCTTACATCTCGATGATTATATGTATGTATGTCATTAATTAATTATATAATTTTGAAACCGGTTGATATAATTATGATCATTTTAATATTTGACACTGTATATAATGCTTGTACTAATTCTCCAAGAAATATATTGTCTTCAAGTCATTTAGAGGCATCGTGAACATTATTCATTTTTACATACTTTTTCATATATCAATAAAATACATGATTTCTTTTTCTACAGCTGTTCATTATCACAGCTTGTAAGAGACACACTGGAGGGCCATAGGCATTTTCCCAAAGGAAAGCAAAAGCAAGGGCATATTCATCACGCCAGCCCACGACGTACTGTCGATTTCCAGCTCTGAGAAATCCACAGTTCTATGTTTTCCCACTTACAGTAGTACTCCAAAAATATTTCTCAGCTCCAGGGTTACTCACGATGTATTCTTTCACCGTCAGCCGATAGTGTTGCCAATTTGAATTATTAAATGTATGCGAATTCCCAAAATTTCATTGGTATATGCCGGGGTTCCAACCTGCGGACATCAAATTGACATTTCACCGGTCAAACCACTAGACCACCACGATTTCCTAAAACTGTTAGTTATGGTAAATAATCTGGGCGATCATTTCCTCCTTGTGCATATTTTAGAAAGGTTGTATTTCCCGTTGGCAGTGATCAGGAACAGATAGCGGTCCAAATATTGAACCTTGCAAGATGCCAGATACAAATCGGACTTAGCATTAATGAAATTGTTTAGCCAAATGAATCTAGGACTTATGCCTTTGAAATAAAGTTTGTAGATATTAGGTTCCATGATGCAAACGGTAATTTTGCCGATGCAAAGCGATATGCGGATATAATTGAGCTTTTCGAATGCGAAAGCAAACTCGTCGGCCTTCGAGTAATATTCTCAGAAACCCTTTTATAGAATTGAATTCTCTAATAGGATGAGAATAAAGCCTACAATTGAATATGTTATATTCATTTTTATTTTCATGATTATTTATTAGTCGTATTCGGAAATATTTCTGTCAACTTCATTTATCATGGACATCCATTTTACACAAGAATATTCAAATAAAAGGGGTATATTTTTAATACACTTTAATTCCTCGTCATAAGATATTTAATCACGTACATATTTTTGAATGTTATTTACTACTGAGATGAGGATAACGTTGTGATTAACATCTAGATAAAATTAGTGACGGAAATTTTGTTCTCCTACATTGATAGGTATGAAAATTATTAAATTGATTAAAAATACGTTTGATTCCAGATCGTCTGCTATTACACCAATTGGTCCCAATACCGTACGAAGGTTGGAAAATTCGTCCCAGAAGATATACAGCCCGATCTGTGCACTCATATAATCTTCGCTTTTGGTTGGTTAAAGAAAGGAAAACTCAGTTCATTTGAATCCAACGACGAAACCAAAGATGGAAAAACAGGTCTTTATGATAGAATCAATGTTCTGAAGAAGGCAAATCCGAAATTGAAGACGCTTTTAGCTATAGGTGAGTTTTACTTAACTCCAAATAATTTTCGTCAGTAATTGTCCCATTTATTTCTGCTTTTTGTTGAGATGAGTATAAATCTTGTTGGAATAATGCAAGGAACGTAATGCTATTTTCCTAAGCTATAGACTAAATTACTTTTTCTTACCACGTCCAAACAGAAGCTTCATGGAATAATGAATAATACGTATTAAAGCATTTTGTATAAATATGCAGATATCCTAAAAGAATGAAATATATATACAGACTACAGACAAAACCAGTATTGAAGAAATAAAGAACTTATAAGATTTTTAACAGAATTAATAATATAACAAAAATTAATACAGAAATTAGGTTCTCCAGATATAATGGAGCACAATTACTGTCTGATTAAGTAAGTAAGATATTTCTCGTTCTTTGGTATCAATGTAAAAGTTTCCTTAACAAAACCAAC
The DNA here is from genome assembly GCA_036509395.1 of Antheraea yamamai. Lineage (NCBI taxonomy): Eukaryota > Metazoa > Arthropoda > Insecta > Lepidoptera > Saturniidae > Antheraea > Antheraea yamamai. The sequence goes on from AP028440.1 coordinate 1,832,869, forward strand.
GTTCCATTGTATTATTCTCTCAGATAATAGGTTCAGTGTATTTGAACTACTGAACTCAATAACTCTCAGGACCGCCGACAAAGTTGGTCCCAACGTGTTAGGGATGTATCATCGTAATTATCGATAAGTAATTACTTGTAATTATAGTATCCTTAAGCGTTTACATAACTTCATTAAATTCTTTGATTTATGGTGACCTGTTAAGTTGGTTGCCATAATTGGTAGTAATTACCAATTAGGTACAAGTTTTGACTAACGTTCGTTTGCATGCCCTTTTATACATTTTATTCTGCGATCATTATCGATTATTATAATATTGTCTAACATTACATGAATTGTAAATTTTGATTCGCTTCCACTTCAGCAGTGATTATTGATATTTATATTTGATAATTATAGTCCCAGACACGAAGTCAGGTTCCTTCTCTTTTTTAAATATTTTAATGCCTTGTTTATAGAAGTGTGTTTATTAAAAAACACAATCAACAAATGATGTAAAATTATTAATAAAAATCAGATTTAATGTATCTGAACATGTAGGTATACCACGTAATTAAACGCAAAACCAGTATAATATTATCGTATGACAACAACATGATATTTTTAGAAATGTTACAAGCTTGCAAAATATGATTGTAAATCCGGTTTTAGTTAGTTTGCTTTTAAGACGCCGTTTACATTGAAATATTAAGTAAGCTGGATTGTAGACACTCTATGGAACGATTTCCTTTTTTTTCAAATGACTAACTGTAAAACTAAGAATTCTAGCAAACTGTAAATAATTATAGACTTAATATTTACATTAAATTTAAATAGGATCAACTCACAATTTCTATAATATAATATAAAGATATATTATTATAATGTAGTATATATTATAATGTAATATAGCAAATTGCAATAGTGTTGATTTTCAATATTAAAACTACCGATGAACTGTATATCTTTTGGTGTTCGATTTGTTTTTGGTTTGCTACGTACTTACCTTCAGGACCAATACAGTCACTTTTTCATGCGATAACAAAAATATTAGCAAATCTTTTAATAAATCTTGTTTCGTCTTACCTGAAGTTGACTGGAATGTTTTGGCAAAGTAAAAAAGGACCGAGCCTCCATTTGATACATTGTTGGTGCTTAAGTGCCTAATTTTTGGAAAGGCTATGTAACTAAATGTTACGCAACTTTAATTTTTTATAGCAAATCATACAACAACGTTTGTAATAAACATCAATTAATATGCGTAGTGTTTATGATAAAAAATAACAATAAATATTTATTAAATTTACCACACAGCAAGTAAATTATTCCTAATAAATTTTACGATTCGTCTATTACAAAGAAACGTAGAGTATTTCAAAACTTTCTAATAAAATCTCAAGTTTATGATTTATGTAATTGAGGTTTTATATTGCGTAAAGTGGTTTATCAGTTTTCACATCTTTAAATTATTAAAAATGTGGTAATGTAGTATTATTATTTTTTATATTCTAAATCTTCTTATGTCTTACGATAGAGTCACTATTTTTTCACATCCATGTAATAATTGACATTTATGCAAACCATCATCTGCTGTAATGACAACTTGCTTTTATATTTAGGCGATTCCTTTTATGAGAAACCCTCTTGCGTGGTCACTATTATTTATATATGTTATTAACTAAATACGGATTCAAATAATGATATAAAATTATTTATATTTGATCTAAGGAATTGTATTTTTGTTATGACCAATCGCTAGTGATTCAGTTAATTTTTTAGTTTCATATTTAATTAATACTACCTACTACGGAAAGGAGGAATACTTTTTGCATTCTTCTCAGTGCTTGTCATTGGTTGGATAACTATAATCTATAAAGCATGAGTCAAATTTATTTTGTCTTAGTCTATCGCGCTAAATTGTTAACTCGTTTCTATTGACACTATTGTAACTCGTGATAATACATATTTAATAGAGGAAAAACAACCATATGTATGATCAGAAGTGCTCGATTTTTAGATGAATCTTCATTTATTTTTCGCTCTATAAAAATAACTCCATGAATTATACAATATCTTGATCAATATGAGAAAAACCAAAAAAGCATACTTAAAATAACATCGATATCGATAAATATGGAGTCGTAACTATCACGTGCGAACTCACCGCATCGACTTTCCCACGGCACAAAGCGTGGTTAGTGTTTTCACCCATTTTCGCGTGGCTCCGGTAAAAACCGCACCGGTTTTCATAAGATCTTAAGAACGTGGCGTAAGCGCAACACGCCTTTATAACGACACTTAAATCATGAAATCGACATGCGATTTTTTCGACATCGCACCGCTATATAGTTGCGACACTAGTCTTTAGAGAGATCGACGGGTTCAGTCTTCGAACTTATATGTTTTTCGTTGATAAAGAACTTGTAACAGTAACACTACGTGATCGTAAAACAAATATATGGCTTAGACAATCATTTAAAGGTACAGATGTTGCTAAACGGATTACAAACGTAAAGTGGTTCGTGAATACGACTTCTGGTGTAAAGTAGTTTTTAAATAGATATAATCGGGTGCTTGATATATCACAATGACTATTAAGTTTGCTAAGGACAAATTCAGAACATTTAGAAATACATAGTATTTTATTTGCTTCTAAATCTTTATTGGTAACAGTATTATTTAAGTGGGAGCAGATACAATTGAAATAAGGAGGGGTACCAAAATTACCAACACTGATTATCCAATCATATTGAGCTATATTGAAATACATACGTTTGCGTTTTTTAACACCCATACGTTGACTATACATGAGGAGAAAAAGGCTGTAAAAGAAAATCACATTGGCTTTGTTTGGTGCAACGTTATTTATTGTAAAGTCGATAAATATAGCACAAAACGGGACAAAAGACGTAGATGAAATGAGACCTATGCTGAAATATAACAGCGATGAGTTAGAAGAAGCGAACACATTTTTCGTAACAGATTTCTAAATCCTTTCATTTTCATTGGCTTTCGTTCGTCTTCAAAACATGCTTTACACTGATGGTGCTCAAACGGTCGATTGCGCGTACTTTTTGAACCGATTTTTAGAAAAAAATGCCTATATCAAACGAACGCGCGGTGCTTGTGAAAGAAAACCCGAAAGAAAAACACTTATTCTGATCTCTGGCGGGAATTACATACACCTACCTAGACGATAATCCTGCATCACACATACTTACAGCCTTTCAGAGTCGATCGATCATAGTCTAACAATATAGAGGTAAACAGCTAGCGGTTCAAATTTAAACACCCCGACTTTAGACAGTGTCGCGGATGGACTTTTTGGTGACCCCTTCAAATGAAAATGCAAACGATTGCCTTGGTCATATTTCCTACGTGTAAACAAACTAGCCTTACTGAGAGTTGATTAAACTAGATTGTAGACTTTCTTATCTTCAGCAAATACTTTTCTTAAGACCAATTCTTTATCAACATAAATATTACTTTACAGTATTTTATTTCATTTAAAACTGAAATTCATTGTTGGCTTCAAAGCGTCAGCTATCAACGCCTCATTCATTATTATTTATTTACGACTGTATTATACACAGTTAGTTTAATTATCCATTGTTACTGTAAGTTATCCAACAACTCCAATTAAATACCTCTGAAATGGTGACATAATAACAATCATCACATTATTTAACGCTATTTACATTGTTAGATATGAGAATTGGTTGGAAAGGTTGATAGCTTCAAATACCTTCAAATAAATCGTCTCTGAGTCTCAGGCGCGATTTGCAATTGTTTTTTACACCGGTTATAGGTAATTGAATTTGCGATTTTTAATTAATTGCAATCACTTTAGTCACTATTCCCTTATCTGATGACTTCTATCAGCCAAGTCTTACAGCAAGCCGCGTTAGGGACTTCTATTAATAACAAATAAGAACATATTGGAACATTGATGTGCCCTTAAAAGTTATTACATGATAATTAACTTATAAAAGTTAAAAACTGTTAACTTGATAAATATAAAAATAAAAACTTTTAAATTAAATTTTTTAACTTGATGACGGGCAACAGAACTTCAGTACTAAAAATAAATATTAATTAGTCACATCTTCTTTAAAATCGCTAAGACAAACGTTTTTTTAATTAACATTGTTAAGTTCTAGCAGAAGCTTCCTAAGCATGGTATCGATTAACAAGGAAATTAATTCAAGGATCATATAAAGTAAGTTTTATTTTTGTGGAAGATAGTAATGTTTAGAAGTCACTCTCTTTATGCGCGCCTTCACTAAAGATTGTATTGCACGACTGCAAACAATACTTCTATAATTAATAAGATTAACCCAGATCTAATTTATCGCTATCTCTTCTTGAAGGCTGAAATGTTTCCGTTGATAGTCATTTGAGACGCACATGTTTGCCTTCTAAGGGTTTAAATTGAATTAACTATTTTTTGGTTTTATTGGTCTGATGTCTGATTTTACTCAATCAGGTGGCTGGTCATTCGGAACGCAGAAATTCAAAGAGATGTCTGCAACCCGCTACGCTAGGCAAACTTTTATATACTCCGCGATCCCGTATCTGCGCGACAGGAATTTCGACGGGCTTGACATCGATTGGGAGTATCCAAAAGGCGGAGACGACAAGAAGAACTACGTGCTTCTGCTCAAAGGTATGCCAAATATAATAATTCTATTTCTAATTTAATAAGAATTTACACTGGCGAGTCAGGCGTGTAAATAGCTGCGCTCACTCACGGAGAAGAGTGCTAGCGTGTTTTCTAAAGTATGTCAATGATATGGGATGGACAAAGCACTTATTCGCGTACCGATTCGCTCCTGGATGCGACTGTCAATACTCTAACATCCCACGACTATCATACCGTTGGTGGCCACCAGATCATTCACTCACCTAAGATTGAAGTTTACTTTGCAGCGGAAGACGTAAATATGGACTCTTAATTATACTTAATACCAAACGCGGGTTATATACCAAATATATAGCGGTGATTGTGCATAGTTATTAATTCGGATATTTTAAGCAGTTTGGCGTAAAGAGAATATTTTAGTAATTGTATAAGAGATAATATGTAAGTATAATTAAAATAGATATATTTAGGTAATATAAGATTGTAAAATGTTAAGTATATTATGTCAAGTTAATTTTTCCTTTTAACACTTTAAGCTATTTGCTCTGCCATATAGTAAACCATCTATAATTAAGATTGTACTTGTATAGAGTTGTTCTTACTAAATGTATGTATGGGACTGTCCTAGTGTCAGTCTTGTTGGTGCTTTGAATAAATAAAGAAAATCAAAAATATCACTCCCGTATCGACACAAAAATTCGCCTCACCAACTACGATTACAAACATTGATACTAGAAACCGATTAATTAAGTAATTATTATTATTATTTATTTATTTATAAGACAACAAGGGTCCACAAAAACAAATTATATACTAATACATAAATTGGTAGTAAATTTAAAAATAAAATTAAAATTAAGTAACCTATATTAATATGTTTTATACAAATGAATATGAAATAGGATGAAAAGATGAACATCACACTATTATATTACAACAGATATCCAGTGCTTCATGAAAGGACTGTCGTACATGTCTACCATTGTTCTCATTATATGTAGAGGTATCCTTTTTTGCAGCAACAAGTAATATAATTAGTTATTCCTACTCAATGAATAATCAATTGTTTAAAGCATCATTATTCTGCTGTTGGTTATACGTTATCTATTATAGTTATTGAGAGATGGTCCAACGGTGTTATGGAAAAATACAGACAAGCATTATACAACAATCAATAAGAGTGAAAGTGCGAACACTTCATTTTGCTTACAACCTAACACACAGCACCAACCACGACAACGGTTTTTTTAATGTTTTTAATTTAATTTATATTTAAACACACAATTCATCGTACATATGTTTGATTATTACCATAATTACTTCAATTTTGGTTTACTTACATATAACTGTAATTTATTTATAACTAAAGTATGTGCAAACGAGTGCTCAATTCTAGACGTCTCGTTTTATATCATGTTGTTTTAAAATCACAACTTTTCATATAAAACTTCGTCGCGAACGCAAACTGCAAATCCTCAAAGGCGAACTAACTTATGAATTTTTCATGAATTCTTCGCATAAAACTTCATTTCCACCGGCGTGTATATCACAGTCATTCCGGTTCTCTTTTCAGTCTCAAAGGTAAACTTGTGTGGACAGCGACGTCTCTGTAATATTTTCATTTGAATAGCTTTTGTCCGTAGCTTCGTTCACATCGAAATTGGTGAACGATATTTTTTTATCTCTCAGGACTCCTGTAGCCTGGTAACGTGTATGCGATTTTTTTTAAATACTTTATAGCTGTCATCACAATCGTATCTGCTGTTAAATCACGACGTAGTTTAATATGGCAAATACGCTAAACCTAGAGAGGAGTAGATTTTAATAGCGTGACAGCGATAACCGGCGGAGAATGGCGTGTCTCTCTGTGCTCGACGTTGTTTTTGGACTGTACTGTGCTTACCATCAGGCATAGTGCTTGTTTACTTCACTAGTAACTTCACTTTTATCTTCACTAATATCTTCACTAATAAATTAAACACTTTTTCAGAGTAAGACAATTTATTGTTAAACTCGTCGACAGGTCATTATTTTGAAAACCATCTTGACACCGTGATTTAATACATTTAAATTTAGATACAGCGCCATCTCTTAATGACTAGCGGTATTATTAAACCCTAGCGGTAGAACAGCTTAAACAGTGCTGTCATTTTGCCATGCTGAAATAAAAAAAAGAGGCCCCTACAAGAACAGGCTTACCTAGAAATGGCTCCCTTTAAATGGCCCCTACAGATTTTGTTGCTTGTAATTTATTTGATTACCAAAACACAACTATAAACAATTACATTGTGACTCATTTATCGGATAAAGACGAGAGGTCGAAATTTCTAGCGCAATAGACATTGATTTCTGTCAGACCGATAAGCTTAAAAAGAAGGGGAAGTCTGTAATATGTGCGTGACTGATCTTTGTGACGAGTGCATACACGATGTTTACGGGAGTAAGTTCATGCACCATGTCAAGGGGATCTGAATGCATAAAAGCTATTATAGGGTGGATCAATATGTGAACGACGCTAAAAACGAATGTAACTGTATATGTCTATAAAAATATTTTGTGCTATGTTATGTATAAGGAAAAGACAAACCAGATCCAATTTCTTGCCGGTTCTTCTCGACGACTGGGTTGTTTGTCGGAACCGGTGGTAGTTTCGGCGTTAATGAGCGCCATCTCAGGGCCTAAATTCAATAAAGATTTTTGATTTTGATTTTCTCGGCAGATTGTACATATTTAAATCGAAAACAGTAACTACGAAAATAATAATTCTAAACATGATACCACATCGTTAAATCGTTTCAATTTTCATTCTCGTGAAAATGGAAACTGGTAGACGGGGATTCATTAAAAAGACGAATTGTTCTCCGGTATTGCAATATGACGCGGTCGATCTGCGCTGCTGGCCAAATATAATATTGGCAAACAGCGGACAGGTGCACAGAATAATACAGACTTATGCTTAGATATAGAAAAGACAATATATAAAATCATTCAATAAATTAAAGTAAAACTTCTTTACGCACGCTTGAGTTGGGGAGTAAGCTGGTAAATGCGGGACGAGAGCGTTACGAAACGAGGGACCGGGCGATCCGAACGGAAGTTCAGAGTGAGATATAAGTTAGTGAAGATAGAAAGAAAGAAAGTTACGTTTCGTGTTATCAATGTAAACCCATAATAAATTTAAATATTTGTAAAAAATTAATATATGTGTATAAATATACATATAAGCATATACATACATAGTATCCATACGTATAGATGGAGCTACAGAAGTTTTACTTCACTCTTGAGGTTTACAGCACTACAGCACTGGCTTTTTAAATTACTCATTGATATTTGTGATTTCATTCTCTTGTTTATGGTTTCATAAGAACTACTTTATAAAGTTTTAATAAAAGAAAAAGAAAATTTAAAAAAGTCGAGGAATAAGCACTACCGACAGAAGTGAAAACTCAAAACAATAGAATAACTGAACAAACACTATTGTTCCCTTCTGAATTTTTACATTAATTATAGTATGAATTATTTAAATTTCATAATTAGCATGTTAAAATTATTATCATTATATCTGTCTGATTATCACTCCGAACAAGAGTTATAAACATTTTTATACAGTTTATGAATTACTCAAACATGATGATCTGCAAAATTTCAATACAAAATATAAATATTAGATATACACAGACCTGCCCACTACGCGTCGTTAGTCTGACGCAAGCCGCGCAATCGCAATACGGTCGGTCGTGCTCAATGATATTGATAGCATGTCATGACGCGAAATCATAAATTTATCTCCGGCCAAAAAAAATACCGCACAACGTGCCTAAAGAAGTTTTCACTACAAAAAAATGTATACATATAGAAAAAATAATAATTTCAAGATATAATATTGTTTAAATTTGGTAAGTATCCATTGCCTTTGTCAGTTTAAGGAAACCTGAACAAAGAATATTTTTCTGTTATACACTTCACCGTTTGATTAAAATACTCTCAAAGTATAATATTCTTGAAAAAAAAGTTTTTCGATTGTAATAAAGAGTAATAACAAACGACATTGATATCGGAAAACGGTAATCAGTCCCTCCACCATCATTAAAGCCATCTATATCGGAACGAATCATGAATATATTGTAACAATTACACAGTCACGAATAATCGCAAATATTAATTCTAGATCACTTCTGTTACTCGTCGTAGAGCTGTGGTCGTTATCAAAATACAATTTATCGATATATCGATGGACCGTGTCGGTCTCTGTGGCTGTCGCGCACCGTGCTCCGGTTCACCTGTCGCCAACAACGGCAGGGTTGCGGTTCTTTTTCTTTTTTGTTTATCGATAAAATTTCCGATAACAATTTTCCTAGATTTTGTTTAGGTTCAGATTTATACAAATCTGTATGCAATTGAAAAATAAATAGGTTTTTAGTAACCAAATTAATTAACCCTCTAGTGTATGTTTAGGTCTGTCTTTTAATTTTTTAGCAGCGATGAGTAATTAAATACATATTCGGTAGGGAAAAGCTTCTGTGTTCGCATCAGCGATGACATTTACAAACTAGTGATGCATTGGTCTTGTCATTGGTCAGACTAGCAATACGTAGTATAGTGGCCTGTGTACATGTAATATTAATGATTTGTCAACTATTTAAAAAATTATATTATTATTGCTCCCAGTGCCAATAAATGTGAAAACCAGAATACTGTTAATAATTTCAGTTTATAAATTATAAAATTTAAATAATTCAGATTATAATTGTTTTAAAAATTCAAAAAAGTAAGCAGTTATTCCATTGTTTTGCGATTTCACTTCTGTCAGATGTTCTTATGACTGTCTCGACTTTTTTTTACATGAACGAAGCTAGATGGCGAAAAATATTTATCAATTTAAACTTATCTTAAAGTAAAATAAACTATTTGTTGCAAATAAATCAAAACTTATTACTTAACATAGAATACAATATTGACTTGGAATCATAGTATGCATTTAGGGATCGTAAAGAATTTCTTAGAAAAATTATACACGGATTTATAGAAAACGTAATTTTATCTCATATCTTCAACGAAAACTTCATAATTCATTATAATGTCACATATCTTGTCAAGGTGACGATTCGTTGAATCAAACTAAACATAAAAAATATTTTGCGTTGTAAATATGCTAATTATACAATCATTATCTTAATAGTTAGTTATTAGGGTATATTATTATAACCATGTATTTTATAAAATCTAATAACGGACTTATATTTCTGCCTGTTCGTTCGTCTGGACTATTCTTTGTTTAAATATTTCGGGACTGGATTTTGTTACCACTTTATCTCTAGTAATTATAATTGTATTAAAGTTTGTACAATACAAATCGACCTGTCCCTATACCTGTCCCTATAAACAAAATTGCAACAGCCCTATTAATATATAACTCTTCAATGTATGTAGTGACAGTCATAGTAGACAAACAAATTCTAATAATAAATTGTGGCTTATCGATGGGGAAATATAGTGAATGAAAATACGATATATGTATCACAATGTTATGCATAATATTATTATCATATTATGCCATATGTAAAACTGGCAATTTTAATAAAACAGACATCGACGCAAAAACTTGCAGTGATTTATGTCTGTCGTTCGCAGACCATTTAATTTCATTTCCGTAAGGTTTACAAAAATGATTTAATTATATATTATATCGTAACTTCAAACAAACGCTCTCCTAAGTGATGACACGATAAAAAAAGAGTTATATGTCTTATTCTACGAGATACTCTAGTTTTATCCTAGACATTCACCTTTCCACATATTTTGTCCATAGATAAAGTAATATCAATTGATAAGTATTATATCAATGTAATTATTGATTATCTTTCGATATAGTTAAAAAAGTGTACTAAACTATCAATTATAAGAATTTACCGTTATTGATATAAATATTTCATATTATATAAATCATTTAATGCGGTAAGGAATGCGACAAACATCGATTGTAAGCTCAAAAACATCAAAAATATGTAAAACTAGTTTACAAATACAATACACGGCTTTCGTATTAATTTTCCCGAGTTCGATCGTCGACTATTTAAAAAATTATGTCCAGAGTGTTTTCATTTTGAAGTTGTGGTTTTGGTCCTTCAATTAATTTCATACTCGACATTATTTACACAAAAACTTATGATTCATTCCTCACGATATGAGAATGAGCTTTTTTTTTTCTAATAAAAAACACAAAAAATTAATTATTCGAGATACATTATCTAAATATATAAAAATCCAGTGTCATGATGTTTGTCTACGATGAACTCCGAAACTACTCAACCGATCTACATGAAAGTTGGCATTTATGTATAATTTGGCCCAACTTAAGAGATAAGGTAATTTATATTTCGATTAATGGCCTCAATATATTTTAATTACAATTTAAAGGATTGTCAATGTTATTAATTGTAAGTTTCATCCGTCTCGAACAGATGGCGTTTTAAATTAGTTTGTTGACGGAAAATTGTAGGACTGACTGTTATAGATATCTCATAGATGGCGGTACGAAAATAGTTTATCACAATTTTAATTCAACGTGTAATAATCGATACATAGCAGCGCGTGACGCCGCCAGTTAGTAAGTAAATATAATTAAATTTATCGATAAAATAATTCGAATAACATCTCTAGACTTTGAAGGGCTCTTTATAATGTAACATCAGAAGTCAGAGCACGTTTCGTCACTGTTTTCTCATCACGACATTATTTTGCCGAGTTTAAAATTATAAAATAAGGGCTTTCAGGACAAAATTATAAGTTTCCGTAACAATCCGTGACTGCAGGCGACTAAATTAACATAAAACTATTGTATATATGATCTGCGTTCGATTGAACTTATAATAGAGATATTGACAAATATTGTCATTGGATATTCAATTCTAACAGACGAAATATCCTTTCATTGTATTATTTCGAAAATAACACGCCCTTATATGGATGAGTTCAAGACTGAGGAAGGGAGAATTAATAATACATTCTATCTCTTTTCATCAATTTATGCGATGAATTCAAGGCCGTTTTTGTTTCGCGTCGAATATTGGTATCGTATTAATTCTGTTCACTGGTTGGTGATTTTTTACGCTACAGTACATAAAAACATATTTACAAACCGTCTGATTTCTTATCGTATTATGTACAGCTTTGTATATAAATACATATTTCCCTGTTAATTGCTCTGGTATTCAATCCTAACGTATAAAGGCAAGGGTGTGTTCGTTTGTTTCTTACGTTTTCACGTCTTAACTACTCAAGCGATCATAATAGATTTATACATATATGAATTCAAGAAAAAATCCGTTACCAAGGGTTAGATCAAATTTACATGAAACAAGCGGTGCTGCAGGCAAAGCTAATACGAGATAAAAGGTATTTAGCCAGAAAATAATAGGCCAAGGTGTTGTTTAAGGATATTTAATTAAAAACCAGAATTTCGATAAAAATTAATTCCCAAATCTTTTTCCGGTCTCCTCTGCTAACTCTATTACACTATATAAACCTTCTTTGGTCTTCTTTACCCTTGTATTCTTCCAACATAATATACTTCTAGATATATCGATTTCATCATTTCTCTGATATAGTTATTCCTAAATGCCACTACTACGCTGTATCACAGAAGAATTGTGCAGGCCTATGCTGTTAATTTAAAAGGTGACTATTGCAATCCTCCTGCAGCTGATAGAAGTAATATTTATTGTCATGACTTATTTATTAGAGAAAGCTAAAATTATAGAAATGTTATATCGGTTAAATCATAAAACACGTTATATAAGAAATCAAACAAGACAATCAAAATCTTGATAGTTGTAAAGTTCAAAAAGTTAGGTAAACATATTAAGGATGGAACACATTAAGACCACATGTTCAAACTGTCATGAGTGGTAAATGTGAAATTAAATAGTGTGAATGCGCTGACAAAAAGTTAAATAGGTTATCCCACATTTACCTGTCTTTCTACCAGTCTTACCTCTCAAATAGATTAGTTTAAACCGCTCTAGTACAACTAAAACCCTAGTTAACAATAGTACAACCGACGATCCTGGGTTTATTAGTAACACTGATCACTTCCAAAGATCCATAAACTAAGGGACTCGAGCTAAACCAATTAGTAAGCGACCCTTGATTGTGGTATCCATCTTGAGTGCCTTTAATTACATAGCGACGTAGACCAAATGTCCCGAGGGTCCGCGAGTAACACATTCATAGTCTTGAGAAGAGGTTTGTGTAATGTGGCTGTGAACTTAGTAAAGCATGGTCTTTATGTTAGCGGATTATTGGCGAAGTTAATTTATGTAACAAACGCTTTTAGATATTCACTACTTTTAATATATGAGCCACTGGTAGACCACAAAATGTATCAAGCACGGTATGGCGGAAGATATTTTAAGATATGCTAAAATATATTCATTTTATTTTTAACTTCGTAAGACACATTTTCACCGAGTCGCATTCAGGCCCAAGTTTGAAAAAACAATCTTCTCCTAGAAGCCCAGTGTACAATATGATGTACGTTCAAGTTTTATGGATTTTACTTTTAAAGTTTCAAGCCAACTGTAGTCTTATCTAATATTGTGATTAATGCCGTATTATTCAATGAAATATTGTCTAAAAATGTTCTTCATTTGAAACTGAGGATCATTTAAACGGCCGATGTAAATTTAAATGAACAAGAGATGAAAATAAATATCAGTTGAACTTTTCATTAAGTAATAAGTCTAACATTCTTGGGCTGGAACGTTTAAAAACATATTGAACACTAGGTTTTTAACTCGTCTCATTAATTATGGTTTGAGCCTTAGGAGGTTAAACGTGATAGATAGCCAGAAATACACTAGATCGTAGAATGCATATCATCATTCTAGTTACGCCACGATGTCTTTCCACTGCAAATATTGAGGCTTATTATATCCAACGCGGCATCGTGCCTTATTGATCCGACATAAAGCCTGGCTTTCGTTATACTATTTACCAAGCATAGTATGAGGTATATTTCACGGAACTATATTTCTAGCTATATTAAAACCGTTTTTTTCATCATATTTGTTTTTATTAACAAATAGAAAGGAAGTAATGATTGTAAATAGATTTTTGTTCTTCGGTGGTAGTCGCTCATCAATTGTATATTGGAATACATCAATTAATTTGCGTATTTAAAAAGAGTTTTTTGATACAAAGAATACTTTATTACAAGTTATGATGACTTCACCTTCTGTTATCAGATTGCATTATTCTTAAAAATAAAAATAACTGGATTTCCCAAAATAATATAAGCTATAAAGCAAGTAACCTTACACAATCTTATAAGTATCTAATATATTACACGAAAAATCATTTCAAAGCGTCATTTATATGTACAAATACGTTTAATATTATATATTGTTGCAATAAATTTGGAAAGTCTCCTTATAGTTTGACTTTAAAGAAGCATTTGCATAATGTCATTGTTTTTTACCTTTTGTTAACCATATTTGGAAATGTCTACGCTTTGCTAAACAGAATGTGGACATCAGAACGCTGAGAGATAAAGATCCAACGACGATCGCAATCAGCAAGTTAGCAAATTCGCTAAACGCAATATATTGGAGCCAATTATTGTGATAGATTGTTCACCTTGCTATAGTTACAGATATGAAAATCTTATAAAGGCGACGTTAGAGAATAAAATTTACAAATACGTTATAATTTAATTTAATTTAGAAAATTAGATGGTAAGATATGATGATATATCCATACGCCATATATCAGCATACATTCCATATAGCATATGACGCATTCCAAGATCAGCCGATACATTAAGTAATCAAGGAGAGTAGTAGGATGTACATATTCTATTCAAATCAATTTAAAAATACTTATTGGATTTAGTTTTTTTTTTATGTTATAGTAAGCAAACGAACAGGTGGGTCACCTGATGTTAAGTGATCACCACCGTCCATAGACACTAACAACACCAGGGGAGCCGAAAGTGCGTTGCCAGCCTGTGTTTGGGAGTAAGGAAGGGAGTGGGAGAGGAGAGGGGAAGGGAGGAAGGTGAACCTCCGGCGCTCTCACTGACCGAACGAAACGCAACAATGAAAGCACTGTTACTTCACGTCGGTTTTCTGTGAGAGGGTGGTAGTACCCCAGGCGAACCGACCCATTCATGCTGAAACGAATAATAGCTTCAGCGTGGCTCTACCACCTACCAAAGATCTTAAAAAGGCGCTTGTAAACGTGAAATCTACAACCTATTTGGAAAACAATCTAATCAACAAGAAGAACCGGCGACGAACTCATCAGGTTTATCTTTTTAACGTACATATTTTTATAATAAGTTAGAGTTACAATCGTTTTTAGTGAATGCACAGAGGGACGTGTCAATTCCGGATATCACCATCGTTCACATATTGATCCACCCTGTAGTAGAATTACATTTCTACTATCTTGAGTATGGTGATTAGCTCATCATAATGACCTCCATCAACTTTTATCTCATATTGAGACCAGTTAGTGTATAATGAATTAGGAAGAGGCTTACAGGCACGCAGGAGAGCAGTCACCGAGAATGGATTTTAAATTTCTTGGTAATCACAGTTATTTTTCCATTGCACTAAACTTATCTTCAAGTACAGTACTGTCAACTTATCACACTACGATATAATTAATTGCTCGTATAATTAATATGACATCGCTAACAAATTCGCTTATAGAGGAAGCAAACCGCACCGCAGCGGCTCATTAGATCTAAAACATTACAAAGTTTAATCAAACACGCAAATGATTAATAGCAGTAATCTCTTCGCTAGATTAACATTGAATCGCTTCGTGGTACTCCACGGTTCAAATAAAGGACTATAGAATATTCTATTCGGCGGTTCATATAAATAGCTACTGAGATGCTAACAAATGAAGATGACTACTTAAAATTAAATTTCTCCGATACAATCCACGTTATCCTTACTAATACGAGTATTATTAATGCAAATGTGTGTCTATTTGTTACACTTTCACGTTTTAATTGTTCAACTAATTATCCTGAAATTTTGCATGCACGTTTCCATCTTATATGTACATTTAGAAGAAAAATATTTGATAAGGAAACTTCTTATGGCGCGTTAAGCAGTTTTTGGGTGAACAAAAATCATGAAACTCACGTCATCGTCACCGAACACTTTCCATGAGCTATATATATACTGTGTTACATATATGTGTACTTTTTGAGTGAACAAAAAGCTTGAAACTAGTAATATTATAAATCTATATGATTGTTACCTAATCACAATTATATCTTTTAACCGATTGTAATTAAGCATATAAGCAGCTGATATTGAGCATAGAAGTATATATAAAAGAACACAGGCTACTCTTTATTCTAAATATACTGAAGTACATCAAGACGCTCGATTACGATAAATCGAGTTATATTTAGACACTAGCTTCTGCCCGCGACTTCATCAGCGTGGAATAGTTACTTTGGGCTAACGCTCTCTAAAGCTCTCAGAAGGAAAAAAATACCCCCGTTTTGAAACTCTGTTCATTGGTACTCTGCTCCTATTGGTCTTAGCGTGATGATATATAGTCTATAGCCTTCCATGATAAATGAGCTATCTAACACTGGAAGAATTTTTTTAATGGGACCAGTAGTACCTGAGATTAGCGCGTTTAAGGAAACAATCTCTTCAGCTTTATAATATATCTAAGTATGGCTTATAATATTATACTCACTGCGTTTTTATAACGATCGAGTGCTTATTAAATACATTCATGGAATTAGATAAAGAGTAAAACTAGCGAGTACTTCCACATCCGATATACATGTAAGTGTTTGTGAATCATACAATCTCAATTTACAAACGAATATATGTATGAATAGCTTAGAATAGTTTAGCTAGGTCAGATCCGGGATATCGGTAACAGCCCAAGCCGAGATGTTCCGCGCACTCTTGAGCTAGTTGCCTAAATAAAATCGGCTGAGTGCCTTAAGCGCTCGCGTTAGTAGTCCAGTGAAGCTGTAAAGACATTGTCAGGTCAATAGTGTAGTAAGTTCGAAAATAATAGTTTAAAAAAAAGGAGGTCATAATTGGCACCTAAAAATTTTAATTTTTTTAAAAAAAAAAAAAAAAAAAAAAAAAAAAAAAAAAAAGCTAGTATTTATTATATAATATTATCCTTATTCCACCTAAGTAGGGTCGGCACAACATGTTTTCCTTTTCCACTCTCACCTATCAGATGTCATCTCAGTATTCACACCTTTTACACACATCATTTTTCACACAATCCATTCATACCTTTTTCGGTCTTCCTCTACTATTATTATATAATATATTTTCTTAAAATAGAACTTGACAACCCTTTCAGTTTTGGTAAACGAACCTAAAATTCATCAAACCTCGCAGTTAACTATTTCATTGTCACCACAAGGGTTGGTATTATATACTCCCAAATGATTAATAACTGCAGTAAGTACATTCAAATCTGTAAACCCATTTAGTAAGTGCAGCCTTAAATCCAAAATAGAACTCCCCTAGAGTTAAGATAAGAAATGTTTTAAATGCAGGTGGAGTCACCATCAAAAACTAGCTTAAAAATAAATGTGTGGAGTCACCAAGATTCATCTCGTCCTCGACATTTGAATAAGGTCAGATCTCGATAATTATGCGATTAAGCATGTATTCTTGTACGTCTGACCTCATGCAGTTTTTTGCTATCCCTAGAATCGAAGGATTTTATTTATTTTAAGCGGTGATAGGGACAATAACGCTCTCTATAATTAAAATAATTATATAACATAATAAAATACAGATATCTATACTAATATCTATACATTTTATTATTATAAAGCTGAAGAGTTTGTTTGCTTGAAAGCGCTAATCTCAGGAACTACTGGGCCGATTTGAAAAAATCTTTCAGTGTTAGATACCTCATTTATCAAGGAAGGCTACAGGCTATATATCATCACGCTAAGATTAATAGAAGCAGAGCACCAATGAAGAATATTTCAAAATCGGGGTTAACACACATATTATTTAAAAATATTTTTATCTTTTACGTCAATGAAGTTGCGAGTTAAAGTTAGCGTTAGCCCAAAGTAACTGTTCCATGCAGACGAAGTCGCGGACAGAAACTAGTGTTTTTTTATAATTAGAATAAATAGTTTTGAATGATAATTATTTTGTGGCTGTTCTCAATAATATAACTCGACTGGTGTTTCAATAACAGTATTCCCTTAAACTCGAATAAGGTCACAGATGAATAAAATCTTCTAACTCCAGTTTAGAGCGTCCCTCAAATACGTTTTGTTTCTGTGTTCAAAACATTTGATGTCATGTTTAAGATGAATATTATAATTATATTTAACTAGCGGGCCCGGCAGACGTTGTCCCGCCCTGATAATAAAAAAATCCGGGACAAATTATATACCAAAACGTTCCTAGTGAATCACTTTATCCACTGGTGAAAACCGCATAAAGATTTGTTCAGTAGTTTTTGAGTTTATCGCGAACAGACAGACAAACAGACGCGGTAGGGGACTTTGTTTTATACTATGTAATGATACTAGCTGTACCCGTGACTCAATCATCGTGGAAGGTAATGTAAAAAAGCAGTGACAAGTAAAGTCATCTGAAGGAAGTCATTTTACTTACCTACTTATCTCTCGTACTTAAGTCACGTCGTCATTAAAATTACAATAACTTTTGATAGAGTCAACCGATTTTAATGAAACCAAGACTAAATGTTACTCGAGAATATTTTTTATGATTTTCTTGAAGAGGTTTTATCGTGAACAGACAGACATTTCTAAAAATGATTGAAATGTATTACTTATTCCAAGACACCTGCAACAATTTTTTTTCACAAAAATCTAAAGAATACAGACATGTTAGATTTACATTCTTATTATATGTATAGATAGAATCGATTTTTATTTACTAAAATTATCATGATTCAGTCATAATAATATTTTTAAATGATTGTTAATAAAAATCCAATATTTACTAAACACAGTTTGCTTTTGTTACGAAACGTTAATAAATTGAAACATAATATAACAAAAAACTATACTTGATATTGGTGAAAAAGTCGATATGGTTTGCTGCTGTTTGTGCTTTTTCTATGAATTTACTAATAGCATAACCTTAATATTCATTTTCTTAGTTTATTCGATTATCAAATCTACGATCATTTGGTTCTGAAGCATTTGAGCCTGAATCAAATATAGCGGCTTCATACATTTCGATATCATGAACATCACTAAACAATAATTTAAGATTCCTTCAATAATAGATTATCCTCTAAAATCGGACGATAAACGAAATTCAAACAAGAGATAGTTTCACCAAATAACACTTCACTGTAAGAATTGTATTGAAACGCTCTACTTTTTTCTCTATCAACTTACATAGCTAGAACAACGGATAGACACTTCGGCAAGTAGTTTATAAGGATAAATAGATTTTTTTATATAATCGTGTGTATTGAAATGGACAAACGGACCGATAAATCGCGCGTGTTATTTTAACTGCCAGTTATTAGATTTTCGGAACCGGCTGTAGTGAATAAGTTGAAATAGTTATAACGTGTTTTATATAGAAGAAAATTCAAGTGAGGGAGATGATAAATATAAAACTATCGAGTTTGTTTGTTATTCTTTCAATACCAACGCATATCCTTCATACAGAAAAACAATACCACCAGAGAAATAGATAAAAACGACATTAACGTAAGCAAAGCCGCGAGCAAAAGCTAGTTTATTATAAGGTCGATATTCTTTATGAATTATCGAAATTTTTGGCACTTACGTATCAACGCAACCGCAGCTACATATGTGATGGTTATTAAGTGCAGAAAATGTACTCTACTTACAAACCAGGTGGGATGACGACATAACTCAATTTTTTCTGCTTAGTTTTTCATTTAACAACTTAATGGAATGTGTATGTTTTATGCACAGCGCGAACGCCCGTTCGACAATTGAAAGTAAATCATTACATAGTATAAAACAAAGTCCACTGTCGCGTCGGTCTGTCTGTTTGTTCGCGATAAACTCAAAAACTACCGAACGGATTGTCATGCGGTGGATAGAGTAATTGATGAGGAACGTTTTAGTATATAGTTTGTCAAGGATTTTTTCATAATCAGGGCGGGTCAACGTTTGCCGGGCCCGCTAGTATTAATATAAATATTACGCGTAACCTTCTAATACGAAGCAAGCTTTAGCTGAGATGCAACTAAAACGGAACGGAGATAGGCGTTGCGGCCACGTTGCAGTGCGTAGCCCGCACCGCGTTTAAATAATTTCGGGATAAACTATAAACAGTATAAACCCGTGTGTTTATGTATATTCTCTCTAAACATCGTAACACTAAGTCCGTTCGACTCTTTTAATAATGCGTGATCGCACTCACTCATCGCACGCTCCGCAGCGGCTGGAGGGATAACCCGCTCCAGCACACACG
This sequence comes from Antheraea yamamai, assembly GCA_036509395.1. NCBI lineage: Eukaryota > Metazoa > Arthropoda > Insecta > Lepidoptera > Saturniidae > Antheraea > Antheraea yamamai. The sequence goes on from AP028440.1 coordinate 1,852,954, forward strand.
TCGCGGCCCCCGCTACAGCATATCGACCCGAGGTTCGTTCCCATGGAGCCTTCAAGGTCAATGATAAACACATTGGCTTTTAAAAAAAATCATTTATAAATCAACAGTTGCTTGATTCTAATTTTTACACATGTAGTTATTAGAATGTTGGTTTAACTAAGGGATTTCCATACATAATAATTACAATAGTCATGCATTCCAAATAATGTTTCACTTATATACAATACTAGCGGACCGGGCGGACGTTGTCCTGCCTTGAAAACAAAAAAAAACCTAAAAGTCGATCGCAGCGCCACCTGTCGGGTCCAATTGTGAATCTAAACCATTCTCGAATCTCCACGAACACACACAAAAAATTTCATCAAAATCGGTCCAGTCGTTTAGGAGGAGTTCAGTCACATACACACGCACACAAGAAATATATATATTAAGATTAATAACATATTTAATTAAGTATAATAGTTATAATCGAAAAATAAAAACGTGCATGTGGATGCGCGCACGCTGTGAGTTTTTGAGAAACTGTGTGTGTGTTTAATGAGGACTGAATATGTTCGATATTCAAATACTCTTTATTCAGTTTAGGCCCTGAGAAGGTAATCATGAACGTCAAAACTACCACCGGTTCGGAAAACAACCCAGTCATCGAGAAGAACCGGCAAGAAACTCGATCTGGTTTAGAGAGAGGCATTAGCTAGTTAGAGATTAGCTGCATGAAGACTATATGAATATGTACACCTATTCAACACTGAATTTACAGACATAATTAGACTTTGTTAGGCGTTCGTGAAAGATATTTGACTACATTTAAAAAATTGGCAAAGAAATCTTTCTTTGTAATCTCAGTAGTAGTAAATAAAAAGAAATATGAATTGTAAAATAATTCAGTCCGTACGTACATATACCTTTATAGAGAATAAGGAGCCGCGTGATCAATGTATGCCACGGCCGTAGCCGTGTGAATTGTTGATGCTAAAAAAAATATTATTAATAAATTGCAACACCGACCTGGGTATAAATTCATGGCGGACCTGTTTCGAATTCGAATAATTAAAACCTGTTAATTAATTACTATTGATCTCAATTTCTATTGGAAGTAGTGAATATAAAAATCTTATTCTTAAAACGTGTGTTAATAATTTTATCTGATTACTTGAAAAGCCCGTGTTCTGGCAGGCTTTAACTTTTCTAGAAATTATGCGATTTGTACGTTTCCAGCCACTTCACCCATTTTATGTGACAAACGCCGTGAGAATAAACGTATTTGAATGTCGCATATAATTCTAGGAAAGTCACGTCTTTGAACTTTATATAGACGTTTTGATTCAGAATCATCGTAATTTATAACAATAAGTTTATATGTACAAATAGGTGTTTTTTTGTACTTTATGGGTTTTAAAGTTCGTTCACAATCTTATGTGATGTGAAATTACAATGTGGTCTAAGATAGTAAGCACGCTAAATATATGTAGGTGCTGTAACAAATTTTCAACTCCAAGTAGGTAGCTAGCCAGGCGGACTTAGAAAACTCTACCATAATGCAATAATGTTGGTATGCCTAACACTGTTTAAGCGATCAACATCACGTAGTTGCTTTTTTCATAGATGTTTTGTGTTATCCATTTTTCCATAATCGGCCTCTAGATAGCGCTAAACTACATTTTATTTTGAAATATAGAATATCTTTGTAACCAACTAAAAAATAATAAATTCTTCTATCTATCTATACATATAATAAGAATGTACATTGAACGTGTCTGTACTTTTTAGATTTTTATGAAAAAAAAATTGTTGCCGGTGTCTCGAAATAAGTAATAAAATACATTTCAATCATTTTTGGAAATGTCTGTCTGTTTGTTTGTTTAAACACGTATCACTGCTAAAGTGCTGCGTTTACAATAATACCTCACCAAAAGAATCATACAGCATATCCTCGAGTAACATTTAGTTTTCGTTTCATTAAAATCGGTTCATTCTATCATGAATAATTGTAAATTTAATGTCAACGCGACTTAAATACCAGAGAGAGGTAGATAGGTATTCACTTAATACATTTCGATGATTTTATCCATAACTGTTTCTTTTTAATAAAGTTCTTTAAGATGATTTTTAAAGCTTCATTTCCAAATACCTAATTAAAAGGAAAGCTAAAAAGCTAAGGACTAATCCTTATCTAAAATCTTGATACCTTTTAATACAATGTTATTTGATATTTAAGAAACTGCAATTTTATAAGTACATAGCGATGTGCATTTTTTTGCCAGGTTGAAGTGAAGCAAGCGACACCACCACACACGTACAAGACAAAGCAGACGAAGTTGCGCTTATTAGCTTGTGTAACATAATGTCTTTTAGCGTCATAAAAAATGTAAACCTGCTACAAGTTCCAGACCTTCAGAGGTTTTAGAAATTTTCAATGTGTACAAAAATAATTTCTAACATTAACATAAAAAACGTGGGGCCTTGCGGGACAGGAAAATTACAAAAGGATAGCTGATTTTTAAAAACGTCGCAGTATAGATTTTTTTCTCAACATGAAAAATAATCTTTAAGTATTTTCTTTTCTATATACTCTAAGAAAATTTAGAGGCACAATAAATGGTTTCAAATTACGCATAAACCAGATTAACCATGAGATTTACTTCTAAATATCAACATAACAGTAACATTTAACAAGCTTTCTGTTTGCGACACCTTCAAGAAAATAATCTAATATGCAAAATGGATAGCCGGCTGTATAATTGAATAGGAGTTCTCACGCCGAACTGTTTTATGTTATACTTAAATTGTTTTATGTAATCTGTGGCATAGAATAAATACTTACAGAATGTCTACTTGGAACAAAGCTTTTGCATTATTTCTTTTACGGATACATAGCAAAGTTTTACAATCAATCAACGAATTAGAGAAATTTAGTCGCGTTTTGGAGAAATAAGTCGTAATTTTTAACTAATTGTGGATACAATATGAATAAGTGACAGCATTTTAATCAGTACATAAGTTTGTTCTACTACCTATTACTTGCATAATAATCTTCGTTTATGTATCTTAAACTCAAGTTGCATTAAGGTATAGGTTTTACAAACAGATGCAAAATAGTCGATCAATTTATTAGACTTTTTATGATTTATGATTTTAAGTATTCTAGAAACGAGATGATGTTAAAAGCAGTTTTTTTTTTCAGATAACACAGTAAATGTCCAAAATTTATTAATTTACAAATGTGGATATAGCAACAGTCCCATGAATAATATAATAAAAAAGTGTAAACTAGACTAAAAACCTATGCTTTGTCACATAGATACAGCTTACACTATTAATAATAATAAAAAATAAAATTATGCAACAGTAACAGTATTGAGAAACATTCGACAAAAGAAAAAAATAGAATAAATAAAAAGTAAAAATGAATTCTTTTGTAAAAAATAAAATTAACGTAACATTTAGAACATGTATAGCGAATGTAGTACGCAAATTCGCGGATAGATGGCACTTAAAACAAATCTAACTTTACAGACCGTCACGTGTCTAAACCTCACACTCAACTGTTGTGACATTTGACAACGTCAAATGTTGTCTGATGAAACAATTTATTATTAAACTATACTATAGTTCTAAGACAATATATTAATACATAGTTTATAAATTGACTAATAATGTATAGTACCTAAGTAGAATCACAATTTATTACACGTATTTCCCACATCGACAAGTCGCCATCTATTCAACGTACACTCCTTTGAAGTTAGTGAATCAGCGAGTCTGCGTGTGTTGTAGACAAATATCGGATAGCCACTATCGAGCGAAGTCAATTCTTATAACTTCGAAGATAATCATCTATATTAATGTATTTAGTACTTTATTAACATGACTAGCAGCCATCCGTGATTTTATTTGCGTTTGTATTATAATAAATGATAATAATACATATTTGATTTGTATAAGTCTAACGGTTCATGTAACGGTAGCCGAGATATCTGTGAGATGGCAAAATCTTTTCCAAATTATTTGACATATTATTTACATATTGTTTATATTAGGGCAAATTTTGTTATAGTGGTTTTTTTAAAGCGTAACAAACATGCAGCCGTCCCCTGATAATTTCTAGTTTAAAGATAGTATAAAACATGCTACATGAATTCCCGAATTCAAGTTAATTACAGATAAAAGGGCTAATTAAAAATAATACCCTATCAACACTCTTCAGCGCAGCGTATGTATCGGTGTTGCAAACAAAACTTTCATGCGGCGACACACTACAACAGATCCTCGGGAATTAATACTGATGCGATTTGGTACCTGAAATGTGCAATCCTCTTTATAATTCCATAGACAGCAGATTTAGCGAAATAATCTTACGGAAAACACTGCATTGCGCTCTCATACTTAGTCTCTACAAAGGTATTCCTCTGTCTCCGCCATGTTCCTATGTTATGATGTTGCTTTATAAATTAATTGTTTTAAGTTCATGATATTTATAATAACCAAATGAACCAGTTATATCGCTGTTTTCAACAACCAGCAAAACAAATTTAACGAATAAAAAAAAATAAAGAGAGACGTACAAATCCAGCCAAAGAAGTCCTTATATTGACCTTGAAAAAGAAAATCGGTCGACTTTTGGAGTAATAAATTGGGAAATATCAAATTATAATTTTGTCTAATTAGTCTAGGTATAAGCGAGTATTACTGATGAAATATTACGGTTTTAAATACCAGACAGAATTACTTAATAATTAATTATACCCTAGAAAACCGTAAAGTATTCAGTACGTTACAAACAATTTCACAAGGCTCTGAGTGTAAAACTGGATCTAATAGTTAGGTAACAAACGGAATGGCTAAATATCAGACTAGCTCTTGAGCGAAACCTTTGCCCGTTCACTTTGCAGGATGATCCGTCCTTTCACAATCTGGCCTTTGTGTATTTTCGTTGTTTAGTTTATTTACTCCATGATAGATTATCTTACAGTTAACAGATGAGGTTTTATTTTGTTTTTGACAACCAATCTTCTAATAGATTATTACTGGTATTGTTGAGTAGGTAATAAATATTACAAATTTCTTGCGATCATTTCAATGAACTAACAAAATGGTGGCTGTTTTGTTACAACTTGTCAAAGGCCCTCTTGCTGGAACTTTCCAGGTAGTTTTGAGGCAAGCCAGAATCTAAAATGAGGTTTATCACTTGAATTCTGTATTTTTTATTCATCTTCGATCGACGTTCGAGTAACATTGGCAGTGTTCACATTTTTAAGTGAAACTTCTTAGGGCTTTGAAATTTTGACCCGTAACCTTTTTGTTTGACGAAAAGTGGTGGATAAGCATGTCTGGTAGAGTGGAATCAGTGTTTCGTTTACCTTTGTGTATTAGAGAACAGTGAGACATACGGTATTCTCGCTGTCTATGATTGCGTTCAGACGGTGTGGTAATCACTGAACACAATCTAAGGTTATTTAAAAGTGATTGATGAATAATTAAAATGTTTCCCTATAGTACAGAAGTTTCACTTCTATCGTATGTCTTTAAGACACACCCTGTTTTTTTGTTTGTTTATAAAAATAAATACATGTAATAAAAGGTTCAATTCAATCTTACTTTTGTTCTTGAATGTTTACGTCATATACGACTTTAATTATGTGGAAGGTAGTATATTCCGACAATGCACTACATCATTACATAGTATAAAACAAAGTCCCCCACCGCGTCTGTCTGTCTGTCTGTTCGCGATAAACTCAAAACTATTGAATGGATTTTCATGCTGTTTTCACCAGTGGATACAGTGATTTATGGGGAAGGTTTTAGTATATAATTTGTCAAGATTTTTTTTATAGTCAGGGCGGGACAACGTCTGCCGGGCCCGCTAGTTATAAATAATTACTAAAAAAGATATTGCAAACATCAGTTATATTTAGGCTAGTTAATCTAGACAATATAACCGCTCTGGCCTTATTAGTCTTTGCATTAAATTCTTTATAATACGTTACCTTACTTACTGTCCTTGTTATATTTAGAGCGGTATCTGAACCTCCTTTCGAAAATTCCTTACAGCAACCAACTGAGTAACATAGCTATTATGTATAACACACCATTAGACAAAATCGGCTCGTTTGCGTAACATTTCCACAATTAGTATATATTATTAATGACCTTAGGTGGATGCAATGTTCTTATTATTCTGGCTTAATAACTGACTAAGCCATTAAAATAGATCGAGTGGAATATCTGATCCATTTTTTCGCTCTTTGATACTTATAGTCTATTAGCGCCAAAAATGAATTGTAAATCTATAATAGCGGCACGCTATGATGGTCGTTTTGACGTTTGTCCGCTCATAAAGTTTCGTATAAATTAAGAATTTCGTTTGGAGGATCAAATTGCTGTTCTTTACTGTTAATAGTGACGTGCAGTTAGTTTTAAAATTTATATAATGTATAATTTTAGGATACAGAATTAATTTTGTACGTATTTACAAATAAATTATATATGTGTATGCCAAATATTCATTGTAACAACGTAGAATAATCTAACATATCTACATGTTAACATAGATAAATCACCAAAAGGGGATAAGTATAAATTCAATTAAATTGCATTTATCAATATCAAATTAAAATTCATTTTATAATTGCTTAATAATTTTATTCATTTGTTCTGCGTCAATTTTTAATAATGCCTGGTAGAATCTCGATAAGTATGCGAGCACTAGTTACATTAATGCACTTAAGGAAAAATGTAGACTCAATATAATATAAAAATGTACTCATAATGTTATTTAGAACACTTCAAATAAATATTTAATTATATTAAATACGTTTACTGGTAATTCTATGTGCGGTTGTTATGGCGATACGAGATTTATAGATATTTTCTCTCTTGGAAAAAAATAAAGCGATCGAATATTAATGAGTTCTGAGTATTGCGTTTATCTGTATATTCTTCTGTTCTATTAAACTATGAAACAGATTTTGTTACAGTATACATTATTGTGTTGGGAATTACTTTCGGAATCTTTGTACGTATAAAACATGCATATTATATTTATATATAGAGAAAAGTTGATGTAAATTAAGTTGTATAAAAGTTATCGGGTGCTAGCATTACTAACACTGTATAACCGTTGTAAGATACATCAAGAGAATGAACTACGATATTATATATATTTAAAAACTTACAGGAAACACCCAGATTGTCTGTGTCTTTCTCATAAGGATAACTAGCAGTAATCATTTTTGTCTTTTCGTTATCATCAGATCAGCCTGTAAGAGAGTGCAGGGTCTAGGCTATTTCTCGTAGGAAGGTATGGTACACCACGGCATCCTACGACGTATTGGCCATTTCAAAATTCGAGAAATCAACGGTTGTATATTCTCTTACATACGGTGTTACTATAAGAATATCTCCCATGTTCATGTTTTCCTTCACCGTCAGTCGATAGTGGTACCAATTTTAAGCTAGTAAATATATGACCAACTATAAACTAGTAAGTGTATGAGAATTCCGTAAAATTCGTTGGTACATGCCAGGGTTTGAACCTACGAACAGCGATGACAATACACGGTCGGTCAAACTATTCGACCACCTAGCTTTTACATAAGGAAAACTTAAGTTTATTTAACTTCATAAGAATATTATGTAGAAGTTTATGTTCTTTGTTGTAGAATTACGTGAAGCCTTCGAAGCTGAAGCTCAGGAAGTGAAGAAACCCCGTCTACTTCTCACTGCAGCAGTACCCGTAGGGCCTGATAACATCAAGAGCGGATATGATGTTCCCGCTGTTGCTAGGTAAGAGTTTTATGTAATATATGTATGTTAATAAATATTTAATTAATTTATTAATTCAAATATTAATCGAAATGAAAACAAAACCCCGATTTCGAAACATTCTTCATTGGTGCTCCGCTCGTATTGGTCTTAGCGTGATGATATGTTATTATAGTATTATCCCTTGAGTGAACAGTTTTTTTTTTCGACATTAAATATTGCATTGTCCATGAAATGTATCCTGTGTCCTCAGCAGTACACTTAACAACTAGTATTGATGATCGGCTGAGAAGTAAAGGCGTAAAAGTGTGACAAACATATTAACATAATTGCATTAGCATTTATGATATTAGTTAGAATAATTGCCATAACGTTATCGCATACACTCTCATACGTTTCTTTGAAAACAAACATTAAATCCTTTGTTTTTTAATTCAAATACGGTCAGACCGCATACAAATTCACTAGAAATGTCTTTACATCTTCGTTTTGTTCAATCAGACCGATAATCAAAGTCAGTTCGCAAATTGCCGATATATCAAGAACTCAAAAGGCAAACTTGGTTCAGTGGGCACGAATTTCAAACTGACAACTCGTTCGGAATCCAGACGTCGAAAGCAAAACATTATCGAGCTGGCTCACTTTACAAATATAATAATTTTATGGAGCAATGATGATTTAGTTAACAGCGTGTTCGGACACCGTGTTGATGAATCTAAGATCGAATCCTAGCAACAGAGTCGGAGCTTTCGATGAAGGAAAATATCGTGATGAAACCACACTATAGTGGTAGAACGTTTTTCTAAGTCCGCCTGGTTAGCAACCACCCATGTTGAAATTCTGTCGCCAAGCACCTGTTGGTATGTTCTGGCATCTGCACTTGAAAGGTGGTTCCCTCTAGGTTAGGCGTGTTTTACCATCCTATACCACATGGTCAAATTAACAGCAGGCGATAGAGGACTGGAATGAAACCGCCATAAAGGCAATAACGTCTTTAAAAAAAATCTGTCATAAAATAGTTAAATGAAATCATAAAAACAAAGAAATAAATATATATAAAAAAAACAATAATAATAAAAATAAATACATAAAAAAAACGCCCAATAGATGCTCACAGATACGATTTTTAACTTACACTTAAAAAGCGATAGCAAAAAAATGGTGCGGACCGAGAGTCTGCAGAAAAAGAAAAAAAATTAACAGCAGATAAGATTATGGCCAAGCGCTAAAACCTACACAGTATATTTAAAAAAGTAAACGAGCCTTATAATAGTCGCATATGATGCGTTTGACATGTTATCCTATTATGAAATTGAGGTGACATATATGTAAAGTCAAATTATTCTTCATATTATTTATTGGTGGTATATATTCTAAGCATGTAAAAATATATGATTCTATATTAAGGCGTGCGTTTGCTCGCCCAAGTTTAATTCTAGTAGTAAATACGCAATAGTAACTTAAATCCAGAAAAATGAATAAAAGTAATGAAAAAAATATGATTAGAAATCATTTTTCAACTAATATTTTTTTAAATCACAATGAAATATATTATATTGACCGCGACAGGAATTACTCTAAAAGTGTGAAGTAGATCCGTACTAAAGTATTTATCGAATAATTCCACATTACTTACTCGTATTTTGTAAAGAATAATGAATTCTGTAAGACGCTTAATAGTGAAGATAATTATTAATACAGTTTACACGTATAAATATAACCACAGAATTTATACAGATTATATACTCTATATATGTAGATGAGTGCACAGCAGATTCTCTCCGCCACCGCGCGTACCTATTGGTCAGATCAAAGGGGCGTTCATAAATTACGTGAGATGTTTAAAGGGGGGAGGGGGTCGAATCAAATCTCATCTAATCTTAAGTTGGAGAGAGGGGGGGTCTCGGCAAATATCATGCAATTTTTTTTCTGATTGAAACAAAAAAAAAATACTGTTTTGGTCCATTTAATCCAGATTGTACATGCTTAAGATTTAATATTAAGCGTAATCGTAATACGATTAAGATCATTCAGTAATTCGTTCGAAAGAAAATAATTTCATTTTCTTTTTACAATAACAATCCAACGCGTTGACGTAAGAAATCCACATTTTGAAAAATCTCACGTGAGATTGGGGGATGGGGGAGGGGTTGAATAAAATCTCACGACATCTCACCAGGGGGGGAGGAAGGGACAAAAAATTAAAAAAAACACCTCACGTAATTTATGGACGCCTCCAAATAGCGAGCGCTCATTGTCGACAAATGTCAAAACGGGCATCATATCGTACTGCTATGGTAGGTCGTTTAGACGCAACCATTTACGAGTCCAACCTAAATATAATTATTTCGTCAGAGGAAAAGGTTTCACCGAAATGTTTAAAGACGGACATAAACGCGTAGATTATCCACATCTCGATGGAATTTTATTCTCCTATGGTCACATTAGAGTCACATTGTCGAAATGTCAATAAATAGAATATAGAGTGAACGATCTGTTTTCTCGAATATGTGTGTATATTTCGCGAACAATTGGCAAACTTAAATTTGTACGCGGTCAATTTTTAAGCAAACTTCAAACTACCTTATATTCATTAAAATAAAGTGGATATTAGCAAATGTGACGTTTTGAGGAAATGCAAATATATCTTTGTATTTAAGTTATTGTTCGAACGTGTGTAAGCGAGTAACAATATGGGGTACGGGGAATAAAGGAAAATTTTGCAATAGAACCTTGCGACAATACATGTGTTTTCAACACGGTCTGTTGAAGTATATCACTGTCAATACCAGTTGTATTGATGTTTGACAGCTTTTTAATCGTGCCTTTATCATTACTTGCAGAATAATCAAAGCTCTTGTATTTTTAATTAACCTTTTTGAGAGCGCTCTTCACGAACAAATCTAATTTGTTGGAGTGATTCATTAAAATTTATGTTCTTCTAATAATGAAGTTTCTAATTACTGGATTTAGCATTAAAATAATAATTAAATTTAATGTTAACTGTAAATTAATTGTGTTTTTGTTAATTACTAGTTAAAGAAATACTTGATTGATTTATGATATTTCACAAAACGAGTTTGTGGTCGTTGCTGTTGTCGATAAAGGTAACAACATTATGGGTAGCGTCATATTTTTTTTAATTTATTTTGGAGACTAACATCTATAATATACAATAACCACTACACATTATAAAACAAAGTCCCCCGCCTCGTCTGTCTGTCTGATCGCGATAAACTAGAAACTATTGAGCGGATTTTCATGCGATTTTCATTAATAAATAGAGTGGTTCGTAGGAAAGATTTAGGTATATAATTTGTCAATTTTTTTGTAAATTGGTTGAAATATAACAATAATTGTTGAAAGTGTCGGAGAAATGTGAGCTTTCGTTGAAAACGCTTCCTTAATCCCTTTGAGACATAACAAAACGATTGAGATACGATGACTGCGCCCATTTTATATTAATTTCCGTGTTATTAGACGAATGACATCATGCAGATATGTTTTGACTAGAATAAAATCATTTGGGGTCAGTTGAAGCAGTGCAGTGCTTTACTGAATGAGATTTTTACATGCAAATATTAAATTTCATGTATTCTCTTCTTCATTAGCTATCTGGACTTCATCAATGTCATGGCTTACGATTTCCACGGTAAATGGGAGAAGGAAACAGGACACAATGCACCTCTCTACGCTCCATCCTCCGACTCTGAGTGGAGGAAGCAGCTGTCCGTCGACCACGCCGCTCATCTCTGGGTTAAACTTGGAGCACCTAAGGAGAAACTTATCATTGGTATGAACAGTACTTCTAAATATGGCATTTTTCGTAACTGTAGCAAGTTTCAACGAAAGTTTTTTTTTTATTAGCACTGTATCTCATGATACCAATACCATTGAATAAGAATAATCTTTTGGAAAATATCACACCGTTTTTTAACAATATCTATATTTTCTTTGTGGAATTAATCATACCATATGCAAAATTCCACTTCATTAGCATAATTGTGACAACTATTTTTGTGGTATGATAGAAATGCTTCAATTGCTGTGGTCTGGTTCGAAAGGCATAGTTGGCAGCATAATAGCATATAAGGTGATTAAATTTAATCCTGTAATATACACTCATTGCGGGATATTCCCAATTAATCACAGTAATTTTATCAAACGTTGATTGGAAACGGATGTAGAAATACTAACCGCTTAGCATCAATTCGCATGCATCTAGAGTTCCTATATAGATATAATATATATAGATATAATAATCATCATGAAAGATACCCATTGTAGGTCCATAGGACTCTTCCCGAAGGATGATATGGGCATAATCACCACGCCAGCTGTCGATGTATTGGCGATTTCTAATTCTGAGAAACCCACAGTCCTATATTTTCTCATATACGGTGACAGTCTAAGAACATTTCTCATGTTCAGGTTTCCTTACGATGTTTTCTTTTACCGTTAACCGATAGAGTTAAAAAAATTAAATTAGTAAAAAGTACGCACATTTCAAAATTCGTTGATACATGCTGGGGTTTGAACCTACGAACATCGGATTATTATTCCACAGATTTAACCACGGCGCCGAATAATAATAATAATTGTTTTACTTTAAAGTGCCTTATGGATATGTTGATCAATATAGTTTTTATATTTTTTATCAAAATACTTTGAATATTTTACTAAAACATAAGGAATAGGGATAAGGAATAAGGAAAGGATAACATAATAAAACATATTTAATGAATAATTCAAATAGTTTCATGTTACACAGAAGTATTTAACATTTTAGGTATGCCAACCTACGGCCGTACCTTCACCTTGTCTAACATGAACAACTTCAAAGTAAATTCTCCGGCAAGCGGCGGCGGTAAGGCCGGGGAGTACACAAAAGAAGCTGGTTTCCTCGCCTACTATGAGGTAATTAAACATATTTTTTATGTAATATTACCAACAGATTAATGGGATCACTTATATACAAATCCTAATGATAAACAGCGCCGTAACAAGTACATATTACTATAATCGATAATACAATATAATTGAAGTTATGGTGACTGAGAAAGAATCAATAAACTTGTTGGCAGACATCATATTAGCTAACTTTCTAAATTTTCTCTAGTCAATTTTCGTACTACTTCTTCAGTGATCAAATATGAAGCGTCTGAAATTTGACTTGATAACAAAATAAAAACCGTAAAAAAAGGAAAAATTGGGTGTTTTTTTTTGTGGTAGGTTTACCGTTCATAAGTGCTTTCTTAGGACCTAAACTGAATAATATATTTTTTATTTTGATCATCACCCTAATGGATATTTTATCCAAATATCACGTCGTAAACTTTTGAACACTAATTTTGTCTTTTAACATAGAGAGCATGGTGATAGGGCTTGACTAGCTACTTCCCTTAGGTTGAAAACCTATGGCCAAGAACCTATGGGTGTGTTCCGGCAGCTGCATTTGGGTATCAGCCCCTTTAAGTTAAGCGTGTTTACCATCTTGGACCAAATAGTCATTTAACATCAAATGAAATTGTGTATAATGCTTAAAAAAGCTGCATTCAGCTACCATTTAACTTACCTCTTTCAGAATTATATTACACCTTGAGATAACTTTGAAATGGTCGTAAAAAGCATGAATTATGATCATTTTATAGTACAGAGGCGAAGAGTTTTGACATTTTAAAATGAATCATCATATAAAACTTGGAGCATGAAGACCGTTTAGAGTCGTTACATTGTATTTGTTGTGGTAATTTATGGATTATTTACGCATCTTCAGAATTGTTTTGAGGTCAAAAATAAAATGTAAGCGTCTGGTGAATAACACATTTCCTTGATTTAATATATGATCCCTAAAAGGTATTTTGAAAAAATCTTTTAAAAATTTAGAAAATATTAAACCACCATTATCTTCTTACCCTTATCCCACCTAAGTAGGTACAACATGTTTTCCTTTTCCACTCTCCCGTCAGATGTCATCCCGGTATTCATACCTTTTATACACCTTATTTTTCACACAATCCATCCATACCTTTTCTGGTCTTCCTCTACTCCTATATCCATCCATCAGCATAGTCAAAACTTTTCTAGTTGCATGGTTTTCATCTCTCCTCATGACATGACCATAGAATGCTGACCTATTACTCCTCAACTTCTTTGACACCGGTGTTATTTTCAAACTTCCTCTGATATACGCATTCTTAATGTTATCCATTCTAGTTAGACCACACATACAGTTTCTTCCGTAGCCAGCACTAAAATGCATTCAGCATGACTGGTCTTATATTAGTTTTATACACATTCCCTTTGATTTTCAAGGGTTTTCGTCCAACCTGCATTTATCCTATTCCTCACATCCTTGTCTTAAAAAATATTAAACCATCCATGAAATATTTTGATCTCTTTTTTTCATATTCATATATATATTTTTCAATTAACATGAATGAATATGTAAATACTTTGACAGATCTGCGAGATGCTGCGAAACGGTGCCGCATACGTTTGGGACGATGAAATGAAGGTGCCTTACGCTGTTCATGGAGACCAATGGGTCGGATTCGATGATGAAAGAGCCATCAGAAATAAGATGAGGTGAGAATCTAACATCTTATTCAACTGATTACCACTTTAATAGCAAAGAATAAATATAATATATATTGCAATTAAAGATATTATATAAGACATCATTAAAGATGTCTCTTTACAAATCTTATGGACACTTAGCTGGTATAGTCCGGTGAAGCTATAAAGGCCTTACAAGGCCAATAGCATAGTCAGTTCGAAAAAACATTAGCTGGTGCATATTATTAATTTCATTAAATTTGCTAAGAAGTTAGAATACTTAGCTAATAGTAAAATTTAGTTCCTAAGATTTTTAGAGATTCTAGAAAGATTTCTAGAGTTCCTAAGTTTCTAGATTTATAGATCTAAGATTTTAGTATATTATTTTTATAGTATTTTATCGATATCTATTATCTTTCAAGATAGTGGTTCAAGGTCAATAAAGCACAGTCAGTGGTCAGTCTACACTTTGTATAACTTGAAGGTTTATACTGTGAAATATAATATTGACTGTTATTTTTTTGTTTTCAGATGGATCAAAGAAAATAGCTTCGGTGGTGCTATGGTCTGGACTGTTGATATGGACGACTTCAGTGGAAGCATTTGCGGTGGTGACGTCAAGTATCCTCTTATTGCGGCTATGAGGTAAATCTAGAAACCAATATTCTTCTTATCTATATAATATTTTATTTCATAAGAAGGGAAGAAATGTCTATATTATCGTATATTGACATCAATATTAAATGAACTAATACTTGTTTGTAAAATAATAATATTGCGAGCCTATAAGAATCTCATAGTTAGGTTAAGAAGGTATGGGCATAATCATTAATCATGCTAGCCGATGGCGTAATTTTAGCCACAAAACAAATCATTCTTCTATATTTACTCTACATATTACAGATTAGGTTACCTCGCGACGTCTGCCTTCACCGGCAGCAGATATTGTTACTAATTTAAATTAGCAATTACAATACATAAATTCCGTAAAATTCCATCATAGTTTATGTTTATCATGTCTTTTTAATTATTTATTTTAAAAGGTATCACTGGAGTTTTATAGAGTCTTATTACGATTACTTCAATTTGAAAGACAGAAAATCGTTATTTACTAAAGCAGCTATTTTGTTCATGTCGCTGGCTTTACTTCTATGTAATTTGTAGGTCAAACGAATTAAATAGTTGCCAAATAATTGAAAAAGCATATAAATATAAAATTTGAATATAGGGAAGAACTTCGCGGCATCTCCCGCGGTAAAGATGCGAAGGATGTAGACTGGTCAATCGTCGCAGCCAGCATCGTAGAAGAGGAGACAGAAAAGCCACAACCGATAAAGATAAGCCTCTCGGAAGTACTCAACCGTGTTCAGAAGAAGCCAGTGAAAAGTTTCATTGTTAGGAACAAAAATACAGCTCTTGTTGACAAAAACAGTAAGTAGTTTTTTTTTACTGAAAGCTTGTTCAGGCACTTTGAGCGGTATTTTTTGGGCAGGAGATTAATTTATAATTTCGCGTCATAAAATGCTAGTAAGCGTCACCGACCGTATTGCGTTTGCGCGGGTTGCGTCAGACTAGCGACGCGTCGTATAAAACCCTGTGTACATCCATAATTCACACTATAATTAATTTAAAAATGAAAAAGAGATAACAGTTTAAATTCCATTGTTTTGAGTTTCCATTTCTATTGGCAGTCTTTATTACTGCCTAGACTTCTTTTAATGAATACTGAGGCAAAATCATCTGAGCAGTATTAAAAGCATGACGTCATATTGGTTGCCGCCATCTTTACAATTAATGAGTTAACCAGCAATATCAATAACAAACTTTAACAGCAGTTACAAAAACAAAACTCTGGATATTTTAAGCAATATCAGTAGAGGTGTGAACAGTTCAACGATGTAAGCAACAATGTCTTACTCAGCCGCTGCTTTTAACATCCGCTCAATAGATAGGTCAATAGTACAAACATTAGGTCAATAGTAATAGAAAGTAAAGAGATATAATATCGAGTAGTAATTTGTTCACAATTGGTGATTTCATAATCTTAGATATATTTTGGCTGCTACACTTAATCGTTTACGATTTTCAACTAAGTGTTTCTATTGCGTAATGTCGTAAAATTACGTAAAAATAATTACATCCCTAAAAAGCGCTTTAATGACTCGAGAAAGTGACAGATTGTCGATAAACAATAACATAGAATTATTAGTAAAAAATACTGGTAAATGCGTTGTCAATTATACGTTATTAAGTTGGAAAGTGTGTTAGATTGTGATGTAAGGCTTTGAACGACTCGTTAGCAATAAACACGCCCACTATTTAAGCGCGAAAGTCGTCGTAAATCATATAGCAGTACGTTATTATGCTAGATAATTACTGTGACGCATGTGGGTAATCAAAACGCTATTTTTCGTTATAAGAACCTTATACCACTCTGTGGTCATAGTTCCTTTGTGGATTATTTCCTTTCCCTTTTCCTCGATGACCAGAATGTACTGTCGTCGGTCACTCTGCAAAGTTTTTAAGTTACTTAATAAAAAAGAGGGTGGAAACCTCTGGAAAGCCTTGTACGTATTCCCCCACACGTTGTTAATAATAGATGAATATTCACGCTAGCTATTTTATAATTATAATCTGGTTCTAGAGAGAGCCTAGTAGTGTATTTTTTTTTGTACGGATCGTAACCTTACGTATCTATAAATTTCTATGAGTTCTTTTTCACCGTCATGATTCTACTTATAATACCCATTGTTTTAAAGTTTATAGCACGTGGGTGCACTTCCTTATCAACAGGCCAAAGCACCTTATCCTAAATATCATACACTAACTGGTATCGAGAAACATTTTAACACACCACACACTACTAGGATTTTCAGCTTGTAGGGTTTCTCTGTCTTCTGTATTTTTGCCGTAACTTATTTTTCATCATACAAAAGGTATCACTATATAGGCAATCGGGTATTATAAAATTTCTACCACCATGTTTTCTTTTGCAGCAAGCCTGAGCTTTCATCGTTTTAAAATAGCAAGATATAGATGTTACTTTGTAGGTGTTTAGCCATTTGACCGCAATCTCAATTGATGTAAAATGTCAGTATAGTCTAAGATAGTAAGCACGCTAAACCTAGATTACAGTGGTCGTCTCAATCCACCCCTTTACGCAGGCGGACGAGGAAACTGGTCGAGGCGCTATACCTCCTGCAGTGGCTTGTTCGTCGCTGCCCGTGAATACGGATAGGTCATTGGGTCGCATGTTCTGTGCTTGTTTTAGTGACTAGGCGGGCCTTACGGTCGAGTTTTCTTTTCCTCTGAGCGTTTCTCGGGGTGGGGTCGTTGGTGGGGGCCATCAGGCTCGCTACCGCCGACGCCTCTTCTATCGTGGGGGCCTGTACTGTTGTGGCTGTCCGGCGTCACCACTCTGGGCAACGGTTTTTGCATGGCGGTTTCTCATTTCTCTTCGGTACACGGGGCACCGGCGGGCGTCGTTAGAGGGGTGCGGTCCCTTGCAGTTGAGGCAGGGCTAAACCTAGAGGGGGCTGGCTCTCAAGTGTAGCTGCCGGAACACACCACACAATACATGCTTAGAGACAGATTTTAAACTTGTGTCTAGTAACTACTAACTAACTAGCCAGGCGGACTTAGAAAAAGTCCTACTCATGTTATGGTTTCATCACAATGTTTTCCTTCACGGAAAGCTCCGACTGAATTGCTAAGATTCGAGCTGCGTCCATCGACGCTTTAATTAAAAATTCGATAGTATTTATATTTATACATATGTATAATAAGAGTGTAAATCAAACGTTCCTGTACTTTTTAGTGCTTTATGAAAAAAATAGTTGCATGTGTCTTGGAATAAGTAATAAAATACATTTCAATCATGTTTAGAAATGCCTGTCCGTGTGTATATCTGTCTGTCTGTTTGTTTGAACACGTATCATTGCTAAAGTACTGCGTTCACGATAAAACCTCATCGAGGAAATCATAAAGCATATCCTCGTAACGTTTAGTCTTGGTTTCATTAAAATCGGTACACTCTATCAAAAGTTAGCGTAATTTTAATGACGGTGCGACTTAAATACGACAGAAAAATAGATAAATGGACTTAATACAAACAGATGATTTTATTAGTCACTGTTTTTTACATTAGGTTCCACGCGGACTGAGTCGCGGGCACGACTACTATTTTATATGTTCGGTGTACCCAAGTCTACGAGGTCAATGAACAATGA
Source organism: Antheraea yamamai (assembly GCA_036509395.1). Taxonomy (NCBI): domain Eukaryota; kingdom Metazoa; phylum Arthropoda; class Insecta; order Lepidoptera; family Saturniidae; genus Antheraea; species Antheraea yamamai. The sequence continues at coordinate 1,871,505 of AP028440.1, forward strand.
ATAAGCTAAATACCATATAGGAATATGATAATATAACAAACTTTTATTTAACAAAACTCGTGAGTGTAAAGTTGCTAAAGCGTTGACGTGCTAAATGCATTTCGCGTAATACAAAACTACTCGGTACGAATTCACATGAGTGTTTTACCGGAGTTTGTACAAACAATGTAAGCATGAATACGGTACAAAATTTTATTTACTCCGCTTTGGTTCAGCGAATACGAGTCTCAACGGATTTATGATTTTATATCGAAAATTCCATGTAAATGTTCGTTTTATTACATAACTGGCTGATATATGCCTCTTAATCTGCATTTTTTATTATCTCAACAATATATTTTATATTCAAAGTAAAAACATGAAAAAATATTGAAAGCAAATATATGCTTGGCTCACATAATTTCTTTGTAAATAATATTATTCATGTATATCATCGCTCCTGCGGATGCGCAAAACACCGATTACCCCACTTCACACATTGCCAAAAATATTCTTAAAAATCTATATTAAGTTGAGATATCGTGATACTTTTAAACCTTTTCTTTTTACTTTTCGATAACGACCAAACGTCTAAAAAATACAAACCTTTTTCGCGAGGCGTGCACAATGGGAGACCTTCATCGTTTTTTTTAATAAAGATTTTTGATTTTGGAATGAAAGATATTCCACGTATGCAAAAATTAATTAAAACCGGTTGATGATAAATAAAATAAAAACAATTTATAAATACTTTTTTTACGATTTGTAAAAGTATGATTGAAAATCCTTATAACGTTTCAAACAATGAATGACGTATAATTTTCATGACCAAAATTTATAAGGAAAACAATCGTTTATGTATATAAATCAATCACCAATGAGACACAGAGGCCATTTACATGATAGTAAAGTAACTATCAGCTTTAAATTGAAAAATTTGCCACCAAGCACGTACAGATTTATTCCGACAGATACACTCGAACGCTAGTCCTTTAGGTGTAGCTTAACATAGATCAGATTATTGTAGGTGGTAGAGCCACACTGAAGCTATTACTGGTTTCAGCATGAATGGGCCGGCTCGCCCGGGATAATACCGTTCTTTCACAAAAAACTAACGTGAAGTAACAGTGCTTGCATTGTTGCATTTCGTTCGGTCAGTGAGAGCGCCGGATACCCAGCTCCCCTCTGTCCCCTCCCTCCCTCTCCTTCTCCTCCCTCCCTCCCTCTCCTTCTCCTCCCTCCCTCCCTTAAACACAGGCAGGAAACGCACTTGCGACTCCCCTGGTATTGCTAGTGTCTATAGACGGTCTTAACATCAGGTGACCCAACTGTTCGTTTGCCTCCTACGACATAAAAAAATATATGTTTTTACAATTGTATCAAATTTACTCATATCTATTAATTATCTATTGCCCATCCCATGCTATAAACACTTAAACCATTTTAGTGCATTCCTACATTGATTATTACGTAACCCAAAATAAAACCATTAAAGTTGTGTAATAATATACTAAGTCGATCAAAACTCTCCCAACGACGATACATTAGCCAGACGTCTCTCAACGACGGTTCACGCCTTTCAGAACAAGAACTGTATTTGACACTAAAAGCTACGAAATATTCGCCGAGAGTGCCAAAAGGGTCACTCTCAGGCGCTCTGTTGTTCTCTACTGCCAAGAATAAGCTTAGGAAAGTGGGCTCAGCGACACAGTTACTAAAAGTTCGAACCGAACATTGTCGGCGTTAAGTACTCTCCGGTGACCAAGCAACCTTGGAACGCGATTTGTGATCGAAGTTTATAATACATTAACATTACTCGAAGGCCATAACCGAATGGCGGGATCATGGTAAAATGGTTACATCCGAAATGGTTCCCTAATTTAATGCCAGCGTGTTCATAACGTAACCGCTCGACAGTCTTCCCAAGTACGTGCTTAACGCTCCGTCAAGTTGGTGTAAGTAATAAATAAAGCGTTTACAATGTTAAGTAGGTTTTGTTCCAAAACTTTTTTCCAAGTTACTTAAACGATTCAAATATGATTTTCCGATAACCAAAATGGTAATTTTAATAGCTATATAGTAGCATTACAATGAGTAAATAGTATAAAACCGTCTGTCCCTGTGTGTTTTTTTAGCTCATATTATGTTTTGAGAATTTCTTCTGGAAAGTTTGTATGTTTCTATGTCCATCAAAGTTGATGTATACATTATATATAAATATAAAAGAACAGAGTGTATTGAACACGATAGAAGTGAAACTTTTGTATCACAGGGAAACCGTTTAATTAAATAAGTACAACAAAAGACCAATGTGACGCGGTATTACCAGGCGGTCGCCCATCCAAGTACTCACTGCGCCTTAAGTTGCTTAACTTTTTTTAATTATTTATTTATTGATTTTTAAAGATTTTTCTCTTCCAAAGCATATTTTTTATTAACAAATTTTAAAACGAAACTTCATAGAATACAAATAAGTATAAAACCTTTAAATACGCCATCAAATGTCCAAAAATATTGTGCCTATAAAAACTTCTTTGTGAATGCGACTAAGTTAACTAAATCTCTTTTATCATGTTGCTATATTGCTTGGCAATAATTTAAGTTATTCGAAACTGTAGTAAGTTCTCGTAAGAAATGTTCAATATATTTATACGAAGTAGGGTTTCCGGAGCCAAATGGAGACATTAAAATTGGAATAAACCCCATTAAAAGGGTATCAACTCTACGCGTTTGTCATACACAATATTATCTTCGAGATTCATGTGAAGTTATTCTATATTAGCTTTTGTTTGTGAATTTGCTTTGTTTTTTTTTTATTGACCACAAACTCGTTTGATGTTAAACGACGATGTGTTCTAAGATCGCAAACATGCCAAAACTAGAGAGAACTGGCTTTCAAGTGCAGCTGCCGGAACGTACTAACAGGTGCTTGGCGACACAGTGTCAACTTGAGGGTGGTAGCTAACAAGACAGACTTTTTTTTTTTTTTTTATCGTAGCTCGGCAAAATGACTGTACTGTGCCTGATGGTAAGCACAGTACAATCCAAAAACAATGGTGACTACCGAGAGACATACTATCCCTCGCCGGTCGCCGCTGTCATGCCGGCCTGCGTCTTAGCAAAAGTCATACCACCATACTATGAAAATGTTTGTTTCTAATGAAAAAGTAGATATGTGCTCATCACCATACGATAGAAGTGATACTACAGGTCGTACTAACTGTTCAGTGTTTAATAAATGAATAATAGTAATATTGAAATAGACACAAACTTGAAGTACTACACTAAGTAAATACAAAATGTATATAATATTATTGTATTATTATAATATGTAATATGAAAAATATTAATTATTGAAACGATTCACTCCTTGTCACGCGTCATCAACTCTATCGCTCTTGATATCGAATAGAGCCGATTGAACCCGATCAAGCGGCACCGAACCGAACCTAATGGTTCGCCTTCGTTCAATGTTCAATCCGCGTAAAGAAGTTCTCACTTCAATAAAATAGAAATATGCTACTTCAAAGATACAAATAACGAACAGTTTTAGCGAAATTGAATTCGAATATCAATATCACAAGATTGATGGCGCATTTTCTTAATTCGGAGATCCAATTCAAGCTGATAATGCCAAATTGAACGTCGATAACGAGACTTAAATTACATTCGGTATATGATTGATGAATGTGTTGATGATAACGGCTGAGGAAGCTACTTTTATCCTTTATCTTCAATAATGGAGTTATTTTATTTTTGGTGACCAATCTTCTAGCTTATTACAGTCATTGTCGAGTAGGTAATAATATTACAAGTGCTTCGCAATCATTTCGATGTTCTAACAAGTTGATGGCCTCCCTTGTTAGAACTTTCCAGGGAGTTTTTGTGGTATCTGAGAATTCATGCTCTATGGTATTCTTTTTCATCCACTTCACAATAACCAAACCATATATATTACAAAATTTAGAGTCAAATAACACAAGATTATGAATAAATATATATATACAGATTATGAATAATATATGATTATGACTAAGATCTCGCCAAAATTTCCAAATAGTATTTAAGGATTTATATTGAGGAGATTACAGTATTCTTCCTAACTCATTGCGATGGATGAAATTCTATATCAGTCTTGTAGACAATAAAATGTACGTCGCAAATGAAATCATTTTTAAATTGAAACGATACCTCAGCGGTTATTAAAACATGATAAATATGACCGCTTAAATCGCGATCACCGTACTATATGAGGTATAATTGATCAGCTGGTATACGAGTACCACCAAGAGAGGTGGTATAGCTTATAGATGTACCTTATATCACCGTGGTTCGCGACAACTGTGCATAACGTGATAAACCTATCTTGGTTTCTCTTGATTCGAGATCAAACAATGTATATCGAGTAACCAAGAGAGGCTTGTAGGTCAGCATAATAGTGTAAACTGCATAAAAAAAAACAAACTAAGAATTACAATTACCAATTTGTTCACAGAGCGTGAACCACAAGTTATGTGCTACCTTACATCCTGGTCATCCAAGCGGCCAAGCGGCGGTCGCTTTATGCCAGAGAACGTGGATCCTACTCTTTGCACTCACATTATTTACGCTTTTGCAACACTTAAAGACTTTAAACTGGCCGAAGCTGATGAAAAAGATTCTGACATGTACGATAAAGTGGTCGCCTTGAGAGAAAAGAACGCGAATTTAAAGGTGTGTTAAGTAATAATAGTTCAGTATGTTTCCGTATTTATTTGCATGATTGAGGAGAAATAATAAATATAAGACATTAAAAAATTATAACAGCAATAATAGTTAATGTATAACAAAAACTATGTGGATCAATTAACTTTATTTAATCGAAGCTTAAAATTCCTGGGGAAATTTTATTAGACATACTTATTTGTTGTTTTTTTTTAACAGATCTTACTTGCCATCGGCGGTTGGGCATTCGGCTCCACTCCGTTCAAAGAATTGACTTCAAATGTATTCCGTATGAACCAATTCGTCTACGAAGCTATTGAATTCCTAAGGGACTACCAATTTAACGGTTTGGACGTGGATTGGGAATATCCGAGGTAAGAAATTAAATTACCTTGATTTTTTTTTGTAATAAGTATTATTGGAAGATTTCATTCATTACAATAATAATCTTCAATAAATTTAACTGTATCACGTATTATAAGGCGGATGATATATGTTTAAATTTAGTGTCTGACCACAATCTCATTAAATGTTAAATGACAAACTAGTCTACAGTAAACACGCCAAATCTAGAGGAGACTGATTGTCAAGTGCAACTGCCGGAACACACCAACAGGTGCTTGGCGATGGATTTTCAACTTTAGGGTGATAGCTAGGCAAGCGGATTTAGATAAAAACACTACCACCATGACATAGGAGACAAATGATATCTAAAAAATTGTCTCGTTTTATCACATGGCCAAACGACAATTACCGAAACTCTGCCATGCTAATGTGTAAATTTTATTCCATGTTTCACACAGAGGTGCCGACGACCGCGCCGCTTACGTATCCCTCCTCAAAGAACTCCGCTTAGCGTTCGAAGGTGAAACCAAAACGTCTGGACAACCCCGTTTGTTACTAACTGCTGCGGTTCCAGCGTCCTTCGAAGCGATCGCTGCTGGTTATGACGTGCCTGAAATTTCAAAATACTTGGTAAATATTCTTTTCAACATGATCACTTTCATTGTATAGAAACGATGTCTGGTCCAAATTATTCCGTAACGTAATTCCGTCATTGAAATATGTTGTTTTTCCTTACCTTCATTTTTAAATTGTACTGTACTTTTTATCCGGTACAGTAGTATCAATTATAATATTAATAATTCCAGGACTTCATCAACGTGATGACCTACGACTTCCACGGACAATGGGAACGCCAGGTTGGGCACAACAGCCCACTCTTCCCTCTCGAAAGTGCTACTAGCTATCAGAAGAAACTCACTGTGGTAAGTTCCACGCGAACTTTATGTATAATCTCAACTTAGATCATGTTATGTAGACGATAGTATGCACAGACTTCAGAAAAAGTCAGATAAAGCAATAAAGATAATAATAAAAAATAACAATACTATCGTCAATATCTAGACAGAAAACCCTAGAATAATTAGTTACAAATAAAAATATCAAATAAACCGCCATACATCACAGTTATAAGTTGAAAGTCAAGTCCAAATTATAATGAAAAAGTACAGTACTTATTGAAATAATTCATTGAATAACCTAATGTTGTGTTTATCAGGATTACTCGGCCCGAGAGTGGGTACGTCAGGGAGCTCCTAAAGAAAAACTGATGATCGGTATGCCAACTTACGGAAGATCGTTCACTCTGATCAACGAAACTCAATTCGATATCGGTGCACCGGCTTCTGGTGGTGGTAAGTATTCGGATTTAAATGAATATAAAATTAACTGAAATCTGGATAACAATATAGACTACATTACATCCAATGTGGTTATCATATACTTTAAAGTTTACACTAATACAAAAAAAGGTAATTATTAATAGAACCCTAAGGTGGGTAAAAGGAAAGTACACTTTTACTCGACAACATATAAAGATTTTAATGGTTATTTACCGAGGTATCGTTAAATTCATTTTAATTGTGTGGATACGAACAGCGCAGGACCAATCGAGGTCGATCAAAATTTTTGTGGGAGACCTAGACATGGACAGTCGACGCCAACATTATTTGGAGACTAGATATATTAAATAAATTGAAATCAAATGTATCAAATAATACATTAAATAATAGCCACTTGAATTATTTTACAGGTAAGGCTGGTAGTTTTACAAACGAAGCTGGATTTATGTCGTACTACGAGATCTGCGATTTCCTGCGCGAAGATAACACTACACTTGTATGGGACAACGAACAAATGGTTCCATTCGCTTATAGAGATGACCAATGGGTTGGATTTGACGATGAAAGATCGCTTAAAACTAAGGTAAGCTTAAAGAATTGTCTAAATCAATTTCATTGGGATTATTAGATTGTGAGTTATGAATACATACAGTACTGATGTTCTTTAAATTAATAAAACATTATGATAAGTTTCAAGTTTAATATAATTAATTTAATTTAGTTCTGTTTCATTTCTTTGGTTAATGATTTCTAAATAAAATTTATTGTATAATTACAGATGACTTGGCTAAAAGAAGAAGGATTCGGTGGTATCATGGTATGGTCTATCGACATGGATGATTTCCGTGGGACTTGTGGTACTGGAAAATATCCTCTCATCAATGCCATGAAACAGGAACTTGGAGATTACAAAGTCAAGCTTGAGTTCGACGGACCATACGAATCATCGAATCCTAATGGGCAATATACTACTAAAGATCGTAAGTACTACGACATACGTTTTCTATAAGAAGCTAATCTATCAAATAATATGAATCTGTTATGACACATATTGTTATAACTAAGTTGTTGCATGAAAGCTTTTAAAATATTATTTTTATCTGCATTGCAATTTTCTTGTTGATTGATAATTTTAAAATCACGTAAATGCAAATGAAGAAAGAAATAAATCCTAATTTATCGTTTATTTTATTAATTTTAGCTAACGAAGTAACTTGCGAGGAGGAGGATGGTCATATATCGTATCATCCGGACAAAGCGGACTGCACTATGTACTACATGTGTGAAGGTGAAAGGAAACACCACATGCCATGCCCATCAAACCTCGTCTTCAACTACAACGAGAACGTATGCGATTGGCCCGAAAATGTCGAAGGTTGTACCCACCACACTCAAGCGCCACCACCGAGCCGGTAAATTCGGGTTTTCATCAATTAAACATTAAGCCTTCAATATATTTTTACATAAATAATTAATTATTTTTGAAGGTTTTATTAATGTACTTAGACTTAATTTGATTTATTAAGTGCTCCAGATAATTACAGTTATGTAGATAGCATTATAATAAATAAGTAGTGTTCAAAAATATGTAGCAGTTTATGTGGATGATATAATCATTATGACAAATGTTCGAGAATAACATCTTAGAGCTGAATGCGTATCACATAGTTTCAAATTATCTTTATGACTTTCCAATTCATTATTTACAAGGTCAGTATCACATAAAAGTATGCCAACATAATTTGAAAGCCTCCCTTTGATAACTTTTATAATTAAAAAAATTATATACATGTCACATAAATTTTGATCAACTATGTAATACGTCGTTAGTTCTTTGTAATAAGTTTTCTAATATAATGAAAGTTTAACCATAAATTATTAACATAAACACAAAAATAACACAATCAACCACCTATAACCATAGGTACTTATAAACGTTTACTTACAATAATATTTATTGGCGGTTAGTTGGCTCATATGGAATTGCTTATGAGGTAGCACGTGTGATATAATGTAAATTTATTAACATTATTACTTGAAGTACACAAGTGGATAATTGTTAAATTATGTTTATTTAGGAATCAAATAGACAGAATGTGCGGAAAATGAAAATCAAAATCTTTTTTAAATAAAAAAAATATCGATTATTTGAATACAATTTTTTTTTTTATAGTTTTAATTTTGTATTTATTTAACGATGTTTCAGTTTTTTATTTGGTAGCACTGCATAATTAAATTCAACGAATAGTTTAAATTAAAGAATTGGCAAATATATATATGAGACTATATTTTTTCTATAGTAAAAAAGGTAATCATTCACGTACCATTCCGTTCTTCTGTCTCATCGCTAAGTTTGTTTATTTTGATTTCCCAAAGGTACATAATATGCTATTCGATTGGACGATTATTTGGAAGAAATTCTATACTTCTTTTTATGTTTTGTCCTTTAATTATTGCTTCTACAAGTTTTATAAATCTTGTTTCTTATAATTTAAGTGTCGATTTAAATTAAAATGTCAAAATATGCGAATCATATTCTCATGGTATAGAAACTTTGTCTGGATAAACCCCACCCCACTTTCACTTTCTTGTAACTATAAAATATTGTGTATTTTTGGGACATTAGTTAAGTTTATAATGTAAGTAGAAATCTATTTTTATAATTTTTATATTACCCTAATATTCTTTTGAATACTCAAATCAGCTAAAAATCACTGCCTTTTTTTCACGGTCCATATTGGTCGTCAAATAATCATAAATTAATTATAATACTTACAAAATATATGTAAACGAATTATGATGTAATTTTGAAGACATTCAAATTTTATTTTAATGCCTTCATAATGAGGTCCATTTTTTATATAAATTCATGAATAATTATTATTAAGCTTGTAAATATTGTATTTAGATACAAATGAGATGTAAGAGTATTATTAAAGATTCATTTTTTACGAAAGTCTTTTCAATTATAAATAAGAAATCATTGTTTTGTATTCCAAAAACATCCTTAAATAAAATTGGTTCCAAAAGTATCCGAAATTAGATTAGTCGGTAGATCAAAAGAAAATATTTAGTAGATTTTGTTATATAATATAATCCTACTAATAGGTCCAAGATTGTATAATATGGGTAGCATATTCCTAATGCATTGTAGTAACTGTGGACTAGTGAAAGTGGAATAGAAATAGTTACACTGGACATACATTAAAAGATGTCACAAAAACTTCCTGGAAAGTTCTTAAAAGATCGAAAACATCACACGGCACTTTGTAATGACGACCCATTTGATAATGGTTGTGACTTGAATAATGATGATGATTACCAAAGAAGGAACAAGAAGGGGAGGAAATTATTAATGACTTCATTAACCATAGCGTTAATTACATTTATAAAAGCAAAGCGAATATAATTTTGAGTCGAATAAAAATTATCATCTATCAAAGTTATCATAAGTATCATATATACAGTAAATTAATACAAGTTTAACATTTAAAATTAAGATTACTGGCAAACATAAATAACCAGTGTAGTTCTCATCATAAACTATGACATAATAAGACACAAAGATGACTAAAAAACTTTAGGTGTTCGTGCACTATTTATAGTCGGGGATAAGCTTCATACAAAAGTTCCAGTACCCACTATACTTCATTACATAGTATAAAACAAAGTCCCCTACCGCGTCTGTCTGTCTGTCTGTTCGCGATAAACTCAAAAACTACTGAACGGATCTTAATGCGGTTTGCACCAGTGGATAAAGTGATTCACGAGGAACGTTTTGGTATATAATTTGTCGAGATATTTTTTATAATCAGGGCGGGACAACGTCTGTCGGGCCCGCTAGTATCATATAAATATATAAAAATCCATTGCCATGATATCTGTCCACGATGAACTCCGAAATTACTCATCCGATCTTCATGAAAATTGGCATTTATGTATAATTTGGTCCAACTCGAGAGACAGGATAATTTATATTTCAATTAATTGCTTCAATATTTTTAAATCACAAATTACATGATTGCCAATGTTGATTATTGTCATTAATTCTAAGTTTCATCAATGGGTGTATTGAGGATTGAACATTGAGCCAGGTCATGCTTTAATATTCGTGTTAAAACTTGGCGTTAGAAGCTTAGTATTATCTTACAGTTAAACACAAACGTAGTATGGGTAGCCACTTATGTTTATACATGACATCATTCGAAGCTCCATTTTTAGCTATTTTTAAATATTATAAATTACGCAAATTTAATTTCATTAATTTAAACGAGCACAAATAAATTTAATTAAAATATTATATAGATATAAGATCTCAAATGTCACGGATAACATCCAGTTTGCTTAATTTAAAATTAATATTATGAACTGAGACGTCACTAATTATATTTACTAAAAATGCATGCATAATTTTATTGAAAGTAAAAAGCGATACGGAATTCAAAGCGGATGTTACATCGGAAATTAAATCTAGTTCCATAATTTATACAAATAATAATAACATAAAGATCTATAATTACTTTTTTGATGTGAAAACTTCTTTAGACGCGTTGAAGGGTACCTTTTGGCAGGTGATAAACTTATAGTTTCACGTGATGACATGCTAGTAAGCGTGACCGGCCGTGTTGCGCTTGTGCGGCTTACGTCAGACTAGCACCGCGTGTTATAGCGGCCTGTGTACATGTAATATTGATATTTAGATTTGATTGATTAATAAACTTTATAAGAATGTACATAATTATTGCTCCGAGTGCCAACAGGTGTGAAAACCAGACTAATGTTGATAATTTCAATATAAAAATTATGAAATTTTAATAATACACAGTATAATCATTTTAAAAATTCTAATCAGAACAGGTATTCCTTCGTTTTAAGTTTTCACTTCTATCGGCAGTCATGACTGCTTCAATGTTGCGATGTTATTTTTTTCATTTTCAGACCAATTTTTATAACATCCCTTTTTGATTAGCCTCATGTCATAACCCTGAGGAAAACTATGTTAGGTAATCCATTGGAATTCCATAAAAAACTCATTTGGTTGTTGTAAAATCTCGGCTAAATACTTTGACACCGGAGATTGTACTTGGTAAAATACATCTACATACGTGTGGGATTATGTAGGTAATTTAAGCATATATAACGTATGCAATCTAATAATGCAAATTTCGCAAGAGAAAATCTGCGGTCAAGAACCATAGAAAATTTTAAAAGGCAAAACTTTCCTTCAACTATACAGTTACTTATTGCAAAATTACTGAACCTCTCTCTATAATCATTTCAAATTTCCATAAGTACGTCTTTAAGATTGTAGTGAAGCGTAAAAGCCTATTTTCTACACATGTATAAACTATATACAATACTTAATTCACTAACGATGTAAATATTGTGTGTTACATTTAAAGAGATTTGTGTTACAACTAGGGTTGTGTTAATATATCGAGAAACCAAAATATCGACACAACAACAACGATTAAATCGATACTGGCATACTACACATGTGACTTCAACCACGGTAAAATAGACCATAAAACATTAACAATAACATATAATTAGGGCCATCTAGTGTCGAGTTATAGTGTATTTAGCTTAACAATATTGGATATATTAAATGTCGATATACTATTATTGACTTTAATTTAGTTTACGCATTAATTATATCAGATTTTTACTCCAGCTTATACAAACTAGCCATAAGACATCTAACTATGGTCATGAGGTGTCAGCTAAACATTTTCAAAGACCGGAGCGACCATCACGTGATACTTATATAAGTCGAAAAAAAACTGTCCAAATTAATGAAGTGAAAACTTTTTTAGCTTCGTTGTTATTTGAAACTCAAGCGACATTAAAAATAATAAATATACACATCTATAGGATTAAACGTCCGAGAGAATGAGACAGAATACATTATGCAGTATTTTGATATTCGCATTTATCTCATTGTATATTGCACTACATAATATTTGCTTTGGTCCGAGCGTTGTATGTGCGCCTATGTATCATGAAACCTTAGGAAAAGGCGTCATAACCAGTGCGGTGTATTATTCAAGTATATCGTTCATATGATTTTTTTTAAGGTTACCCTTTTACCATGTTTAAAATGCATGCATGTTTTCTTTAGGTTGTCTAAGTTATGGTTAGTTTCATGTTTTTTTTTAAACAATCTAATTCCATCAAAATTTGTGTATTAGTTTACTAATATATTTTAATACATTTGACATAATACTAAAAATATCGATAATATTGAGATCTAATGGTTGATCTATTGCTTGTCGATATTTTTATGACTTGTATATAAACATCGATTTTAAAACTTGGATCCCTAGTTTGCTATAGTACATTTATTTGGTCGCAGTTTGCAAATTGTTTCTAGGTACCTATAAAGATATTATCTGTCAGTCAAAGCCGGACATAAAACGGGCAGACGAATTTTTTTTAGTAATGTTACTAAATCTCTATAACATATATCTATCACAAAATTGGAACATGCACAAATCTAACGAGAAATTTGTCGATATAGAAGATTCATTTTCTACATATTTATTTTTTATTTTCAGTTTTCTAGTAGAAAAGTGCACGTATTCAATATATTATAGAATTTACTTTATAAATTGCCAAACTCCACTTACAAGTCCATGTGTCGTGACTTCGCAAACGAGTTCCGAATCCGGAATTAACATTTTCGTTCCAACGCATCGATACAGGGCTCGTTAAGATTGTTCCAGTTTGTACGCAGGCATATGTAAATAAAATTCCAGTAAGATAAAACTGCTTCAGAATTTACGTGAGATTGTTGAGAATAATTCGCTGACACACAAATAAAGAATTAATGTATTCTTTTAATCTCTTCACTAGCTGTTCCCCGCGGTTTCACTGCTTCGAATTTTAAGCAAAGAGTCGACCATATGTCTAAGCTGCGTGGCGTAGTATTATGTCTTTTAACCGACTTCGAAAAGGAGGAGGTTACTACGTTCGGTTGTATGTATTTTTTTGTTTATGTATGTTAATCGATATCTCTTTCAATTATGAACCGATTTTAATGATTCTTTTTTTATTTGAATTGGTTATATTCAGGGGTAGTCCCATATAAATTTGAAGAAAATATTCAACCCCTAGGGGGGTAAAATATCGTTTATTTGATTTTCACCCACTTTGTCTCTACGTATTTTCGTGAAATTGGAACCGATTTATTATACCAATTAGAAACCAGATATATTTAATATTTATGGACACTAAAAATGGAGAAATAAAAAGAAATCAAAAAAAAATAAACCGCCTTCGATGTGAAAGACAAATAAGGCACTAAAAAGTGAAAAATAACTGAATTATTAAATTAACCAAATTAAATAAAAAATATTGATATTCGAGCTACCTAATGATATATTTGAAGTCGATGTCAAATAAATATAGATAAAATATAGATGATATGAATTTAGATTGGCATCGACTTCAAATATAAGTATTATTAGGTAGTGCGAATATCAATATTTTTTATTTAATTTGGTTAATTTAATAATTCAGTTATTTTTCGCTTTTTAGTGCCTTATTGGTTTTTCACATCGAAGGCGGTTTATTTTTTTTGGAAAAATTTTTTTCTTTCTTTATTTCATTTTTGGCAACTAATCTTCTAGTAGATTATTACTGCCATTGCCGAGTAGGTTATAACGTTACAAGTTTCTTGCGATTATTTGAATGTTCTAACAAGATGGTGGCCGTCTTGTTAGAACTTTCCAAGGAGTTTTTGTGGCAAGTCGGAATCCATGATCCGTTGTATTATTTCCCATCCACATCATTCGTGCACAATGAGAAAGTTGTATTACGTAAAACACCACGAATATTACAGAATATAGAGTAAAATAACATTAAATTATGAATAAATTATAAAATCCACTATATGACATTCCAAAATCCCGCCGAAAATCAATCATTTTTTTAAACTATATACATTTCAAACTGAACGAACTGAATGTGTTTAATATAGTATTTACATTTGGCTTAGAACTTATCACGGGTCACTATTATTTCTTATATGAATTGATAAATAATATTTCATATGATAATTGTGATTTTATACCGCAGCTATTTTACACACTGGGTATGTATTAATGAAGTCGCTAGAATAGTAGTATCTTATGGAATTCCTTCGACAGACCCCGCTTAAGTAATTTCTTATCTTGTAACTTGTTCTCATTCGTCACAGACCTGTGAAAAAGCAGTGATAAATAAAAAAATTCGAGGCAGTCATAAGGACTGCCGACAGAAGTGAATACTCAAAATAATGAAATAAATGTGTTCTCTTTTTGAAGTTTTACTTCTTTTGGCGCGTTAGGGAAAAATGATGAGAGCAATATTTTTACGATGCGCGCGCACACCGTCACGAAAAACCGACACCCTGAAGTTACCTATAGTGAACATTTTGTTTCTTTGTATTTGTTGTTTGTATTTCTTTGTATTAAAACTTTCAATGCATTAAATACCTTTTTTCTATTGTTAGTGTCGTTTTCTCTACAAACGTAGAATAAGGCGAAAGATAAAATTTTTGAAAAGATTTTTATCTTGTTACGCCAAAGAAGTATAACTTCTAACGCTTATACACACACACTTTTTTAATTTTCATATAAAGTATAGTGTGAATTGCAATATTTAAATATCAGAATTTGTTTATTGAAATTATTAACATTGGTGTGGGTTTCATATCTATTGGCCTCGGAATAATAATTATATACATTTTTATAAAGTCTATTAATCAATCAAACGTATGAGCTGCAAAATATAAATATTACATGTACACAGGCTCCTATACTACGCGTCACTAGTCCGACGCAAGCCGCACAAGCGCAATACGGCCAGTCTTGTTGACGTCGCTATTCTGACGCAAGCAGCACAAGCGCAATACGGCCAGTCTTGCTGACGTCGCTATTCTGACGCAAGCAGCACAAGCGCAATACGGCCAGTCTTGCTGACGTAGCCAAAAATACCGCTCAACGTGCCTAAAGAAATTTACACTTCAAAATGCTACTATATAATCCTATTAAAATAGCAATAATTTCTCCTTGACACTATTTAAAATTAAAAGCACTTGGATACTTTAAGTTAATGTGAAAAATATCTCAACGAACACAAGTACACACGGACGTATCATTAGATACTCGCAGAACACGTGTTCAATTAACTTTATCAATATTGAAATGTATAGACTAACGAGCTCAAATATCACGTAACATTGTGTAACTTTTTCTCATTTTATGAGATAAACTCCGTCGCTCCGGGTTACGTATAACAATGGTTATTATTTTTAATGTATTTCTAACATTATTCATTTGTGTATTGAATTTGTGTTCTCAGCTTAACATATTAGGTCTTTACCTATGAAATTGCCGTTTTGTATGAAAAAATTTAAACGAATTTTTTTCATGTATTTTTTATTTGTATTAATCGAAGTAATCACCCATGCAATCAATGCATCTTTGCCAACGCAGTGGCAGTTTAGTGATGCCGTTCTTAAAGAAATCAGCTGGACGGAAGGCAACAAATTCTTCAAAGGCATTTTGTACTGCCTGTCGGGTATTGAATTTTTTTTCCTCCAAGGAGTTATCCAAATTCTGGAAAAAGTAGTAGTCTGAAGGCGCAAGGCCTGGTGAGTAGGGCGGATGACGGAGAACTTCCAACCCCAGTTCTTGCAACTTGGAGACCATCTGCTGTGCAGTATGAGGTCGCGCGTTGTCATGCAGAAGCAGCGGAGACGAGCGATTGACCAATGCTGAATGGAGATGTGCCAGCTTCTCCATCATTGTGTTCAGTTCTTCACAGTACACATCTGCAGTAATGCTCACCCCGTTTGGTAAGAAGCTGTGATGAATCACACCGGCGCTAGACCACCAAACAGTGACCATCACTTTTCTAGGGGTAAGTTTTCGTTTAGGGCATTGTTTAGGTGCTGAACCAGGATCCAACCAACTTGCTGAGCTCTTGCGGTTATCAAACAGAATCCATTTTTCATCGCAGGTAACAATGCGGTTCAAAATTCCTTCATTTGTGTGTCTGTTGAGCAGTGCAAGGCACATCTCGACGCGTACTTCGCGCTGGCGATCATTGAGTTCGTGGGGCACCCATTTATCAAGCTTTTTTACCTTGCCAATTTGAGGCAAATGGACCAATATAGTTTTGACGCTAACGTCGAAAGCTGCTGCTATTTAAGACGTAGATTGTGTATCATGAGCTTCCACAAGCGCCTTTAATTCGTCATTGTCGACCAAAGTCTTCGGACGACCGCGAGGTTCATTTTTCAAGTCGAAATTCCCAGAACGGAAGCGAGCAAACCAATAATAGGTGGTGCGTTGGTTTGTAGTGTTAGCTCCGTAAACGCCGTTGACGTTGCGTGCCGCTTGTGCCGCGTTGCTGCCCCGACGGTACTCATATTCCATAATTACTCGAATTTTTAACGTATCCATGATGACAAAAAAGATTGAAATGCGATGAAAATGTAACACTAATCCATAAACAAATTGGTGGCGCCGTTGCGCCGCCGACGCCATCGAGGGCACGGGGATTTCTATGCTAATTTAAGTGGACTGTATATGCGGGGTGCTATATTTGATATTCAACGATTGCGATCAGCTACGACGTGGGAGACAAGGGTAGGAAGGAAACTTGGCACATACCTCGCGGTGCTGCAGTTTCCACGTGGTTTGCCGGCTAGGTGATTCTCGTTTCTCTCCACTGAGTTTTCTCCCACACAACACTTATTGTTTATAATGTATGTCGGCACGTATGTAGCGATGCGTTTGTTTCTCACTCGACCAGGCGAAAATTCAAACTATTTGCATGCGGCGTGGTACGACGCGGCAACCATACTGATGCGGCGCGCAAACAACACTGACGATAGTAGCAGCAGCAGTGGCGGCCGCGCGTCCGACGTGCGTGGCGCGGGCAACAACACTGCGATAGTAGCAGCAGCAGTGGCGGCCGCGCGTCCGACGCGCGCGGCGTGGGCTACAACATCAGCAGCAATGGCGGCGCGCCCAACGCGCCACCGTATATAAGCATGTGCCATAGGAAAGGGTAATTGGGGCTTGAAAATGGCGTGATCTGATCACAATAATGCGGGAATTTCAAATATATATAAAGCGGCGCAACCATCTCCCCCGGCTTGAAGGGTTCCCTTCAAAATGACTAATCTAAATCGAATCTATACCAAACTAAACCGAATCTATACTAAACTAAATCGAATCTACACTAAGTTAAATCGAATCTACACTAAGCTAAATTGAATCTACACTAAGTTAAATCGAATCTACACTAAGCTAAATCTAAGGTATGCTAACCACTGCTATTGCTGATTAGGCAGAGGACAGAGACGAATAACAGGACGTAAATACGATCCGGTTGCGGTTTTAACTTGAACAATGTGAGTAATTCCATTAGCTCCGGGAAATACTTCCTCAACAACGCCTACTGGCCAATGTAGAGGTGTTGTATTTTCAGTTATAAGAATCACGACAGTTTCAACAGTAATTGGAGTCGATGGTGTATTCCATTTTTGACGCGACTGTAATGTGTGCAAATAATCTGTTCTCCAATGCTTCCAGAACGACTGGACGAGTTTATCCAATAAATCGTAACGCTAAAGAACATGCAATCGATTTTCATCTATATCTCTACAAGGTAGGTACTTGAGAGGAGTCATCTTTAAAAAATGTGCAGGCGTTAGTGCTAGTGGCTCTGAAGGATCACTAGACAACGTCCGACATAGTGGGCGGGTGTTCATAACCGCTTCCACCTGAGTGAGCACCGTGCTTAACTCTTCAAAGGAAAGTATCTGCTCGCCTATTACGTGATACAGATGTGATTTTAAGCTTTTTATATTGGCCTCCCAATTTCCTCCAAAGTGACTTGCGGTGGGAGTATTCAACGACCATTTGATGCGGTTTTCAGCTAATACTTGAGCGAATTCAGTGTTAAAATACTTTGATCTTAAAAATGCATGCAATTCTGTGAAATTACGTTTAGCTCCTACATAATTTATGCCATTATCCGAATACACTTGTCCCACAGGGCCACGACGCGACAAAA
The DNA here is from genome assembly GCA_036509395.1 of Antheraea yamamai. Classification (NCBI taxonomy): domain Eukaryota; kingdom Metazoa; phylum Arthropoda; class Insecta; order Lepidoptera; family Saturniidae; genus Antheraea; species Antheraea yamamai. Next base: position 1,889,945 of record AP028440.1, read on the forward strand.
ACCTTTTAAACGCTACCATGAAGCTTGATGTGCTTAGGTCACCTACTAATTCTATATGAATTGCACGAATTGTCATGCAAACAAAAAGACAGACGTAAGCCTTCGTCGAGCGAATACTAATTTGGTCGAGCAAAGGAAGCTCTTCCCTAAAGCGAGCCCACAAATTAGCGATACTATCTGGTGGCTGGTCATCCCAGTCACAATCTAACAACCAAAGCTCTTTTATAAGAAGCTTTGCATATACAACTACAGGTGCTACAAACCCCATTATATCCCATATTCTCGCTACACAAGACAATATGGTGCGTTTGGTGCAAGTTTGTGGAGTCGAACAGATTTTAAGACTGAACGAATCTGATGTCGGTGACCAGCACAAGCCGAGAATCTTGTGCAAATCACCCTCTTCAAACTCCTTAACAGTTGACAAGCGATATGATGGCGGAATTGAATCCAAAATTCTTCGCGAGTTGCTAGTCCATTTCAGTAGATCAAACTGACCCGCTTTCATGAGATTAATTACTTCAGCGGCAGTTTCAATGGCCTCTGTCTCGCTCTCTATAGAATAAACAAAATCATCCATAAACAAGCTAGTCTCTATAGTTTCCTTAGCCTTAGGATATGCAGATCCCTCATCGGCGGCAAGCTACTTTATTGTTCGCAGAGCATGAAAAGGACTTGACGTCAGCCCGAAACGAACACGATTAAACTCGTAAATCGTCAGATTTTCTTGCGGGGAAAATCTTTACAAAATGCGCTGAAATCTACGGTCATGTTTGTTTACACCGATGCAGAGAAACATTTGACGAATATCGGCTGAAAGGGCAATCGAAAACAAACGAAAGTTAACTATAATATCGAACAAGTTCCCTTGCAGATTTTGTCCTCTATATAATATGTCATTCAGCGAAACTGACGTACTGGTCTTGGCGCTACTATCTAGAACCACACGCAATTTCGTGGTGAATTTATCTTCCCTAATAACTCCATGGTGTGGTATGATATACGACGGAATATTCATAGACTCTGCTGTTTCAACAGGCGCGGGCGAGATGTAACCTTTATCTAGGTACTCGATTATAACGTCGTCGTAAGCTTGTTTCAACTTAGGAGACGCTAGCATTTTTCTTTCTAAACAATAAAAACGTTTTTCTGCTAATCGACGAGAATCATCGAGAGAAAAAATATCACCCTTAAAGGGAAGCGCGACAACATAACGACCGTCTTCCTCTCGAGTAGTCGTACGGCTATAAAACTCATCACAGGCTTTTGTCTTCTGGGCTGAGAATAGGAGAATAACTGACTTCTTCAATTTCCCAAAATTTACGAACGGCGGCTTCTAGTGGCTCGGTGGTGCAGCAGTAGGACATGGTCGAGTAAGAATCTATGCGAGCAGGAGCGGTACCTACAATAACAAATCCAAGAACTGTTTCCAGTGCGTGCGGTGCGGTTTGTGACGGATGACCGGGAACCTTACGTGATAACAGGAGGTGCGGGAAAATCGAAGCTCCAACCAACATCTCAATATCTCCTGGAATAGCATAAGTATCGTCGGCCAAAGGTAAGTCACCAAAATTCGACAACAATGAAGTGTTGACTGAGATCGTCGGCAAACGTTCAGTCACCTTATCTACAACTAACGAATCAATATCAAGACTAATTCTCGAATCAAAACGTGAGCAAAATTTAATTTTTACAGAGCCCTGAATGGCTTTTACGGAACCTCCAATTCCCTTTACAACAGAACACACCGAGTGACTATCCATATTTAAACCAAGGCGTTGACAACACTCGAGAGTTACAAAATTACTCTGCGAAGCGCTATCCAAAAGAGCGCGAACACTATGTTCCTTCCCACAAGTATCTACAACTATTACACGAGCGGTCGCGAGAAGTACAGTAGTAGGAGTTCGCGATAACGATAACGAGCACAATGCAACGTCATTTGAACGACCTGTGTGAGCGGCAGCGGCGCGCGCGTTCACAGTGTCCGACTGCACGTGGACAGTGGGTGGTCGCGAGGTAGTGCCAGGCGGCGACCGCGCGACCGCGTATCGGCCGGGCTCCGAGTTTGTTTTGGACGAAACAATACCACAGCGCGATAAACCAACTCTGCTCACATTAAATGCGGCATTATTATCATTAAAATGAAGCAATGTATGATGCTTGCTTTGACATCTACGGCAACTAGAATTGGAATTACAAAAGGAAACACGATGTCCATTACTAAGGCAATTGATACACAAATTATTGACCCGAACAAATTTATAACGCTCACTAGGTGTAAGTTTTAAGAAACTCGAGCATTTATAAATATGGTCATGATGAGCGTGACACAACGAACAAACAGACTGCGATGCAGTATTAACATATGTCTGAGTGGATTTGAGTGGTTTGGATACCACCTCCATTCTACGATCGTAAATAATTTTCTTTGTAGTTTCACGTTTTGGTAACGAGGTCCGTTGCAATATTTTAATTTGATCTCGTACAAATAACGATAATTCATCGAAAGATGGCATTTTACAACTACGCTTATCTGATTCGAATGAACGTGCAGTTTCTGAATCTAATTTCTTTAGGGCGAGATATACAAATACAAAATCTGAGAGATCATCGACTTTCAGGTTTTTTAAAGCGGCGACCGAGCATGCGAATTTATCTAAAAATTGTTCTAAATTATTAGGCGATGCAGACGAAATAGGTTTTAGTTCGAACATTTGATCTAGATACGAAGTGGCTAGTAGTTGTTTATCTTCGTATTTATTTTTAAGAAGATTGAAAATCAATAAATAATTATCTGCACATGGTGTTATACCGGCGCAGATCGAGCCTTGCCAATTAACTTCCCTATTAAATAATACAATTTTTCCGAGTCTGTTAATGATGTATTATTATGTACAATACTTTCGAAGCTAGCGAAGAAAAGTGGCCAATTTTTTATATCGCCATTAAACTCAGGAATCTCAATTGGAGGAAGCCGAGGTAGCCTATTCTGGCTTGCTGGTTTAATATCTGTTTTCGACTTTATTGTTTTGGCGGCTCGCTTGACGCAACCTAATAAATCTTCGAACGATGACAGCAATTGATAATCAATTACTGACGCGGGATTTAAACTTAATTCTAGGCTAACTATCTTGTCTAAAATGGTTTCAAAGTTGCTATACAAGATATCTACGGTTTCCATTTCACACAAAAATGATTCTCTAGATGATGCCTTACAATCAAGATCCTTCAGGCGATTACAAATGCTTTGCATGCGAGCGAAAATTCTATCTCTTTTTGCATATAACACTTTTAACTGTACATCCAAGTCTTGTGTAAGTGCCATGATTATTCGAAATAAACAAAATAAAAACAGAATACGAAATATATATTTAAATGCACTTCTAAAATAATAAGCTTGAAAATTTACGTATCGTATGTACGTCTCTGTTACCGTGCGGTCTATGTAACGAAAAAAATATAAATACACTACAAAAAATAATACCGAGATAACTTTTACATAAACTGCCAGTAATTAGAAAAAAACAAGAATATGTGGGTAAGTAAGCATCGACGCTCGATGGAGCTCGCTTCTTAACCAACGCTAATAATAATTATGAGATTTTACGCGAGGTGAACGAAATACCACGAAAACAAATTAAGTATAACTTGTAATGAAATACATTTCAACAATTTATTTATAAACTAGAAGAATACGAGAACAAAGCGATCGTTATCTTATTTACCTGATGCGGGACGAACGATAATATAAAGGTAAACAAGTAACTATGCGTGAATACTATTACGACAAGTTTATAAATTGCGGTTGAAACGAAATAATTAAGCATACAATGTACTTAATAAATATATATAAACAGCGAGTTTATAAATATGCGGCTAAACAACGATTTATAGTTTGTTCGAATGAGAAATACGAAACAATTAGTGTATTTAACTACCTACTAATAATTAGAAAGGGTAATTGACATTATAAATTATAATTGCTTTTGACTAATTAACTGCTAATATCTATCAATCTACAACTACAACTAGTATAATCCGGTTCGAAACGGACCAAACTTTTTGTGGTGGCGCCGTTGCGCCGCCGACGCCACCGAGGGCGCGGGGATTTCTATGCTAATTTAAGTGGACTGTATATGCGGGGTGCTATATTTGATATTCAACTATTGCGATCAGCTACGACGTGGGAGACAAGGGTAGGAAGGAAACTTGGCACATACCTCGCGGCGCTGCAGTTTCCACGTGGCTAGCCGGCTAGGTGATTCTCGTTTCTCTCCACTGAGTTTTCTCCCACACAACACTTATTGTTTATAATGTATGTCGGCACGTATGTAGCGATGCGTTTATTTCTCACTCGACCAGGCGAAAATTCAAACTATTTGCATGCGGCGCGGTACGACGCGGCAACCATACTGATGCGGCGCGCAAACAACACTGACGATAGTAGCAGCAGCAGTGGCGGCCGCGCGTTCGATGCGCGCGGCTCGGGCAACAACACCAGCAGCAATAGCGGCGCGCCCGACGTGCCACCGTATATAAGCATGTGCCATAGGAAAGGGTAATTGGGGCTTGAAAGTGGCGTGATCTGATCACAATAATGCGAGAATTTCAAATATATATAAAGCGGCGCAACCACAAATGACTACTTTTGGAAAAAGAATTCCATGTTTTTAAAATAAAATTAATTTGAAATTAGAATTCTTAGCCAAACAAAAATTATTTTGATTTGAAATGGCCAGTACTGCAGAACGGCAATTTCATAGGTAAATACCTATTATTACATAACATATAATATTAAATAAATTTATAATTAAAAAAGAAAATATTAACCAGAAACAAGCTAGAATAGAATTGTTATTTATCTATACTAATATTATAAACAGGTAAAGTTTTGTGAGGTTGTAGGGGGTAATATCTGGGGAGTCGGAGAAAAAGTCGTCGAACGAAAACGTTTCTCACAAACACTGCCTTAACGATGAGAGATATATGATAGATTTCTAGAAAAAAGTTGTAGCTTGATAATACCTATTATCGCCCAACGTAGTGGGCACCTGTCAGCTAGTTTATTATATAAAATATGTTATTATCTTCGTTCTTATTATGGATCTTCCCGAATCTGTCTAAGCTAAGCTAAGCATTAATACATATAATTATTCTTGCTACACACATGTGTCTGACAACTAGGGTAATCTAAACTAACCCAGTTCGAAAATAAGGGAAAAAATAAAAACCCTTCCATCATATATGTACATGTGTGTATATATCACGTATGTGGGGGTGATATGTATTTTATATGTTGTTCAACTAGTGATTTTCAGTGTCGCTGTATCGCTATAGGTGCGTGCTCGAGAGCTCCACTCCGGGGGATCAGGCCTAGGCTTCAGCCGCTGGCCAAGGGCGACGCAGCGAGTGTACAGAAGCGAAATTTACCCCTAGACCACGGCGGTGTAATTTGTGACAACGCAGGCGCGGGCACAATTAATTACCTAGATGTAGATTAACGAAAGAGATCAAACGCCTGATTAGTATCAAATTAACATATATTCTAGGCCCTGATTCCTTTGTTTTTTTCTCTTTCCGTTTCCCTATTTCTCCTTTAAATGTATGCATATCTTAAATAAAATTAAATAGAGCCTTTATTTATGAACAGATGCGAGAGTGCTTTAAGACCATTAGAGCTATGTACCTATGAATGACGTCATAATAACTATTTTATTATCACTCTTACATGCTGCTTTCTTATAATTCAACGGTGTAGATTGTTACAAGATACGTCTAGTCAGCCGATCAGTCAGAGAAACCAATAACACTCTTTAGGCACTGTGACTATTTATCCGGGCAGAGCTTCGTCTTACAACTTCCACATAGAAATGTGTGTAGATCAACGACATTTGCCCTTTATATGCCGAACTCCAAACAACCAAAACCAAGTTTGAGGTCATTAGTAACACCCCCGATATAGTCAATAGCGCGTTATCGCAGGTCAATAGTGGCTCCTAATAATATCTCTAATATGGTGGCGCTTTAAATGTTCCGGAGGCGTTATAGTCTCGCCTCTCGGATGTGTCGTATCGGTACCGGACGTAGTCACTAACAAGATATAAAGAAAATTACTTTACTGATTATCCTAATATTTTCACCTTTGTATCTATTTCCGCGATTCTGTATACATTTCCTATTTTGTTTTATCTGTTTAGAAAAAATTCTATCGCAAATGACGTAAGACAAGTGTAATGCAACTCCAACCTTAAAAAAAAACCCTCAACACTTCACAAATTTTCAACAAATAAAAACGAAGGTAACATGGACATGATAAAGCCAAGTACGACAGCGAAAGTGTAAAAGCTGTGCGTAAGCAGTATTTACTTAACAATAAAGTTTAAAGAGATAACCGGCCTGTATTGATCTTGACATATATATACATAACCGTTAAGTGAGAGCTTAATTAACAATCGATTAGTAAGATGATTGGATTGTTAACAGAGATGGCTTAGGTTTCTAATTATATGTTTTGCAGGAGCAAAATAACCAAATGTCAAATTAAGATTATGCATAATCTATAAAGCGAATCTTCTTTATCCAGGCTAACTCTGAAACTTTTGAAACGACTATCTTCTTCTTACCCTTATCCCAAAAGTAGGGTCGGCACAATTTGTTTTCATTTTCAGAATGAAACCAAAAATTGAGGCGATTGAAGTTTCACTTTAAAAATATTTTTAACAACTAGCCTTTATAAAAATGCGCAATACAGTGAAGCGATTTTTTTTTTGAATACGTATTGCGGAACTTTTAAAATTTGTCATTTTGTTTTTATTTCATTTTCGTGTATCGTCATCTGAACTGAACAAACGTGCAAAATTGCAAAGTCGTATGGTTAAAGGATATTTTCAAAAAATTGTGACTGTTTGTTTAATGTACATTTACATTTAAAATCATATAGTTCAGCGACGCATGCCATGGCGATTTTGAAACGTTATTGTATTGGTTAAAGCCTTTCTCGATAAATGAGTTATCGAACATTGAAATAATTTTTCAAATCGGACAAAAGTAGGTAGAGACTCGATAAAAATTTAGGTAACATATTTGAAAGGACTCAATCAAGGTGCGGCCTGCGATGTAAAATTTTCGTCCCATTTCACACCACTGGTCTCATTTATTTATCTTTTTCGTGTGGATAAATATCGTATCCATCTTTTATTATCGTCGATTGATTGATTACTCTAATTGTCGCTACGAAGTTCAATTTATGTGGAACAGTGCAGCGGACAAAAAATTTGTTACCCTTTAGCAGCACCCGGGGAGCACGTGCAGGGCAATGAGAGGTACATTTCCTGTGGACGCGAGTGATACCAACTCCCTGGTTATGTATACCAATAACTTATTATATATCAACATATTCCAACGCAAGGATTGCGCGATTATCCAAGCGAGCTGGAAAAAATACTCCGCCTCTATAATATACGTTTTCGTCATTTATTTATATGAAAAAAAAATCAAGTTACACTGTATTTTTCTAGGTCACTTAACGCACAATTTAACCGTACATTTTCCCTTGAAAGCGGAACTTGAAATCACTTTGCGGCGGAAAAGAAAAAGTCGAACCGCATGATTAGTTAAACTCTAATAAATGTAAAAGGAAATTCTTGTAGTGAAGTGTTGAAGAAGTATAAAAAAATTATCATTAAAATTTATTAGTCGTAACATGAAGCCTAATATCAGTAAAATAATGTAACCATCTATATTACTAAATCTGTAGCATGTTGTCTATACGTCCACGTATTTTATTACCACATTTACACATAAATATCTGTGGTGGAGTGTTTGGCGAGATCTTGAAATGTTTAATGGATTTTATTCAAAATCTTGTGTTATTTGGCTCTATACTTTGTAATATTGGTGTTGTTTTACGTAATATACTTTGGTTTTTGTGCACAAGTGAAGTGGATGGGAAATAAGACAACGTAGCATGGATTCTCACCTGCCATAAGTACTCCCTAGAATGCTCTAACAAACCGGCCACCACCTTCTTAGTTCATTGACATGATCGCAAGAAACTTGTAATACCATTACCTACTTGACAATGGCAGTAATAAACTATTGGGAGATTGGTTGCAAAAAAAAAACAGATATATATGCCACGGCAACAGCATGACCTTGACGTTGGGGGCAGTAGTTATAAAGGTACCACGTCAACCATAGATGATGTCCCCTCATCATTTAATCGATCAATCGCTCAAATATCAATAATAAAAGCGTATACCTTAAGCAGATACTCCACTGCTGAATATAGTTATGTATTACACTCAGAGATGTGATCGGGCGAACACTTCGCGCGAGAATGACTCCCGCTCCAGTATCGCTACGCCTTTTATAAGCTTGCACCGCATTAGAGGGTAGTGCGTAAAATTTATGCCAGTACAAATACTTTTTTTCTTGTATATATATGGTAAATGTAAATGAAAAGTCTGTGAGGTTATATTCTGTCCAATTTAAATAACTTATTAAGCAATTATACTATAGTCTAGTTGCTACTCGCAGCTTCGCTCGTTTGAATGTAGATTTATCTGGTGGCTCGGGGTCAGTACTTTTTTACTAAATGAAAAGCGTTTTATCTGATTCTGTCACCCTGACAATTTCTATGTAAAATGTCATAATGATCGATTGAGTAGTCAAAGACTTGAAAGCCCAACAAACATACTCACTTTCGCATTTATACTGCAGTGTAAACTCTTTAACCTCTCTCTATAATGTAGTAATTACTACAATTTGGTTGGTTTACCACAAAATCATTTATTTCTTCTCTTCCCTCTATATAACGAAAAAAAAATTGGTCGGTCCCTTAAAAGATGTAAATCTTTTGGTTATAAAGAGTTTACACTCTATTAAGTAACTGTGCCCGTGACTCCTTCCACGGGGCCTAATCTAAAAAAAACAGGGAATAATAAAATTATCTAAATTTATTAAGTCCATTTACTTATCTACTTTTCTCTCGTACTTAATTCGCGTTGTCATTAAAATTACAATAACTTTTGATAGAGTGAACCGATTTTAATGAAATTAAGACTAAATGTTACTCCAGTATATGCTTTATAATTTTCTTGATGAGATTTTATCATAGTATTTTAGCAGCGATGCGTGTTCAAACAAACAAACAGACAGACAGACATTTCTAAAAATTATTGAAATTTATTTTATTACCTATTCCAAGACACCTGCAAAATTTTTTTTCACAAAATTCTAAAAAGTACAGACTCTTTCGATTTGCATTCTTATTATATGTATAGATATAGATAGGGATTCCTGAACGTCTAGGTTCCACGATATTGATTTCCTTCACCGTCATAAGATAAGACACGTATTTGATACGAATTTGTTAAAATTACGTGTACTTTGAAATTTTCATTGGTACAAGACTAAAACATTAGATATGAGATAGACGTTCCACAAAAGCAACTTATTCTTTTAAATATTAATTAACTGCAACGAAAATATGTGTGGTGTGACTAAAAAGGCAACATTCTTACTTAATTAGAGTAGGTAATAGTATAAATAAATTGGTCAGGATAGGTAAAAGAAAAAAAAAAGGTGAAGGAAAACATCGTGATGAAATCACAGCATGGTGTTAGGAGTATTTCTAAGCTCTCCCTGCTAGCACCACCCTCAAGTAGAATATCTGTCGCCTAGCATCTGTTGGTGTGTTCCGGCAGCTACACTTGAGAGCCATCACCCTCTAGGTTTAGCGTGCTTGCCATTTTAGACACATTCTCATTTAACATGAGATGAGATTGTTCTCAAACGGTAAAACCTATGAGGTGTTATTACAAAAAAGTTAAATACGTATTGAATACTTGCTTTAAAAAGGTTTCGTATTACATGCACCGAGCTCGCGCGAGGCAAGTTCGCGTTATCCTTTTTCGCAAGTCTAACCTAACGTAACCAAAGCGAGACAAAAGAGCAAGATGGCGAACATTCATCGACCGCAGTGCATTTAATTCGAAACCTTTTTAAAGCAAGTATTCAATACGTATTTAACTTTTTTGTAATAACACCGCTGAAGCAGAAAAAAAGAAGTAACTATATAACACTTAAAGAAGAATGGACGCGAGACGACATTAAAAAAAAATGAGGCAGTCATTAGTACTACCGACAGAGGTGAAAACTCAACACAATAGAATAACTGTGTTCTGTTTTGAATGTTTAAATTAATTATAGCGTAAATTATTCAAGTTTCTTAATTTGTAAATTGAAATTACTAACGTTAATCTGGTTTTCACATCTATCGCCACTCCGAATTATAATTATATACGTTTTTATACAGTTAATTAATTAATTAAATATATGATAGCTGAACAATCTCAATACAAAATATCATTATTAGATGTTACACACTACACAGGCCCCTATACTACTCGTCACTAGCCTGACACAAGCGTAATACTTCCTAGCATGTCGTGAGACGAAATTATAAATCTATCTCCTACCGAAAAGACCACTCGACGTGCTTACAGTTTTCACTTTGAATATAACTAATAAATACCTGTACAATGAAATATTCTAATGTACCTAATATTAAAATATATAAGTCGAAAATAAAAACCACGTTGAATTCAACTCGATTTACATAACGACTGTTATGTAACTGAATATTACAATATCACGTGTAATATAAATACTATTACGTAAATAATAGACCAGAAATAATCACGTATGTTAATGATTATACGCATTTATTTTAATAATAAACATTACTCGATCACTTACATGAAGTTCGTTTATACGATGACATAACTTTTTATCTATTATACAATAAAAAAAATTAAGCTAGCCACATTAGCGGCATTGCTATGGAATAATCATTAAATTTGTTGTTATCAAAAACATTGTTGCAGGTGTCTAGGAATAAGAAATAAAACACGTTTCAATCATTTTTAGAAATGTCTGTCTGTCTGTCTGTTTGTATGAACACGCATTCTAAATTACTGGGTTCACAATAAAACTACACCAAGAATATCATAAAGCAGATCTTCACAAATAACTTAGTCTTTGTTTCATTAAAATTGGTCTAGTCTATCAAAAGTTATTGTAATTTTAATGACGACGCGGCGTAAGTACGAGATAAAAGTTGTAAGTGAATGGACTTAATACATCCAGATGACTTAATTAATCACTGTTTTTACATAATGTTCCACGCGGACGAAGTCGCGGGCACAGCTAGTCTATGAATATATTAAGAATGTTAATCTAACGTGTCTGTACTTTTTACATTTTTGTAAAAATAAATTGTTACAGGTGCCTAAGAATAAGTATAATTTCAATCATTTTTATAAATATCTGTCTTTCTGTGTCGGTTTTTGAATTCGCATCACTGCTAAGGGACTGCGTTCATGATAAGGCTTTTATAAAATCATAAAGTATATTTTCGAATGGCATTTAGTCTTTATTTCATTACAATTGGTTCTGTCTATCAAAAGTTATTGCAGTTTTAATGACGACGCGACTTAAGTACGGAGATGGAGAGAAAAGTAGATAAGTAATTAGACTTAATCCGTGTTATTACAAAGAAGTTAAATACGCAGTGAACTCTTACTTAAAAAAAGTTTGATCACAAAAGAGTGTCTTACCCTTGTCTATCGATGGATATTATTTTAATTTAAATATTCTGCAACACTTGTCTAAGTTGACAGTTCTAATTCTATTGTTATAATTAACAATATCTCTATTTGCCGGCAAAAGAAGTTTCATAGTAAATTATAGATTACGTGGATCTAATTAATTTGAAAGAAGTAAATAAATTAAACAATTTTAGACATTCACAAATAAACCATAACTACTACCATTTGACACTCCTGACATCTGACAGTGTATTTAAGCTGTCATTATACTGTTGTTCCACCTTGCGCACTTAATCTTCTTCTATACATATAATAAAAATTAAGTGTCTGTATGTAATATCGAAATAACATTTTTTTACTGTTTGAGTGTGAAAATATACACGCAACTGATAACAAAAACGCAATTTTTTTAATTTTTGACGGTCTGTATGTCTGTTTGTTCCGGGTAATCTCCGAAACGGCTGAACCGATCTTGACAAGAATTTCACTGGCAGATAGCTGAAATTACAGCGGGTTACTTAGACTACTCTAAATTAGACTAACTATTAACCGCGGCTTTGTCTGCAATGCTATCTCCAAAACAGTTGGACTGATTTTCACGGAATTTTCACCAGGAGGTAGCGGACATCGTAGCAAGTAATTTAGTTTATTTTAATTTAGACTAGCATTAACCGTAGCTTCACCCGCAGTACTATCTCCAAAACGGTTTGACCGATCATCATGAAACTTTCACTAGCAGATATGTGACTTTACAATAAGTAATTCATGTAATTTTAGTTAATACTAGTTGTTAACCGTGGCTTCGCCCGCAGTGCTATCTGCAAAGCGGTTCGACCGATCTTCACGAAACTTTCACTGGCAGATAGCTGACCTTATAAAAAGTAATTCAAGGAATTATAGTTTATACTAGCTGTTAACCGTGGCTTCGCCCACAGTGCTTTCTCCAAGACGGTTAGACCGATTTTCACGGGACTTTCACTGGAAGATAGCGAACCTTATAAGAAGTAATTGAGGTTATTCTATTTTAGACTAGCAGATATTTTAGACCGGCGACTTTGTCTGCATGACATTTAGCAAGATTTCAACTCATTCTTTATTTTTAATAAGAAACATAATTATCAGCTTATTGTTTACAATTCGACATTATAATTATTAATAACTTTAATGATATAAATGTCTTCCTAATAAGATCTTAGATTGTAAATATATTACGTAAAGAGTTCCATAATATAATTTCTTGCGGAACAGACAATCGGTTATTTTTTGCGTAGTCACAAAATCTTAATTATAATAATGGCAATGTATATTAAATGTAATGTAAATCTTTATAATAATATTTTAAGTTATTGTTTCATTAGTTCCTTATACAGTGTAAGTGAGCACTGAGGTAGTTATATGGTGGATTGAGGTATCAAATATGTTGCTGATGACAAACCTCATTTGGCACGCTGTTAGTATTTATATATCTAATGTACACGTTACATGTTACTTTTAGTGGCGTGCGCGTCGTACTTACAATTGTATTTAAAGAGCATTTCTATAATTATACATAGTCTCACAGTTTTGTAATTCTTTAATACGATTTAAAAAAAACGCATGCGGAGCTGCGGTTACAGTTAGTATAATATAAATTGCTTATTTTATACATCATTTTCTTTTAAGTAAAATATCACAAGGATGATAACCAATTCAACGTACAATAAGTACATTTTTTTAGTGTAGATCTGATGAACAAATATATTATTCATAAATTGAAAATATTGTATGTAATGGAACATTTTTGAATGATGGGATCGAATTAAATGAATTCTATTCAGAGTTGCTTGCATAAAAAACTTAAATTCAGATGTTTAGCTAGAGACCGCTTGGACACGCTTTTGGAATATAGTATTTTAAACATGACTTCAACTCAATTTTAAATTTAAGGTACTGATTAGTAAAACTCGTGTTATACCCGTATTCATTTTTGTTTTTGTAATAAGACCGTATAAATTCTTATGACTTTATTAATCACTGTTTTGTACATCAGGTTCCACGCGGTTGGCTTATACATATAATTCTTCTGTCCGTGTGTATGTGACTGAACTACTCCTAAACGGCGGGACAGATTTTGATGAATCTTTTGTGTGTGTTCAGGTGGATTCGAAAATGGTTTAGATTCACAATTGGACCCGGTAGGTGGTGCTACTGTTGACTTTTACGATTTTTTTAGTATCAAGGCAGCACATCGTCTGCCGTGATCGCTAGTTGTTATATATTACTTTTCTTATATATTTTTTAAATGCTACAAATATATTTGAAGAAATAAAATTAACGGGCATAAACTAAACTTAGATAGTAAAATAAATATTTCTAGAATAAAAAAACGATTGATCTTTGGGCATGCAATAGCGTGGCGGTCACTGCAAGCCGTCTGCTTAAACTACTGCGCTCTCCGCGTACTCACAATTATTATTTGTTATTCCATGTTTCAGTCTCGCTAATACCAGAAACAGTGTTTTAGGTAATAGTGTTAGGCTTTATAACAAAGTCCCAACGCACATTACTGATTTGCCGGATAGTGAGCGGGATTAAATGTCAAAAGGCTATTATTACAATAGGGTGAATCAATATGTGAACAATGGGGACATCTGGAAATGACGCCCCTCTCAATGCAACCGCTAAAAATGAGTATTGTAAAAATATGTATGCCATGAAAAAATAACACAGATCGAGTTTCCTGCTGGTTCTTCTCGATGACCAAGTTGTTTTTCCGACCCGGTGGTAGTTTTGACGCTCATAAGCGCCTTCTTTGATTATTAAAATTAAATATAAGTACTGGTCGAAAATCGATCATAATTAAGTTAAAAAAATGTTTTATTTAACGTGTTATTATCTACATTCTCGTATTACTACTATCTGTACTTATTTTTGATATTCTTCCTAAATTTTAAAAACTGTATACAAATATTACAGACTAGCTGTGTCCGCGACTTTGTGGAACCTCATATACAATGACTAGAAAAGTCATCAGAACGTATTTAGTCCATTTATTTGCTCATCCACTTTTGTCTCATACTTAAGTCGCGGCGCCATTAAAATTAAAATAACTCTTCATAGAGTGGACCGATTTTAATGAAACAAAGACTAAGTTACTCCCACGGTTATGCTTTACGAGTTTCTTGCTGAGGTTTTATTGTGAACCTAGTACTTTAGCAGTGGTGCGTGTTATACAAACAGACAGACATATCAAAAAATGATTGAAATGTATTCTATTACTTATTCCTAGACACGTGCAACAATTTTTTTCCACGAAAATCGAAAAAGTACATACACGTTAGATTTACATTCTTATTATATGTATAGAAGATAGTAGATGAAGGAGTGTGAAGTACGACGAATAGACACTTTAAAATTAAAGGATTCGAGTCGTTGCGTGGATGGTATGAAGAAATATATCCAATACATTTTATTAATAAGACTAAAACTCTTCAGTGACCTCTAAACAAATAAAATAAAGAAAATCAATTGACAAACATAGCAGAAAATGATGCTGAAATCTATTATTATCGATTATTTATAAATAGAAGATATAATTCTTCAGAAGAAAATATCATTAAATAAATCGATTTTCAAGTTTAATCCATTTTTTTTTTTTTTTTTTTATGTTATAGGAGGCAAACGAACATGTGGGTCACCTGATGGTAAGTGATCACCACCGTCCATAGACATTTGCAACACCAAGGGAGTCGCAAGTGCGTTGCCAACCTGTGTTTGGGGGAGAGGGGAGTGGGGAAGTGGGGGATGGGGAGGGGAAGAACGGGGAAGGGGAGAGGAGGTGGGTATCCGGCGCTCTCACTGACCAAACGAAACGCAACAATGCAAGCACTGTTACTTCACGTCGGTTTTCTGTGAGAGGGTGGTACTACCCCGGACGAGCCGACCCATTCATGCTGAAACCAGTAATAGCTTCAACGTGGCTCTACCACCATACATAGAAATTAGAAAGTGATAGCTTATTTTTAGATTTTTTTTTCTTTTTCGAACTGTCTACGCTATTGACCAAGCAAGGTCTTAACAGCTTCACCGGACTACTTTCCTTATTTTTAGATTCTGTTCACAATCAATATCATTACATAGTATAAAACAAAGTCCCCTACCGCGTCAGTCTGTCTGTCTGTTCGCGATAAACTCAAAAACTACTGAACGGATCTTTATGCGGTTTTCACCAGTGGATAAAGTGATTCACGGGGAACGTTTTGGTATATAATTTGTCCAGGATTTTTTTTATAATCAGGGCGGGACAACGTCTGCCGGGCCCGCTAGTACTTTATATAACTGCAGACAACTTTATAGATATAATAGATAAAGAAAACTTATGATTTTTTAATTATGTTTGTTTGCTTGCTTCAAGTAATATTTAGTACGTTCTATTTTAACGAAAACATTCCATGCCTGCACTTAAGTAAGGCTTCTAGTGACTATATTGATACTGGATCACTGGTTTCGAATTCTAAGCATATAAATAGTAAAACAGGTATTAGAAAATACTCGAATATATGTTCCATCATTGAAAGTTATAGCTTTTTGTAGGATAAGTACTTAATGCTTGTAATATGACGTTCGTGCGCGCCACACCTGAGGCACTTCACGAATTCTTGTGCAATGAGCAATTTCAAAGTTATTAATGAATTATATTTATAAATTTTCGCTATATCGTGTAAGATCGTGCGCAACTGATGAGATTTTTAATATCTGTAGTCCGTGAATTGAGATCGTAGCTACTACGAACAAACAGTTTTGATACTTGATGATTTTCGTATTAAAATGAACGTGATAGATAAGTATTTACATTTTCTGAACCTTTTTATACAAACAAACCTATTATAACTATTTAGTAGTATACTAATTTAAAAATATATTAAATAACATAATAAAATGCACAAGTACTGACCAACAACGTCACCTGTCAAATCTTTAGTGAAGTTTTTGTTTAGTCAATATTATCAACATTGTATATATAAAATCGAAAATCAAAAACACTTAATTCAATTTAGGCCCTAAGAAGGCACTTATGAACGTCAAAACTACCACCGGTTCGGAAAACAACCCAGTCATCGAGAAGAACCGGCAAGAAACTCGATTTGGTTTATCTTTTTAACAAACAAATATAATATTTAGAATATATTAGGTACATGTCACAAACGTTTTTAATGGATGCACAAAGATGAATCAATTCTAGACATCACTATCGTTCGCAAATTGATCCACTCTATAATAGCCTTTTGACACCAAAACCCGCTTGACATGGCGCTTAAATTCGCAATCCGGCAAATCGGTAATATCCTTTGGGACTTCGTTATAAAATGTAACACTATTATTTACTATACCATGTTTATTGTGAGCTTATCTTGTAATCTGAATATTAAAGATTTGCCACTTTAATGTGTACTAGAACTTATGATGTCAATAACAATGTCACTGATTAAAGTGGGCAACAGTGTTTATTTTATATTTGTCGTATAATTATTTAAGTTTTGGGGTATGTTTTGTATTAGCAAATATGAAAAATCAAGCTTTTAGCAAGTAAACTATCATCATGAAGCATGTATATATATAATTTATACTCATAAAACGCCGACGTAAAGTAGCAGTGCGTGCATTGTTGCGTTTCGTTAGGTCAGTGAGAGCTCCGGAGGCCCACCTCCCCTCTACTCTTCTCCCTCTCTCTCTTTTTCCCCCAAACACAGGCTGGCAACGCACTTTCGATTCGCTTGGTGTTGTTAGTATCTATGGACGGTGGTGATCACTTAACATCAGGTGACCCACCAGTTTGTTATCCTGCTAAGACATAAAATTTTTTTTGTCAACAACCGCTTTCTTCTATTCATTTTAATTTTTATGATTTTCTTCAGATTAATTAGTATTAATAAGCGAAGGAAGTGCTATATACCAGGTGATAATTGTTTACATCTTCTCAAATCAAATTCTAGACTTGGAATTTGTTATAGTATTGTAAAATTTTGTACAAAGATCTGATAATGTTATTTATTCAAAATAGTAGTATAGTTACTTGAATAACTGGTAAGGTTTGATTTGGTTTATTTTTCCTATTTTATTTTGTATTAGAAGAAGTAACCTCACTGAGTGTAAAAATATTTCAAATTAATTATATTTTGTACAATATAACAATAAAGAATTTTCCCGAATTTCAATGAAGCCATATTTACAGCTAGTTAAACATATAATGGAAACTCGGCGCGGTTCTTCTTTTATTTTCTTTAATGTTTAATATGTTTTTATTTTATTTTAACTAATTGAAATATACAGAGAGATTATACAAGCAGTAAGAAAATTTCAAGTTCTAGTACATCGGTTCAATCAAATTTGTAAAGTAGACTAGTAAAAGTGATTTATAAGCTATAGATTAATATTATATACTATTTTGTAAGAAATAATCAAAACTACATATTCCTCCTATAAACTGTATTGCTCTGCATCGATGCGCGAGCGCCGTCCACTTGTTCGTATCATTTAGTTCTCTAGGTCATTTCTACGTGTTCGCGCGTCTTTTCGCCGTGACGTCATAATACCATAACAAAACCAAGTTCGAAATCTCGAAACTAGTGCAGTTTGTTATTCAATGTTACGTTATCGATAGTTGATAGTTTTGAATCGACTCGAGTTTTATTTGTCGTTTTAATTACGAAGAAACAATTGGATAATAAATTACTGTGTATAATAATTAAAGGATTAATAATATTATTAGGTTTTTTTTGTGGTGTTTGATATTGGTCATTGTTTGTAATAATTGCACGTTGAAAAGGAATGTGTCATCTTCGCTGACAATGCTATTAAAGGTAATAATTTTACATTAATTATTTGCAAACGTTTAACTTTCTAATTTACCCGCCGTTTTATGATTTATATGTTCGACCGTGCATCGTATAGTAGTAGTGTAGTAGCTCATATTACTTGAGAATGGTCAATTGTAATAATTTATCTTTAATTGTTTCCAAAGAGACTATTATTACTTACTGTTAACATATTTTTAAACATATTATTACCTAGCTGTACCCGCGACTCCGTCCGCGTGGAACCTAATATAAAAAAAAATAATTGCTAATAAAATCATCCGAATGTTTTAAGTCCATTTATTTATCTACTTTGCTCTGATACTTAAGTCGCGTCGTCATTAAAATTACAATAACTTTTGACAGAGTGACCGATTTTAATGAAATTAAAACTAGATTTAACTCGAGGATATGTTTCATGATTATCTTGGTGAAATTTTATAATGAACACATTAATTTAGCAGATAATGCGTGTTCAAACAAACAGACAGTCAGATATATCTAAAACTGACTGAAATGTATTTTATTACTTATTCCAAGACATCTGCAACAATTTTTCTCATAAAAATCTAAAGAGTACAAAAACACTAGTTTAAATTCTTATTATATGTATATAAGATGGTTTATTCAGATTTTATACATCTTTACGTCTTTTAATAATTTATGTTTCTTAACTCTAACTAGGTACTTACAAGTTATGAAGAGAAATAATGGATAAATAAAACTAAAACTTAAAAAAGAATACATATTTTTTAAATAGCATCAGATTTTATGAGTTCCTGTCCTCCAAACTAAGGTTTCCTGCAGTTTGGATGCTGATGGGCTTCCAAAACATTTTTTTTATTATGTCTCTATTTCCCTTTTTTAATACTATTTTAAAGATAAGGAAACAAACAAAACATATGAAACATACAAAAACAACCGATATCAGAGAGTACGTGTGTGATTACGCATGCGTGGAACTGTAGAGGTACAGGTGTAAAATGCAAAAAAATGATAAGTTGCCTCGGTAGGTAGTTATTGAATGTATTTTAAAATTAGTTGCATTATTTACATGTTATTTCATAGTTTTAAAAGTTCATTGATTCATTATAGAATTATATTTTTACATTGGTATTTAATTTTTTCTCTATCTGTTTTTATATATTTAGTCATATTACTATATATTTATTACCTAAAAAGCTAAGTTCAAAACACTATAAGGATGGTTTTTAAATGGTCTGCAAAATTAAAGTAACTGTTAATTTTCTTTAGGAAAAGCGCAATTACGTATAGCCGGTGTAAATTTCTTAAAGTACATAAGTGATCATTGGTAAGATGATTTTTGCTTGAGGCGCGACTAAAGAAACGGATGCATTATTTCGCTTAATGATACTTCATGCCGTTCTATTGAGAGAAAATTGCCAGTAAGGACTTTATCCTTAATTTTATATTTCGCCGACGTAATTTTACAACTATTATGGAAAACTATTTTATATAAGGCCGTGTAAAAATATATACAAAAAATAACATTGATTCAATATAAAATGCTTGACATTTTTTTCCTGTTTCAATAAACCTTTACCATCTGACCTCATTCACTGCATGAATGATACTTCAAAGTCAAGTTGATGCCATTGGTATATATCTCCTATCGACGTATAAATTCTCGGTTTCAGCCTTTCACCTTAGTGCGGTAGCTAGACATGTGTATTTTACAAAAAGCTTTATCACCACATTATGGTTTCACCACAATATTTCTTCAACAAAGACTCCTGCTTATTGCAAAATTTGAACCTTACGTCTATCGACGTGGTGTCCGCCACGTTGCTACTGAGTTGTGAACACTTTTAAATGTAATAAGAGTTGGAGAGTTAATTTTGTTTTATGTCCGAATTGAAGCAAGTTTGAGATTTTATAAGGTAGTAAATAACCTTGAGGCTGAGCATTATAGGATTGGTTGTTTCCACTTCTGATTCTGTTCACGCTATCGTAATCTCACTTAAAAATGATTTGTAATTTATCTATCCAAAAATGGAGAAAATTTTAAAATCAAAATTACTGTATTCAATTTAGGCCCTAAGAAGGCGTTTACAAACGTCAACACTACCACCGAAACAACCGAGTCATCGAGAATAACCGGCACGAAACTCTATTGGGTTTATCTTTTCAGTAGCTGCACAAAGAGAGAAAGAAGTCAATTCCAGATATCCCCATCGTTGATATATTGATTCACTATATAATAGCCATTTAACACCAAAACCCGCGTGATAAAACGCTTAAACGGTTACAGTCTGGCAAATCGATAATATACTTCAGAACTTTGTTGTAAAGTCTAACAGTAATCTCAAAATTTGTTACTGGTTTTACTGAGCCTGAAACATGAGATGACCGGTTTGTCACAGTTTCTAGTACTTACAAGCATTTTGTATGCATAGTAAAGTCTGACAAGGCCACAATTGTGAAAAATTGAAGCTTAAAATATCAAATTAAAAATCGATGACTACTATTCGCGCTAGATTATAATTGCATCGCTAGCAATAATTCGACTCACGGTGACCAAAAATGGATAGCGTTCCAAATCTGCACTAATAACGTTAGACCAATTGATGTTGCACGATTTTCAAATCTAACCTCCTTTGTTTTTAGGTCGTAATTATCGTGAGAGGTGATTATAATTAAATTACAAAATAGGTATTAAAATTACGATTGCCAATCATACTACATTCAATTTTAATTTGCTATATTTATATCAAACTGTTGATAATTATATTTCATTGAGTGAATCCTTATAACTTATATGATACTTTTAATATGGACAAAAGATACGATATTTTTATTTTAAAAATTTATACACATACTTTCCATGTTTTTCTCTTTCCATAAAATTTTAATCAGACGGAAAAATATTTGTAACCCCATTTATAATGCAACCGTATGTATTTAGAATAACATTATGGAAGCTATACATCTTTTGGCGCGTTAGGGAAAAATAATGAGAGTAAATTTTTACGATGCGCGCGCACACCGTCAAGAATAACCAACACCCTGAAGTTAGCTATAGTCAATGGTGACGCCGCGGCGATGACGACGTCACCGTGGGGCATGCGGTGCGGGGGTATATATGTTCAATTTAAGTGGACTGTATTTGCGGGGGTGCTATATTTGATATTCAACTATTACGATCAGTTACGATTAGGGACAAGGTAGGCAGGAAACTTGGCACATACCTCGTGGCGATGCAGTCTCCACGTGGCTAGCCGGCTAGGTGATTCTCGTTTCTTTCCACTGGGTTTCCTCTCTCACAACACTTATTGTTTATAATATATGTCGGCACGTATGTAGCGATGCGTTTATTTCTCACTCGACCATGAAAAACTAAAATGTTAGCATGCGGCGCGGCTTGGCGCGGTACGACACAAAAACACTGTGCGAGCGGTAACTCCGACGATAGAGACGAAGTGCACAATGGCGGAACAGTCGAACACTGGCCGCCGAATGAAATTTGGCGGCGCGAGCGTCGCGATACCGAACTAGCATGTGCCATAGTTAAAGGGAAGCGTGATTGGGCAAGACTAGAAAGGTGGCGTGACCTGATCGCAATTAATTGGTCGGGCTTCAAAGTGGCATAATTTAATCCATAATGCGGGAATTTTCAAACATACATAAAGCGGCGCAACCAGTCAACATTTTGTTTCTTTATATTTGTTGTTTGTATTTCTTTGTATTAGAACTTTCAATGTCTTAAATTCCCTTTTTTTCTATTGTTAGTGTCGTTTTTTCTACAAACGTAGAATAAGGCGAAAGATAAAATTTTTGAAAAGATTTTTATCTTGTTACGCCAAAGAAGTATAACTTCTAACGCGTGTACATAAGTACTTTTTATGGATAAAGGTCAAATAGCGTTATAATATGAAAACTGTATAAATTTTAATTTCTCGTATTTTAGCAACGTATAAAATACAAAAAAAAACTGTTTACCGTTTTGTATAGGCAAATTTTTGGATATTGGTGATATTCAATAGGCAAATAGTTTGGAGTATGTTTTTATTACAGTATTTGTCAAGTAAAATTCAATCGTGGATTCTCCAATAAGCGTACAATAAACGGTAGAACTAAATATTAGGAGTATATTTTAACAATTAAAATTATATCGATAACTGTGTTTCTTTCACTAAAAAGTATTCTAAATTTAATATATTCGGCCATCTTTGATTTATGTTGGTTTTGTTAACCTTTTCTGGAAGTTTTATTTGGTTTATTGGTGAGTTCGAGTCCATATCTATCTATATATATATATATATATATAAGAGAATCCCACCTATATATTGACTCATCACGATATCTCTGGAACCATAAGGCGTAGCGACTTGAAATATGGTAGGAATATTCCTTTCGCCGAGTAGAGGTCAGCTAAGAACGGATTTTACGAAATTCCACCCACAAGGGGGGTTGCGGGGGGGGGGGGGACAACGTCAGCCGGGCCCGCTAGTTAATATTATAAATTCAAAATTATTTATGTTCCTGTGTCTGTTTTTTTAACACTAAACTACTGAGCCGATCGCTGTAAAATGTAACATAACCCAGAACTCGCAGAAAACTATAGGCTACTTACTGATCGTCTCGAATACTTATGTTATACTTTTTGTAAATAAAAAACAATTAGACATTTTAATAAAAACTGTTCGTAATAAAATGTTACCGTTATCCGTTGGATATTATGATTTTTATCGACGCGTTATTGATACAAGCACAAATTATTTGGAATATACGGGACTTTTTAATAACTAAATTGCTATTCCAGTTTAGTTATTGTTCGGAACGAAAATTTAAACTGATGTATTTTAAAACTGTTGTTGACTACAACTAACTGAGGCGTGCGACTCCGTCCTCGTGGAAATAATTTTGTAGTTCAACGGGAACTTTGTGTCTCTTATGGACGTATTATCATCGTCTGTATTTCATTTTCTTCATTATAATATTATCACTACCGCTTACATATGGAAAAGCGTATTGATATGTGGTCAGCATACTTTTAAAAGTCATCTATTGCCTTGTAAATGTATCGTTAAAATGTGTTCCAACGTTTAATGAATTACAATGGGTAAATTAAAGAAAAATTTATTATAAGACCAGTCATGCTGTATGGAACCCAGTGCTAGACTATGAAAGAAATGGATGAGAGTCGATTACTTGTAACAGAGATGCGAAAATTAAGACGGATGTATTGTGTAACTAGAATGGATATGATTAAGAAGGTGTATATTAGACTCATAAAAAAAATCAATTATTTTTTTCTTTCTTAAATATATCGAAAATATTGATGGAATCAATGAAAAAAAATCTTGTGAAAGCCACAGCCCTTAATATCAATATATGCCGCATGGTAAAATTTCTATTTCCCGTATAATTAACACGGGAAAGCTTGTTATTTTGAGTTTAGAATTTTATAACTCTTTAATGGTTCATCAAAAAGGCTAGATAAACCAAATCATTTTCTTGTATAAAATTTAACGCTCTACAAAAAAGCTATCTTATATTTTTTTGAGAAACCGACGTGTTTCGAAGTTATTCAACTTTAAAATATAATTTACTAGCGGGCCCGGCAGACGTTGTCCCGCCCTGATTATAAAAAAAATCTTGGACAAATTATACACCAAAACGTTCCTCGTGAATCACTTTATCCACTGGTGAAAACCGCATAAAGATCCGTTTAGTACTTTTTGAGTTTATCGCGAACAGACAGACAGACAGACAGACGCGGTAGGGGACTTTGTTTTATACTATGTACCTAATAATAATATTTTCTAATTTTTTCCAATTTTTTGACGGAACAATCGAGTTTATCAAAAAAAAATAGTCAGTTGAAAAAATTTGACAATTTTTTTTTTTATAAACTTGATAGTTTGGTCTGACCTTTTTGATGAACCATTAAAGAATTATAAAATTCTAAACTCAAAAAAACAAAGCTTTCTCATATTAATCATACGGGAAACAGAAATTTACCACGCGGCACATCTTATCTTAATATTAATATTAAGGGCTGTGGTTTTCACAGGATTTTTTTTTCATCATTTCCAACAATATTTTCGATATATTTCTGCGAAAAAAAAATAGTCGATTAATAGTTTTTTTTTTAGTTTTAGTGTATATCATATGAAGTTTAAAATTTGCAGCAGTGAACAGAGAAGTTGAGCAGTTATAGGTTAGCATGGTATAGGCATGTCACGAGAGTTGAAAGTCATGTAATTAGAAAAGTTTTAAGTAAAAAAAAAGTAAAGATGGATGGATGTAAAAGTAAAGGAAGATCGAAACGGCTATGAATGGATTGTGTGAAAAATAATATATATATAAGAGGTGTGAATACTGAGATGATATCTGACAGGAGAGAGTGGAAGAGGAAAATATATTCTGTCGACCCTACTTAGGTGGGATAAGGGTAAGTAGATGACGATTGCCTGAGTTATGCTCTTCGCATCGGATGAGACAAATATAGTTTTAACAGCTAAATGAAGCAAACGCAGTAACCTAACCTCTAAATTTCTCGTCACTAAGGTCAAGAACGTCGCGGAATTAGAGTATTGTAACAATTGTTATACTACTTATTTATGTGACTTCATCGCTCAGTATTTCTGCCTACTCCTCGGCTTGATTCCCGTTTACGTTGGATGTTAGCGTTTGTTTAGCTTATTTGTTTAGACCTCTTCTTATATGCCTCTTACTTGCAAAGATCCTGGAAGAAAACCAGTTAATCTTTATAACCGACGATCAGTTCATCTAATAACGATGGAAGCCTATAACTATGTGTATAGTGAATACAATATACTTACACAGTACGACGTGCCTAAAATATATACCATCTACATATATAAAGTGGGCAAGCATACATATAATTGTTCGTGCATTTTTTCTAGAGACAATAACATACAATGAATTGTGAAAAATGCTTGCATTAAAATAAAACTTTTTGTTTATTTGCTTCATATCTTACTAGCTTTTATGCGTGGCTTAATATAGATTTGACAAATCCTTCGCGAACAATACTTTTTACTGTTTGAAAGATATGCTGTAGTTTTTCTATACTCCGTAATAAAACGTTTATGCGAAATGACATATTAGTTGGTTAGTTAAAACGGTACAAAGAGACAAACAAACTTGCTGTTATATTTATAATGTTACTTAAGGTATACAATACAATCAGCAGTAAAATACGAATAAAAAATTAATAGAATTAGGAAACAATTACGAATTATCGATGTCTATAGAATTTGGTAAAAATGTGAGGCAACGAAAATATGATTTTATTGTTACCAAACCGCAAACTATAAACAACTCTGACATTTCATAGTATAAATCAATCATTGCAAACTTCTGGCATTTAACATAAAAATATAATAAGAAATGTATAGGATTTTATAAGTTTGTAAATTGGGATTTTACAAAAATGACCTTATAAGTACTATAGTAGAATGTCATATAGGATTGAGATTCTCGGGACTTTAACTAGATTTTTGGTTAATTAAATAAAATGCCTTAAATCAGAAACGACAATTTCTAAAATAAAAGTACTAAATATTGCGAATTTATAACGCTTCCATAAAGCTTTTGACGTTGGCAAATGTTACGTCGACGTTAATTGATAAAAAAGAGGAGTTTAAAAACAGATAACGAAGCATGTGTTGACTTTTTGGCGGACTCCTAATCTGTTACGTAAAGGTTTTAATTTTTTAAACTCTGTATGTTGTACTGTTGATAACGTATTGCGTAATACGGCTTAATTATTATGCGTAAAATAATTGAAAATAATAATAAATGAATTCTGAGATGTAATAAAACTTTTTGGAATGTACTATCAAGGTTCCCACCATTTTGTTACAACATTGAAGTGAACACAAGACACCTGTAAAATAAAATAATTACCTACTTTGTTTATCTTCAATAGGGAATATTAGTTTTCAAGATCGGAAAAAGAAAATGAAGATAAAAGTAAAGACATTTTGTTCTGGTCGCCAATACGTCATAAAATATTAAAATACTTTTATAGACTTCTCATAACCTATTTTGCAAATTACTGGTTATAATAAAAAGAATACCTACTATTTGAATATTCCATCAGTTTAAATCACGAAATTAGCAATATCTAGTATACAAAACCATTTTGCTAGTATCTAACGCAATGCGTAATTACATGAACATACTCCAGTGTAAATTGCGACATATTTATGAACTTAACATAGGCTCAACGCAATACACTCGATATCATTACAGTCGTTTAAGATCTTAGAAGATCATGCATAAACTTTGAACTTTGACACATTTACATAACCGACAAAACCGCTTACATTAACCAGTATTACATACAACAAATACACATAGAACAACAGATAGTACGATGTGTACAGCGTACTACAATCTGAAAACAGAGCTTAATTATAACAGAAACCATAGAATTCTGTGCTTCATATTAGTTTATCTTCTTCTATGTCTATACATACGTTAGATTTACATTTGTATTATATGTAAGATATAGAAAGTGTAGTAATTAGCACAAAAAGTTACTGTAAAATCACTTAGGTGCCCTGACTTGCATGTTGCATTATCAGCAACATATTTAACTGATCGTGGTAAAGTTTTAATAAGACAAAAAAAGCGTCCACTCGTCTCAACTCAATTAATCACGCGCAGAATAATATTACAAATCAATTAGCAGTTTAAAGTTATTCGAAAATGATTAATTCACTAGAAAAAGTAGATAATAAATCACTTAAGAAATCAATAAAGTCAACTTAAAATAGTCCGTTATTATCGATACGGATGCGTTTGCGCATCGATTGTTGTCGACTTTCCAACTTCGTGTGTTGGGACAATATAAAAGCGTAAGCGATTTCATTTCCTAATATAGTTTTTTTTATTATCCAAGCAGCAGTCGGGTGAAGCCGTGAAGGCCCGTCAGGCCTATAGCATAGTTAGTTCGAAAAAAAATATATCCGATCAAGTGTTTTTCCTTGTCTTTTCAACGATTAGAATCCACTGTGAATCGATGGTAATCTTTAAAAATTCATAATTAACTTGTCAGAACCTGAATTTAATAAAATATTACTTTTATCGACATCCAGTCACCAATAGACTGAATCCGAAATTAATCATTATATTACATATGCTCAGTTATTAATACATTGCGCTTTACTACTAAGCTACAATAAACATCTACGGTACACAGTTTCAATATAAAAATATCCAATAAGATATGACAAATACGCTAAATTCATATCATCTACATACAAAGTTTTGGTCCACTCTCGTGTCCCATGATGTATATCTGTATAGTATACATATTTTATTACCTGCAACAAATTTGAACTGTAGGTTGGCATCGACTTCAAATACACTATAAAGTGACAGTCTATTTAAATTTTAGTGGTTTACATTTGTTTTTTATTTTTAAAATATTTTGGGTTTTGATGTAAAAATACAGCTGTTGTTTTTGTTTTTTAATAAAGAAATGAAATTTAGAATATACTGTGAAACTAAGATACATGAAATTTTAAAAGAAATTTTAAGAAAATGTTTTTTGTGAAAGAATAGAAAATTTAATAAAAGTATGGTTTGCTTTAGAACTTGTGGAACGATTTTATTGAATTAATGAGATTTTTGTCATCTTGCGGTTTCGCTCCAATGGAATTGTAGAAATCCTTCAGCTGTTGGGTTGTTGTCGCTCCGTCCAAGTCCTTAAAACACGTCTCTGGAGATGTCCCATGGGCTGATGGGGTCGAGATTGGCGATTGTGAGGCAGGGAATCCCGGATGTTCTCCGTTGAAAGTTTCACTGGTTCGCCGAGCTGTATGTGAACGCGATTGTATGCATTACTAATGGGACGGTTTGTGAAATGGGTAGAATAGGCTGGATATAGTTTTAGATAGTTTCCATTTCAAAAACGAGCTCAGTTCGCCTGTTCTTATAATACCCGCCCATAATCTGTTGGCCGTTGTTGGATGACTTCCTGACGCACCTGAGCCTTTCAGTTTTCCGGGCCGACGATACACTTGCACCCTTCTTGTATAGGTTAACCCGAATCACGCTATGGAAAAATATTCCCATTGTTCCTGGGTATGTTTGCGTTTTCACATTATATCGACGAGCGCGATTCCCGTGCGTTGGTGGGCACCTGATTGGGTGTGAGCTGTAGGCCATACTATGAGTCGTTTCGCACAGTTTGAGGATTAATAACACCATTGAAATTTGTGCCTACTTTTGAGCGGTTACACCGGCTGGCGTCTTGAGTAGTTGTTGTCCGGTCTTGCCGAGTGGTTGTACTCCTTTTACGGCCTGGATGCTGTTCAGCGGGTTCTCCTGTATTATTGTAGCGCTGCCAAAGACGACAAAGAACACTTCTATGAATGCAAAATGTCGAGATCCTGAGATTGATTCTTCCCGGTTGCACATCCCTACAGCTCTTTGCATTTCATCTGCCATCAAATGACGTCGCTTATGAGTAAAGAATTTAACAATTCAATTTTGTCGAATTTATTTAAATGGTTGGTAAAATTATAAAATCAAGACTAAACGTAGCAATTAAAACGCACTTAAATTCAAACAAATTCGCAGTCATTTGAATTTTATGAAAAAACAAAACATAATTAATTTTTTTTTTACAACCAGCCAGTATGTCATCAATAACAAAAAAGTTTACTTACCTACGCACTTTGTTTGAGTAAATACTTAGAAATTAATTAATATAAATGGTAAAATTTGTAAAATCACGCATGTTGCTTCGACTTTTTTGATGTGTGTATATTATTAGGTAGCGCGAATATCAATATTTTTTTTTAATTTGGTTAATTTAATAATTCAGTTATTTTTCGCTTTTTAGTGCCTTATTCGTCTTTCACATCGAAGGCGGTATATTTTTTTTGGATTTTTTTTTTATTTCTCCATTTATAATGTCCATAAATATATCTGGTTTCTAATGGGTATAATAAATCGGTTCCAATTTCACGAAAATACGTAGATACGAAGTGGGTGAAAATCAAATAAACAATATTTGACCCCCTTAGGGGTTGAATATTTTCTTCAAATTTATATTTTTTTTTTTTTTTTTTTTTTTTTTTTTTTTATTTGAATATAACCAATTCAAATAAAAAAAGAATCATTAAAATCGGTTCATAATTGACGGAGATATCGATTAACATACATAAAAAAAAAACGTACAACTGAACGTAGTAACCTCCTCCTCCTTTTTCGAAGTCGGTTAAAAAGTTGAGATTTATGTATTCCAACAACAGTAAAGCGTTTTTGTTGAATGTACATAACACAAATTTTATTTATTTATCATAATCATGAGAACAGTTTTTCAGTTCCCTGAATAGCATAATTTTTCTCCCCTTTATAGCATTCATTCCTGCCCTTCTCATGTTTTTAACCGACTTCAAAAAAAGGAGGAGGTTATCAATTCGACTGTATTTTTTTTTTCTTTATGTTTGTTACCTAATAACTTTGGACTGGGTGAACCGATTTTGATTATTCTTTTTTTATTTGAAAGCTGGTACTTCCCGTGTGGTCCCATTTTAATTTGGTCCAGTTCCCACAACGGATCAGTGAAAACCGTATAAGTTTTAAATTTGCATTAAGTATGTACACGACAAATAGACGAATAACTAATATCCGCTAACCGATTTCGATGATTCATTTTTTATTGGAAAGGACGTACTTCAAGGGTAATTTGATGAGAGTTTGGTTAGGTTCTGATTATGGGATCCGTGACAAAGTAAGAAAACTTTCAAGAAACGAGCCTACTACTCCTTTCTTAAGGGCCGGCAACGCATCTGTGTTTCCTCTCGTGTCGCAGGTGTCCATGGGCGGCCGTGATCACTTACCATCAGGTGACCCGTATGTTCGTTTGCCACCAATATTATAAAAAAACTCTTCAATTCTTAGGAGCCTATTGTGCTTATGTTCGTTGCTGTGTTGCAACATGACGCAAGCATTGTAATTACATTACTTAAGGTGTATTATGTGTGAAGCGATGGTAGCCAAGTTAGTGGTAGAAACTATAGCGGATTATTGATAAGGTTGCGTTCGTACCAAACGTTACTTATTGTACATCCAATTGAAATCATATCGCATACCATACCGATAGATACCATACCGCAAAAATGCGCATATTTTAATATACTTAAGGCGGAACGGAGTTCGGGGACACTGCTAATAAAATATATTCATGTACACAAAAAATGGAAAAATAAAGTAAATTTAAAAAAAGTATTACCGCTTCAATATAATAAAAACCATAGGCACTAAAAAGCGGAAAATAAATAGTTTTAAATTAACAAATTAAATAAAACATAGTTATGTGTGCTACCTAGAGATATATTAGAAGTCGGTGCCAACTGAAAATCGTATCATCTACATAGGTACAAAAAGTTTAAGTTCACTCTCGCGTCTCTGTAATACTTTTCTGCCTGGAACAAATTTGAAATTTCGGTTGGCACCGACTTTCAATACATTAGGTGTACATTATAGTTTTTTTTTGGTTTTTGTAACTTTTTTTTCCGCTGTGCTTGGGTTTGTTGTTGAAGTCGGTTAATACTTTTTTTTGAAAATTTACTTTATTTCAGGTAAGATTTGTGACCTCTTTAACCTATTTCACTATCGATCTAAACGTTACCTGTATTTACTAGCAATCAACCAGTCAGGACCCTGCTATCAACATATTTGGTCAAGTAGCCTCTCTATATGCTATTTTAATTAATATACGGTCTATTTAATTAAATAGTGTTTTATAAGCAAATAAAGATTAGTAATGTTACTTCTTTAAATATTGAGGACCATATTCTTTATCGTGCATCAATATTGTGTGCATCTATTTATTTTTTCGCTGAATAACCTGTTAGTAATTTTAAACCCTAGTGTCGAAACCAGAAGGCAGACGTTGGCCTGACACCTACCTTAATAAGTTATGCATATTAAAAATGTATAAAAATATATTTAGAGGTGTTCGAAGGATGAAACTTTAAGATATTTAGTAAGTGTTCAACTGTAGCTAAAAACTATTTAGGTGATCCCACAAATATAAAATCATATGTTAACTAGCGGTCCCGGCAGACGTTGTCCCGCCCTGATTATAAAAAAAATTCTTGACAAATTATATACTAAAACGTTCCTCATGAATCACTTTATCCACTGGTGAAAACCGCATGGAGACCCATTCAGTAGTTTTTGAGTTTATCGCGAACAGACAGACGCGCTAGGGGACTTTGTTTTATACTATGTAATGAAATCAACAAAATCGCAATATTTATTTTATTCAGAATCCAGAATCTTGTTAATCGCATGACAAATTCAGATTAATAGAATTTCAGATGTATACCTTTTATGAGAAGATCATAAAAAATCGCAATCTTTGTTTGCTCGCAATATGTAATATTTAGTCAATTATTAAATGAGACAAAAGGAATACACATTAAATAATGAAGTTTTATGAATTTGCTGAAATTTCAAGATAAAATTTTGGTAAAACATCCGAGACAATTAAAATTATTTTGTTTATTCTTGGCGCGTTTGAAAAAATTAGGAGTGAAATTTTGTGCGCGCGCATCTGTGACACAAAATTACGTATGGCTGTTGCAACCGGCACTCTGAAGTTAGCTATAGTCAACATTTTCTCAAATGTGCATACTAGATGGCGCTAAATTTAATTATACTCATTCTGTATTTTTTAGGTGTATATTATTTTTTCTCGGTTAATATTCTATTATTACTTATTGTTATAACATTTTGGTTTTAATATTTCCATTGCGGTGTTCCTTCATTTATAGAAATGAACATTTTCATCATTCCCATTAGTATTTACTCATATAAACGACAGAACCCGTACGAGTTTCGGCTGCAGAAGCGATATCGTCGCATCTATTTCTGCCGCAATGCAGTAAAACTGTCTCTGATGTTTCCATCCAAAAGGTTGTTACTGAAAAGACGCTGCTACACGTATTTTTCCGAATCACTTGTAAAGGTTAAAACTAATCAGACTGGCCTATATCTGGATTATAAATTTCTTAAAAAATATATTAAAGAAAACTCATTGGCCTTGAAATTCACAACAAAAGAATAAGCTTCGTCTTAATAACCTTTAATTTAACAGTATTTTGGTCTAAGCCATTACGGTGTTATTACAAATAAGTTAAATACGTATTGAACCCTGGCCTTAAAAAGGTCTCATATTAAATGCACCGCGGTCGCTGAATGTTCGGCATCTTGCTCTTTTGTCTCGCTTTGGTTACGTTAGGTTAGACTTACGAAAAAGGATAACGCGAACTTGCCTCGGGCGAGCGCGGTGCATTTATTAGGAAACTTTTTTAAACCAAGTATTTAATACATATTTAACTTTTTTGTAATAACACGCTTAAAGTTTAGTTAACTTTTTAATAAAAAAAAATTATGATGTCGGAGTGTTTACGTGTTTAGTGATTTTTTAAGTTCAAATGCCCACATAAACTTAAATGGCCATTAAATCTTATGACTATGTATAACCTAAGTTTAAAATACCGTTATCGTCAGGTCAGTTATAACGGATAGCATCTTCTGAGGACTGAATTAGAACGTTTTGTGTGAAGGTAATTCGAATAATACTACTTTGTAAAAGATATAGATGTGGTTATGGGGATATCATAGGCCAACTTTGCACAAACTATTTTCCTTAAGCTAATTCGGTTACAATCACAATATTCAATATTAAGTGACGATGTAGCGTTAGATTAGTTCTGCTGAAATGCGTTTAGACAGTTTTTTTTTACTCCAGTAGGACAAATTGCGAACACTATACCTACCTAACAGCAAAATAGTACAATAGGTGCAATAAGTGAAGCTATTCTATAATGATGCGATTACATACATTTGGCAATTATATATATTTCAATGAATTATACCCACTTCTTAATAGAGAATAGAAAAGAAAACATAATAGTTTATTATATACGTTGATAGTTTTATGGATGTGGTTCATTTTTTAAAATTTATATTAATAATGATTACATAATTGCTTCAGCTTTTCCCTTGAACTACAATATAACAAAACGTTAGCTAATGAAATTATCAACGTTATAATGCGCGGAAGGAAATATTGTTCTATAAAAAACCGTTAGTGCGTAAAATTGTTCCGTTTTTCTTTTGTTTGTTTGAACTTTGAATAGGCTATTGGGATCATTCTTTTGTAATTTGTATTCGACATTGATGATTTTGAAGTTCTTACAAACAGCCATATTGATTTAAAAAGCTTTAGATATCATTTATCTTTACTGTAACGTTTTTTAACGTTTAATCTCTGGAACTGAGAGTCAGATTCGAACAATTCTTTTTACATTTTAAATTACTAGCAGTCACGCGCGAATTCATCTGCGTTTGTGAGGCCTTTCAAAAGGTTTCTTCTGATTTTCTTCACATTTATCATCATATTTAGTCTCATTTATACAATCACTACATATTATAAAACAAAGTCCTCTGCCACGTCTGTCTGTCTGTTTATGCAGTTTTCAACAGTAGATGAAGTAATTCATGAGGAAGGTTTAGGTATATTATTTGTCAAGATTTTTTTATTATCAGGGCGGAATAACGCCCACCGAGCCCACTAGTAATTCTATAAGTTATATACCTTTGAAAAATTTTGATATATAAGCTATATATCTGTAAAGTTTAGTCAATTTTTTACAGGAGAGAGTAACAAACACCGATTTATACTCAGAGACTATCTCGCTTAGTAATATAATTTATTACGTTTGTTATAAATATCGGAAAACTGTAATTCTAATTGGTAGTTTCAGAGAAAACCGCGAATAAACAAACAAGAATTAAAGAATCTGTTGAAAAAATATATTTTTGTATGCATATTTATAACATGCATTATTTATATGGAAACAGTATGAGAAGCAAACTTCGTGCTATACTGCACATGGCTATGAAGAACATAACATGTGAATTACAACTATACACACAGAAATTTGCATGTTATTAATCAACTATTTTGAGTGAAACATAACGAGTACAAAACACGAACCCATGTATAACATAAAAAAATGTGCACGTTGTGGCCACTAAAAACGATAATGTTCATGTGGCCATAATATCAGCGGAGAGTTCAGCGCTTTAGAAGAAAAATAATTTTGTAAAAAAAATTCTACTATAACCACTACATAGTATAAAACAATGTCCCCTACCGCGTCTGTCTGTCTGTCTGTTCGCGATAAACTCAAAAACTACTGAACGGATCTTTATGCGGTTTTCACCAGTGGATACAGTGATTCACGGGGAACGTTTTGGTATATAATTTGTCCAGGATTTTTTTATAATTAGGGCGGGACAACGTCTGCCGGGCCCGCTAGTATTTATATAAGTTTAAGTTTCGTATTCGGCGATGAAGCTGAAATGGAATTGCAGCAACATTTTTATCACATACCAGCAGCTGTGCCCGCGACTTCATCCACGTAGAAGCTTATGTAAAAGACGGGGACTAATAAAGTCATCTAAATGTATTAAGTCCACTTACTTATCTACATTTCTCTCGTACATAGGTCGTCATTAAAAACAATAACTTTTAATATACCAAACCGATTTTAAAGAAACAATAAATGTTACTTGAACATATGCTTTGTGATTAACTTGAAAAGGTTTTATCACGAACGCATTAATTACCTACTATATTAATATATTACTTTAACAGCGATGCGTGTTCAAACAAACAGACAGTTAGCCACATTTCTAAAAATGATTGAAACGTATTCTATTACCTATTCCTAGACACCTGCAACAATTATATTTACAAAAATCTAAAATGTTCATATGTTGTACATTATTTTCTATACTTATACAAATTATATATCTTACTACAAATTGACAGTTATATTATATTTCTAACTATAAAATTTGAGTAAAACAAATCACTATCGGACGACACCATCTTGTGTAACTTTTGTTTGTACAACGTACGTCGAGATACTTTTCAGATGGC
Organism: Antheraea yamamai; assembly: GCA_036509395.1. Lineage (NCBI taxonomy): Eukaryota > Metazoa > Arthropoda > Insecta > Lepidoptera > Saturniidae > Antheraea > Antheraea yamamai. The sequence goes on from AP028440.1 coordinate 1,925,368, forward strand.
GGGATTTTTTCATACTTCCTTGATACTTATCGTTATATATTGGCCAATTGATGTACAAACTATACTACTGTAAGGTTTCACATAAATCAGTTTAATAGTTTTTGTGTCAAAGAGTGACAAACATCAATCAACTCTACAAGCTTCCTCGTTCATTATTTTATTAGGATTACTGTTTGTTTACGCTTGAATAAACTTAATCTCAGATACAAATATAAGCGTTACAAATCTATCAAATGCGATGATGTACTTCACTTTATTGGGAACTTTTCGTGTTCTTTCCGTGTTCTATATTTCTACCCGACTGCGCAAGCAATGGTTATATTTTTCCAGTGTACATTTGTACGTCTATTTTTATGGCACGATTAATCGTTAGTGTGCTATATTATAGCCTAGCCTCTTTGAAAATGGGTAATCATAATACGCCGAAAAGTATTGTAACTGCCAGTAAAATTCTTGTTTAAATGGGATTGTCTATTTCGAAGACAATCTTGGACAAATCGCAAACAAATGTTACTATTGACCTGCGTTCGTGCTACTGACTATATTGGGGGAGTTACTATTGACCTGCGTTCGTGCTATTGACTATATTGAGGGAGTTACTATTGAGTAGCTACTATTTACCCCGTTCTGAAATACCAATATTTGAAGGTATCGGCTGTTGATGCATCTTGATTATTATTGACTTTCAGCTTTGACTGAATGCCTTAAAAGGCAACCAACAACGAGATACTGGGTTATTCACCGTTGGGGTATTCACAACCACGGAATGTTGGATTGATCGATCAAATTGTAATCAAAACGACACTATAGATGACGTCATACATCATAGACGCTATTTTATCTTCGCCACGATAAATATAAATTTGTAACAAAAAAAATGCATTATCCAATTTTTTTTCGCATAACTCTTAGTTTTTTTTTCGGAACGAAGCTAATTTTACATCTGCGTACGAATATAAATGTATTTATTTATGAACCACAGTTTAACACCTATGAGCGATGATTAGCGCAGTCAAGTGGCCGTGTCCGAGATCGTTGATTATTTTTATATCTAGATTTAGCTATAGAGGAAATAGAAGCCTTTTTGCGGACATATCAAGTGAGAATGGACTGGTTAGAAAGTTGTGATAGGAAATTTTCCAATATTTATTTCTGTACTAACTATGCTCGCCACTTCGTCCGCGTGGAACCTGATGTACAAAACATTGACTAATAAAGTCATCTGAATGTATTAGGTATAATCACTATCCCTTTTTCGCTCGTACTCAAATTGCGTCGCCATTAAAATTAGAATAACTTTTGATAGGTCGATATCCTGGTTGGCTAGTACAGACAGGTTAGATCTACATTCTTATAACAAGTATAGAAGATGAATACTGGTGGTGCTTCCTTCGATCAGAAACCACCTGTGATGCGAATCAAATGCGATATCAGCGAGAGAAAGTAGCGAATGTTGTGATCACTCACCGACTGATTCGAGGTTCGATGCCGGTGGTCGGTGCCGACAAATTGCGATGGTGCAAATAGGTTATGGCGAAACGAGGAGCGACACGATTCGAGCGCGCGTGCGTCCTTCGCCTACGATGTGTGCGAGCAAACTGGTCCGGCATCACAATCACCGGGAGGATCGACAAACAAATGCTCCTACCCTCGCTGACACTATTTTTCCTACTTGACTATTTACGCGGCCGCAACAAATACACTACTAACATAAAGAGGATTAGTTTGTTTGTTGGCAATACTATTATATCTAATTGTATAGATGATTAAGATCCCATAGACTATCAAGTGCGACGTCGAAAATGGACTTGGATCGGCCACATTTTGCGAAGGAACAACAGCCATATCCCTAATCAGGCATTGAATTGGAATCCCCAATGCAGGCGGAAACGTGGTCGACCTAGACAAACCTGGCGAAGATCTGTGCTTGCAGAGTGTGCGAAAATTGGGCTTGCTTGGAGTGAGGTGAAGCGTCAAGCCATCGACAGATCGAGATGGAGAAGCATTGTGTCTGCCCTCTGCCCCGACAGTTTGGGAATATAGGATCCCAAAAGAGAGAGATAGATGATTTAAATTATTGTTATTGAAGTGAAAATTTTTAAGGGGTTTTTGAAATTCTGATCCGCAAGCTTTGTGTTGATGAAAAACGGTGGAGGTAAACACAGTGGAGGTAAACACAGTGTTCGATAGTATTGAAATAACCGGCTCTCGTACAATGACCGAAATTAAGCAGCGTCAGGTGCGGTCAGTACTAGGATGTGTGACCACCTGGCAACACCACGTTGTGTTGACGTTGTGAAAAACAGTGGCTTTTTGACATTCACTTTGGCATCTTTGAGCCTGTTGCCAAGCCGCTGAATGCGATAAGCTCTCGCCCCATTAGTCCGGTGAAGCTATGAACACACATAATAGCCTTAGTCAGTTTTTTTTTTATTGTAGAACGATAAAGTGCCTACAGCGTATCTTATCCTATACACAGTTTTTTTTTTAAATATGCTCTCATATGATCACGGAAAATCACCGCTATCATGGTCGAATTGCTAGTTCGATTTGTTGATTTCAACATTTGGTCATATTTTATTCATTGGCACACCCGCGCGAAGCCGGAGCAAACAACTAGTTACACATTAAAATAATGTATCAACTAGAATACCTTGTAACTTGAAATAGTTACATTGCCTGCAAATCGCGTTGGTTAACTCATAAACAAGTTCCCAGAAATTAAATTCCCATTGAATTACTGTTGGACAGGAACATCGCGAGTAACGATTTCTAGGTTTCAATTAGATTCAAAGTTTATGAGCATTTATTGATGCCATTAAAGGTTTTAGAGCCAATTTTAAGTTTAAAAATCTATGACTATTTAGTCCCGCGGCATACTATCCAAAGTGTTATTTCATCGATTTGACATTATTTCACAAATCAAGAATCGTACTTATTTAATATATATATATATATATATATATATATATTGTAGCACGGCAACATGGCTGCACTATGCTTGATGGTAAGCATATTACAAATTCAAAAACAATGGCGACCACTAAGTGACACACTATCCATCGCCGGTCATCGCTGTCATGCCGGCCTGCGAAAAGCTATATATGCACAGGCTGATCCCGAAACGCGACCCGTAGCATCGAATCACTATGACGGGCTTTTTCGCTATATACATGGTGGTTGCGACCCAGTCAGGCTGTAACGCCCTACCACCCCGCTTTCGCCATTGCCTCGTTCGTTATTCAGCAGGGTGCACCACGTGCAGGTGAGGTTGGCTTGGGTGTCTCAAGTCTTACGATGTTACTCGACACCCCAACTTACAAATTTAACTTGGATATATGCTCAGGGCCGAGGAAAAGAAGAGTGTGTCCCGGAAAAAATATGGATAGAGGATACAAAAGCGATAGCAGGAAACGAATGGATAATGAAAGCTAAGAACAAATAGGTCTGGAAAAAATTGGAGGAAGCTTTTACACAAGAAGGGATTCCGACGATGGTAACGACAACGACAGTGTTCAAGAACTACAATAAATCGATATAATTTTCAATATTTTTGCTAGCATGTAAAAATGTACTTTACACCCTTTACTTTAAAGTACAAAGTTTATCTTTAAAAATGCATGTAATGGTCGGAAATAAATGGGTTTTATTATTATCATAAGCTCAGTATTTAAAAATAGCTGTTACTCTCAAATTAAACGAATATGGGAAAGAAACCATTTAGCCACATCCCTTAAAGTCGCCCTGGATTGATGATATTAATATTAGCCATTGGGAATCAATCACGGAAATGTGATTACGGTCAAGGTACATCCCACATGCGATGTGACTTCCACAGTTTGTAATGGGGAGGATCTAATACGCACTCCACCTTTAAGGGTCTACAATCTTAATCCATCAGACCGCAAGTGGGGCCCCTTAGGTAAGACAGTCCCTGCTCCCCCGGTCAAAAGATGTAAGAAGGTACCATGGGGTTTTAGTCCGTGGGAATCGGATAAAACCCATCCTCAGCTGCCCGGCGGGATGAATATCCATTAGGAATCTACCCATGTAAAAAACACATTCCATCCAAAAAGTTCGCCTTTATGATACGTAAAGTAGCATCACCATTCTGCTAGAGTGCAGGCTTAACAATAATGTGCATCACACCCTGGTAGAATGTATTCGGAGGAAGGTAATAGACCTCGGCTTAATGCTTCTGATTTGTCCCAAATTGGTTCTTGCAATTCCTTATTGTCCCTTATTCGAAATTTGCTAAGGAATGATGAAAAATTAATAGAAGTTATTGTTAAGTCTATATCTAAAGTGACTAAGTCTTTATTAAGTAAAGAAATATAATCGGGTCTGATTAGTGACAGTTATACGAAGGATATACCAAGTCTCTGTATAACCTACTAAAATATTTAAGGAGTAATCATAGACGTTATCGTAGAAAATATCTAAAACAGCCGTTGTAGGTTCTTATTAAATTATGGTAAGACAGGGAGATGAGGGCAGACAATAGAAAAGCGTTTAGTTCTGTTCCTAGCTCCTCAAACTGCAACACTATGAACCAGGCACCCGCACGATGAGTCTATTTTTTTTTTTATATTACAGGAGGCAAGCGAACAGACGGGTCACCCGATGGTAAGTGATCACCGCCATCCATAGACACTAACAACACCAGGGGAGTCACAAGTGCGTTGCCGGCCTTTTATAGAACCTCACTCTGTAAAAAATAACTATATTTAGCTTTGTACATTAATTTATTTCATCAAGTTTCTATTACCTATATATAAGGAGTATCCATTAATTACGTTAGGCATTTTTGAGGATTTTCTGACTACCCCTCCCGCCCTGGTGAGATATCATGAAATTTGTCTCAAAACCCCTCTCCGACCCCTAATCTCATGTAAGGTCTTTCAATATGTATAGTTTGAGTGTAAATACTTTGGATTTATTAAAAAAAAACAGTTTTCTTCATTATTTTTGCTATTATTACATTTAATTATAATTATTATTAGATTACATTTCGATATAACTAAATAACTTTACATCTATTCATGGATTTTAATATATAGAAGAACTAGCAGGCCAGGCGGATGACGTCCCGCCCTGATAATAAAAAAAACCATGACAAATTATATACCTACACCTTCCTCATGAATCACTTTATTTACTATTAAAAGCCGCATGAAATTCCGTTCAGTGATTTTTAAGTTTATCACGAACAGACAGACAGACATTTCAGACGACTTTGTTTTATAATATGCATATTTTAGTTTAGAAGCATGTTTTACTTATTTAATCTGATCTTCTAATACTTTTACAGTATTTTTTGCCCGAAAAAAATTACGTGTTATTTGCCGAAACACCCTTCACTCCCCCACGTGAGATTTAACGAGATTCGGATTGATCTCATCCAAAAATCACTTCATATAATTTATATTACGCCTCTAATAACCGATCTCCTAAAACTCATATTTGAATTACTTCCATAATTAACGTTTCTTACATGAATACAATTTTTTTAGAATACATTACGACGTCTCATACCAAGAACGTGATATCCCGTTTTAGAAATAATATTCCGAAGTACATGATTTTAAACGAGCGATAAACTACATTCAACGTTTAACTAAAATGAAAATATCAGCATTAGACTTCATTAAAACACATTCAATTATTAAATACAGAGGAGACACATAACATAGAGGTATAAAACTCAAGGATTCAGAGCAATAGAGTCGTGTGAACGTTCTATCGATAAAAGATCGATGAAACTCTTGACCACGTACAAATAACAATACAGATAATCAAATCAAATCAAAAATACTTTATTCAGTTTAGGCTCTAATAAAGCGCTTATGAACGTCAAAATTACCACCGGTTCGGACAAACAACCCACTTATCGAGAGGAACCGACAAGAAACTCGATCGGGTACATCTTTTTAACATATATATTTCCAATACATTCTACATTACAATCGTTTTTAGAGGAGTTGATTCCAGACATCACTATCGTTCACATATTAATCCATTCTATAATAGCTTTTTAAAACCAAAACTCGTTTGAAACCGCTATCGATATATTAACACATGAAATAAAAAGTTTGTAACCATTATTATGGTCGAATTTCTATGTTGTACGGTAAAATGTGCCGACGACCGTGTTCTACAGAATCAGAGCTGCATGTGTCGACTGCTTATTTAATCATACGGCTAAATACAGTATACATCTTTTATTATCGTCTATCGATTAATTACTCTATTAGGTTCAGTTTATGTGGAACAATTCAGCGGACAAAAATTTTTTACTCTTTAACAGCACCCGGGGAGCACGTGCAGGGGAATGAGAGGTACACTTCCAGCGGACGTGAGTAATATCAGCCCCCAACTGGTAATGGTAATAGATGTAACCACTCTGTGATCCTAACAAATATTATAAATGTGGATGTGAGACTGTTTGTTAAGCTTTCACTGCATAACTACTTAACTGATTACCGTGAAATTTTACATACACATTGTCAGGAACTGACATTCTTTGGTCCAGAAAAAAATACTACTCCCGAAGCATATGCCAAATCTAAACTAACGCAAGTGGAGCTATGAAGAAAAGCTAGTCGTTTAAGCAATTAGCAATTTTTTATCTCAGAAGCAATTGTGACGAGCATTAAAAAGTATTAACTGTCGTGCACCAATACGGACAAAACTACTGGAAGGTTCGATTTGCTAAACCACTACCATGACTATTTCCATTGCAACAAGTGTATTCACGATAATATAGCGGCGGGTCAGGTCGATTGTTGGCGTGGCGACGCGTCTCCACGGCATATATCGCGACGCTGCATGATTTTACATTTTTCATTTTTGTATTTAATGGATATAAATCTTTTTCTTGAAAACAATCTTTATATTTTATTTTTGATTATGCCATATTTATTTTCTGTCGTAAACTATCCTTTTAAAGTGAAACTTTTATCACATCGTCTCAAAGTTTTTCGTCTGTGTGTTGCATGTCGCGTGATGGTCGGCCGTGGAGTAGGGATAAAGTGAAAGGCGCTCGTCAGAGCAGCCAGGGCCAATATGGCGGCGCCTATAGTTCGCAGCAGCTGACCGTGTAGTGTATAGACTATTATTAGTTAAATGTCTATAGTGTGAAAAAAAATTCACTTTTACCGTGGTTTCATAAAACCACACAATCCTTTTTTATTTTTTTTATCGTTGGCCATACACACCGGCATACCTTAAACAGTCAATGGTACTTAAATTCGATGTGAGTTTGGGACAGGATATAAAATCACTTTTATTTCCTAACTTTACTGGTTTATCTTTTGAGTATAATCTCACTTGATCACTGTTAACAGCATGACGTGCTCCAAGATGATATACGCGCTAAGTTTATAGAAGGCCAGGCTCTAAGTACAGCTGTTGATACACATCTGGCTACATATTTTCGCCTGAAGAGTGGGAGCTATTTAGGCCACAAATATTCAACTTTTTGTTACTATCAGATGAATTGCATGGTTATTCGCATTGTAGGATTTTAGGTCACTTTAGTATATTAATGAAAAAATTCATTTACAAATCAACTACAATTTATTCGACACACAGAGAGAACATTAACAGACAAGAGCACAGACAATGTAAATCAAAGTATTGACACAGTGGCGCCATCTAACATGCAATTTACAAATTAAGAAGGAAATGTTGCGTTCATAATTCAACACGCAAAAATTCTGTAAATAACGCACGATTTCGTACAATTTAAAATCGAAATATAATTTTGTTCCGTTTGTTGCTCATCTGTATTATGTTATTGCTTTGTTGTATTTTTAATTTGGTGTTTTTTTTATTATTATTGTTAAATATTTAATTAACTATCTAACATTTGTGTTAAGCCACTGATTACATAGTACAGTGCTATGGCCCGTCATTGAAAATCGGGGCAGTAGTAGCACTCAGTTGTACTGCAGTATGTAGCTGAATGGAAATGTTGCTGCTGAACATTTCTATTGAACTATATATACTATTTTATTTATTTTGTAACCATGATGTGTTCCAACAATAAAAACGTTTCCATTTCTGTTCTTCTTTAAACGAATTTAAAAAATATCGATAATTAAAATACACATCACTATTAATTATAAAGCCTATTATACGCAAAGTAGACGAGTGTAGGTTATTGCCGTCCTTGTTATAAATAAACTGTTCTTCGTGGATCTTCCATAAAAGAAATTTTAACAGGAATCTTATATGTATATATAAAAAACTAGCTGATTCTCGCGACTTCGTCTGCGTCGTTTATTATCTCAATTGTTTTATTATACCGCAAAGGGCAGCGTTTTCGACGAAAGCTCCCAGGCGGCTTGACTTTTTCCGACACTTACAACATTTATCGTTATATTTCAAGAAATTTACAAAAAATCTCGACAAATTATATACATTAGACTGGTCGTTAAAAATTAAATTTTTTGCGACGCCCCCTGAAAAGCTTCCTTTTGATGAAAAAACACTGGGATTTTTTTTTTTTTTTTTTAATTCAAAAGAACACGTGCCTCTAGACGATCTAAGTTAATTTTTGGTATTTTTGAGTAACTGAGACGAATTTCGGAAAGTAAATTCTATAGAAACTATAGACGTATAAATGCATGAGAATTGATGGTAAATAATGGAATTCCGTGAACCTTGTTGGCAACTTATCGACAGAGAATTATTGTGGGTCTTCAAAGGAGACGTCCAGCGCATGCGCATCTGATATTTTTTTAAGATCTTTTTATGAAAATAATTCATACGTGACTGCTCACAGAAGTATAAAAAGCCCAAAAATGAAGGAGTTTCATTGTTAACTATTTTCAAATCTAAAATAATATTTATTTCAAATTTAATAAGATACTTTCAGAGAAAAAATGATTATACCCAAAAATTAACTTAGATCGTCTAGAGGCACGTGTTCTTTTGAATTAAAAAAAAAAAAAATCCCAGTGTTTTTTCATCAAAAGGAAGCTTTTCAGGGGGCGTCGCAAAAAAATTAATTTTTAACGACCAGCCTAATATACATGAACCTTACTTGTGAATTACTCGATCTATTAATGAAAGCCGCATGAAAATCCGCTCAGTAGTTTTTGGGGATTTTCGTGAACAGACAGATAGACCTCGCGAAGGATTTTATTTCATAATGTATAGATATGTAATGATGTGATATTACTATGCATGTGTTAGATTCATAGACTCCAACAATGTTTCACCTATTACAGTAACAAGTGGCGCATCTCTGCTGTTTCCCATGGAGATTATCTTTATACTATATGCGTAGCATAACTCGCCACTAGATGACGCTGTAAGAGGTCAATCTCACACCGTTCAACCGTTTGCCATATACACTGGTATATCTAGATATTTGATCTTGGAGAATATTTACACAATAACCAACATACTGTGAATCAAGTATTTATTATAAGAAATAATAACTCTAAATAAGAATATACACACGTGGAATCGTGGACTAAACTAGCATAGTATATAGTAGCATAGTATAGCATAAATTTGACACAGCACTTCGACGAATAACTCAAGTGTTTAGAATTATGTACTTGCTTGATGAGACGTAAAAGTATGTTTAAAAATCTTTATATATGCATATAATTATTCTGTCCGTGTGTATGTGACTGAACAACTCCTAAACGGATGGACAGATTATGATGAAATTTTGTGAAGTGAAGAATGGCTTAGATTCACAACTGGAACCTGCAGGTGGCGCTGTGGTTGACTATTAGGACTTTTTTTATTAGCAAAGCAGGACAACGTCCGCCGGACGTGCTTGTTATTTATATAAGAACATTATCATTCTTCACCTCATAGACACATTTCGAAAGATTTGGAGTTTTTACAAATTAAGAAGGAATTAAATATTCTGAAATAAAAATGTCCGCAAGTGTCCAACTTGAGAGATAAGATAATTAAAATTTTGATTAATGGGCTCAGTATTTTTTCATTACAAATTAAATAATTGTCAATGTTGATTATTGTTATTAATTGTAAGTTTCATGCAAGTCTCGAACAGATGGCGCTTTAAATTAGTTCGTTGATAGCAAACTGTAGGACCGACTTATAGATATCTTATAGATGGCGCCACGTTTTAAATTTGAATTTCTATTTCAACTTCAGTTTATTTTATGGTACACGTCTTCTGCTAATCTATTTAATGTAATAGGTCTGTCTTTACCTATGAAATTGCCGTTCTGCAGTACTGGCCATTTCAAATCAAAATAATTTTTGTTTGGCTAAGAATTCTACTTTCAAATTAATTTTATTTTAAAAACATGGAATTCTTTTTCCAAAAGTAGTCATTTGTTTATTGATTAGTGTTACATTTTCATCGCATTTCAATCTTTTTTTTCATCATGGATACGTTAAAAATTCGAGTAATTATGGAATATGAGTACCGTCGTGGCAGCAACGCCGCACAAGCGGCACGCAACATCAACGACGTTTACGGAGCTAACACTACAAACCAACGCACCACCTGTTATTGGTTTGCTCGCTTCTGTTCTGGGAATTTTGACCTGAAAAATGAACCTCGCGGTCGTCCGAAGACGTTAGTCCACAATGACGAATTAAAGGCGATCGTGGAAGCTGATGATACACAATCTACGGCTGAATTAGCAGCAGTTTTCGACGTTAGCGTCAAAACAATATTGGTCCATTTGCGTCAAATTGGCAAGGTAAAAAAGCTTGATAAATGGGTGCCCCATGAACTCAATGTTCGCCAGCGCGAAGTACGCGTCGAGATGTGCCTTGCACTGCTCAACAGACACACAAATGAAGGAATTTTGAACCGCATTGTTACCTGCGATGAAAAATGGATTCTGTTTGATAACCGCAAGCGCTCAGCAAGTTGGTTGGATCCTGGTTCAGCACCTAAACAATGCCCTAAACGAAAACTTACCCCTAGAAAAGTGATGGTCACTGTTTGGTGGTCTAGCGCCGGTGTGATTCATCACAGCTTCTTACTAAACGGGGTGAGCATTACTGCAGATGTGTACTGTGAAGACCTGAACACAATGATGGAGAAGCTGGCACATCTCCAACCAGCATTGGTCAATCGCTCGTCTCCGCTGCTCCTGCATGACAACGCGCGACCTCATACTGCACAGCAGACGGTCTCCAAGTTGCAAGAACTGGGGATGGAAGTTCTCCGTCATCCGCCCTACTCACCAGACCTTGCGCCTACAGACTACTACTTTTTCCAGAATTTGGATAACTCCTTGGCGGGAAAAAAATTCAATACCCGAGAGGCAGTATAAAATGCCTTTGAAGAATTTGTTGCCTCCCGTTCAGCTGATTTCTTTAAGAAGGGCATCAATAAACTGCCACTGCGTTGGCAAAGATGCATTGATTGCATGGGTGATTGCTTCGATTAATACAAATAAAAAATACATGAAAAAAATTCGTTTAAATTTTTTCATACCAAACGGTAATTTCATAGGTAAAGACATAATATAACTTCGCTTTTTCTGTATCAATTGAGCTACAACAACGCGTGGCCGAGTCAGCTAGTATTTCAGTAATAAATAAATTTGTCAGTGAGGAGGTAATATTTGCAAGATATTCAGAACAAATGAAAGTTATCTAAATGAAACCCTCCGGATTCATTATATACTAGTTTCTGCCTGCGACTTCGTCCACGTGGAATAGTTACTTTGAGCTAACGCAAACACGCAGCAGAAATTCTCAAAAAGAAAAAAAAACAGATTTTAGAACATTCTCCATCGATGCTCCGCCCGTATTAGTCTTAGCGATATATATCTTTCTCAATAAATGAGCTATCTAACACTAAAAGGATTTTTCAAATCAGACTAATAGTTATTGAGATTAGCGCATTCAAGCAAAAAAAAATTCTTCAGCTTAATAATATTAGTATAGATATAGAGTTTGCGCTCCTAACCGCAAATATAATAAAGTACAATATAATAACAGTGAATAAGAAATAAATTATCTATTTCAGCACCAAGAACTTTCCAACATCTCAGTATGACAATGAAATGAAATAATTGAGAAGCAGCTGAGACAATGGGCAGCGGATTGAGTAGCGCGAACAGTCGTAGATGGCAGAAACAAAAGACAGAATCGCCCCCGAATGCCGAGTCTTCGAGAATTCTATTCCTGCTTTATTTAATACACAGAACTTGGAACATTGTTGTCGATCATATAGACTCTAAGAGTACAAGGTAAGGGCTTTAAACATCCTTTTGTATTATTTCCGTTCCATGTTACCTAGTTAGTCAGACGATGTGGAGTTTAGGAAAAGTAGCTAAAGTTGAGATGATGGCAGGAAAAATATCATAATATTCGTGCTTCAGGTTGAATACACAATCCTTGTAAGAATATTATCACTATATTTGTAGGCTTTTAGTCTTATATGCTAAGAGAGGGAACTAGAAGTACTTGGCCGTATATAACAGTTATGCTTGAGTCTTTATTTTACATATTTATTGATGTTTGTTGTGTGAATTTCGAATAGATATTTTTTTATTACATAGTGAAGCGATGAGGCCATAGTTGATAGCGTGTTCGAACACCGCGTCGATGGACGTAAGTTCGAATCCAAGTAACCGAGTCTGAGCTTTCGGTGAAGAAAAACATCAAATCAAATAAAATCAAAATCAAATCTAAATATCCTTTATTCAATTTAGGCCCTGAGAAAGCGCTTATGAACGTCAAAGCTACCACCGGTTCGGAAGACAACCCAGTCATCGAGAAGAACCGGCAAGAAACTTGATCTGGTTTATCTTTTCATGTTATATATTTTTACAAAACATTAATAGTTATTAGTGGATGCACAGACATGGGCGTCACCTCCAGACGTCACAATCGTCCACATATTGATCCACCCTATAATAATAGCCTTTAGATATTAAAACCTGCTTGCCATGGTTCTTGAACTCACTATCCAGCGAATCGGTAATGTGTTCTGAAACTTTGTTATAAAACCTAACACTATTACCTAAAAAACTGTTTTTGGACTTAGTGCGCCTGAAGCATGGAATGACCGATTTATTGCTGTTTCTAGTATTTAAATTATGCTGGTCTTTTACTAGAACATAGTGGTGAAACCAGGGTACAGTATTTCCTAAGTACGCCAGGCTAGCTACCACCCACGTTAAAAATTTGTCGTCAAGCACCTGTTGGTGAGTTTCGGTAGCTGCGCTTAAGAGCTATTCACCGTCTAGGTTTAGGGTATTTACCATCTTAGACCACAGCATTATTTAACATCAGATGAGGTTGTGGCCAAACAATAAAACCGACGAAGCATTAAAAAAAAGAAATAATCTAAAACCGACCCTAAAAAACTACAAACAAAGATGACGTTAGTTTGAGTTAGCTTCCTGCCTACGCAAACAATTACTGCTCCCCGATATAAAAAGGTGGAAGAAGAAATTAGAGATTGCGTTCACGCACATATAAGTTCTCCACATATAAAGGCATTTTCATAGCACGAACGAGACAACAAGCGTGTCATCCACATGATGTTATGTGTTTACAAACCTATGATTATTCGTTACCAATATTAGAGAGACCGGAATCCTCTGACCGACTGCTCTTACTGAGGACTAAGTTAGAACGTCTCGTGTACTGTTTACCACATCTGTTTATCAAGATAGAAATAGGTGTTTCCTTCATAGTCATAACTTGCAAAGCTTTTATTACTTTCTAATAAGTATAAAATCATCGAAGAAAGTTTAGGTTGGGTGTAAGATTATTTGTGGTCTGTACCACATGGGGGATCAACTGTAGGCCCCTCTACCAGGCAGATGCAGGTCGCCATCATCAGCGCTAGCGTAGACGTTGGGTGGACGTAGGGGAGGGCGATTCATTCGTGTCTCCTATGTTCTCTCTTGCCGAACGAAAGGGAGATGGGTTGGAGGTTCCGTCTCTCCATTCCACTGGTTTGGCCATCTTGGAGTCAATCGGGGTGTATCAGGTTGTCTCTTTTCAGCGCGGAATGTCCTGGATTAGACTGGGCTAGTCGCTGGGGCGACATGAGGAGTGCAAGCCTCATTCCATGTCATCCCATTGTGGCGGTAGAAAGTACACCATGAGGTTTTAGTCGGTAGGTGTCCGACACCACCCACTCTCCCTCCCGAGTGGGTGCTGTATCCATATAGGATTTCCTCGCGTAAAAAAGGTATACGAATACTGATAAAAAAAGTTAGGACATGTGCAAAAAGGTCGTTTACTTATAACAAACAAATAGCTCATTAAAAAGAAGCTGTGGAGCAACTTTCTGGACATTTTGTTCCTTGGTCTTTTAAATATAAAGTGAAGAGATATTTATGCCGGCTGAATAGCAACAATAGATAACGGAACACTACCGATTCTTCCCGGTATTCCTCTTTATTTTTTGGTCGGTTCTTTTGTTAAGCTTTTATGAAAAGTTGATTCTTACGATTTACGTTCACGTTTCAGATGGCGCGATTCACACACAGCGCCCAGCTCAGGAGAAGGTCTCGCCAAAAGGTTCGACACAATCAGCCTGGCAGAGACTGATGCCGGTTCCTGTTACTCCTCATGTAACTGCAGCTACTGCCGCCTCAGGGAGTGTGCTCATGACTGCGTCAGGTATGTTATAATTATTATAACATAATAATAATATACTCATTGACACGGTTTATAGAGATTAAATTATAAGTTGTTTTGTTTTTCTTTGTGCGTCCGTTACCGCAACAGGGGTGAAGTCAAGCGTCATGGGAAATTTGACAAATAATTAAAAGAACACAAAGTACACCCACGCTTTGGGACAATCACTTGTAAATCATTGTCTTGCGAGGGATTTCAACCTATATTACTCAGTCCGGTGGCAGCGGTGTGACAAATTTAGTCTCCAATTGTTAACTGTTTATATAGTCCCAACTTAATAATTTGCTTGAAGCTGAATTCTCCTTATAACATGGGAAACATCAAAAAATAGATTATTCGTCATACGTGTAGTAGTCGTTATGAAATTATTATGTTAAAAATAACATTATTACAATAATTAAATATAGAACACCATAACATAATAGTGAACTTTATAACTTATTAATTTCCTTTAAAATTTCTTAAGGAAAATGTACATAGTGAATTAAATTGACTAGAAATCTCCACTCTATATGAATTCCGAGAATTCCGTGTTTAGAACCAAGTCGAGCCATTTGTAGATGTATGATCATGATTTCCAGTAAAAAGCTATGCAAAGTTCGTATGAAAATAATTATGACATATCTATATTTTTGTTATTTTGCGATATAATAAGTCTGAAATATGTCCAATAAATATTGCCTCAACTACAAGATTTTTCAAATGTATTCTCAGAAGAACCAGTAATTCCACGACAATATCAGTAACTAGCTACTGCCCGCGACTTCGTCCGCTCGGAATAAATAGTATCTTTGGCTTATGCTAACACACAGCGGAAGCTCTCAATAGGAAAAAAGAAATCCGATTTTTAAACATTGCCCATTGGTATTTCGCTTCTATTACACCCTAGATTTACATTCTTATTATATGTTATGTTAGATAAATGAACGTGTAATTTTGCGTTCTAACATTTATACAAATCGTCTGTTTGCAAAGGGAATGGAAGATTGATGAGACGTAAAGGTAGCTATGTAATAAGAAATGGTGACTTCGTATTCTGTTTATGTTAAAGACAATTTATATTACAGAATAGGTATTTATTGGCAGGTTATACCAATACAGAAACACTGAATAATATATACTAGTAGTCATGTAGTGGACGAAATTCGACCATACTAACGTTACTAGTTATTTCTTAATGTTTTTCAAAGCTGTAAAAATTATATTGAGTATATAACAGTACAAATATTGTAAAGTGTAGACATACGGAGTAATGATATTATAACTTTTTTTTTTTTTAAACTGGTTCAGCAAAATGACTGCACTGTACCTGATGGAAAGTACAGTACAGTCTATAAACAGCGGCGACTGTCAATGTTAAATAGCAATGGCAGTCATCGCTATCATGCCGACCTGCAAAAGTGCTTCTTCACGCCTCGTTTGAAGGACCCCATGTCATAAGAGGAAAGGAACACACTGGCTGGGAGACGATTCCACATCTTCACAGTACGACAAAAATAGGAGCTTTCGAACTTCTTCGTTCTTGCCGGGATGGTTGCTACTGTGAAACTGTGGAGACGCGTACCCGCCCGTGTAGTTCTATAGTGGAAAGGAGAAGATGGAATGAGGTCAAACAGCTCTTCAGAACATTCACCATGATACAGACGATAAAAGACGCTCAGTGAGGCTATGTCTCTTCGCAACTGAAGCGGTTCAAGGTTGTTAGTAACGTCTGCATCATTCACAATACGGACAGCCCGTCGCTGCAACCTGTCTAGTGCATCAAGGAGGTATTGAGCAGAACCATCCCAGAGATGCGAACAGTATTCCATGCACGGCCTAACCTGTGCCTTATAGAGGAGGTATAGCTGACCGTGCGTGAAAAACCGTTTCACTTTATTAAGGATGCCCAATCTCTTAGATGTATTAGAGATAACACTCCCTATGTGGTCCCTGAGGTTAAGATCGCAGCGGATATTGATACCTAGGATGCTTACGTTGTCACGTTTTGCAAGAAAGTCGTTCTGAAGAGTGAGAATAGGAGAAAAAGGGGATTTTTTACAGGAAAACACGCAAACCTGTGTTTTCTTGTCATTAAACTCAACCAAGTTACTTGTTCCCCATAGAGATACGAGTTCCAAGGACTGGTTGAGCTCAGTGACAAGATCAGCCCGCATTCTGTCAGTTTCACTACGACTAGCCGTGGGTCTACTGCAAAATCCACCATGAACCGTGCTGTCGTCTGCATAACAATGAATGCAACCAGAGGCTAACATATCATTAATATGCATTAGAAACAGGGTTGGGGAAAGTACAGAGCCCTGAGGAACAGGAGTTGCAGGAGCATTAACTAACATGAACTGCGAGCTGTGTCCATCAACGAGGACACGTATTCTGCGTTCATGTAGAAAGCTGGAGATCCATCTACACAGGTTGTCGTGGAGACCGAATGCCTCAAGTTTGGATAGAAGACCTCGGTGCCAAACCCTATCAAACGCCTTTGCTATGTCCCAAACCCTATCAAACGCCTTTGCTATGTAAACTAAACAGCTGTAGATACGTCAGAAGCGTTTCGATAGCGCCTTGTTAAAACTTGGCTAATAATCTTACTTTTTACGGCGGCCCTGTCAGTTCCCTCGTATGTAAGCAACATATAACTATATCTTTTTTACCATCGATATTGAGAATATGCCATCGTACTGTTACATTTTATCTAAGACAGTGTGGCGTTACAATGTTACTTTACGTATGTGTGCGGTATCGTGCCATTTGTTTTGTCAAAATATCACGTAGGTAACGTATTTACACCTTTTTACTTATAATACCATTGATAAGTATTATGGTAAACTTATAAACAAATTCTGTAACCCGTCGATGGTAAAAAAAAAACGATATCCGTTTTTTATATGTAATACCAATACTCATAAATAGCTAGTTAACTTCGGGAGTGCTTTAACTCACTTTTTTTAAAACTACACGTAGATTTGAGATCGTTTATTCTAAAAGTTTCGATATTACACTTTTATTCTATGTCTTAAACCTAGGACAGTCGATTCGAGAATAACTAATTTCTTATTCTACTTATCATAAGTGCTGACCTAGCGTCTGGGTAGCTTCATGTGGGAAGAACGCTACATAAGTTTAACTTAACTAATTCATATGTACCTAATATGAGTATATGGGAACATAAGTAGCAACTAAGCAAAAAAAAACGAGTACAAAACAAAGGAGATACAGGTATCGAAGTGTTTTATTCTCGCATATTTCTGTATTCTAATACATTCTATCAATAAACATATAAAAACCCAAAACACATAGTCTCGAATAAAAGTAGCGCGCCAAACCGGCCGCAAAAACTTCCCAATATACATACGTGGTTATAGTTATGAGATAAACTTATAATTTTGCAAATTCAACTTTATCTGAATGAATTGAAGTTGTTTTTACAAGGACGCAAGCAACGCGAGGTTATTTGAAATGACTGCATAATGCACTCATTTTTGTGTGCCGGCTGTGAGACGTTAAGTGTGTATCTTGGGTTTTTGTATGTCAATGATCGCACCTGAATAATAAGCGCGAAGTAATGAGGAAACTTTTTAATGCCCACATTAACCCACGAAACTATGTTAATTCTCTGATTGTCCTGACAATGTACACATTAACTTCGAACTTTAGCGGTAATTTACGTACTACGGTTCAACGTATTGATTTTACGGGAACGCTTGTTCTGTGTAATTCTTGATTCTCTTTTTCTATCGTAGTCGATAATTTATTAAGCCCACTGCAACTGGCGATCCATAAATCCACATGTTGCAACGAGGAAAGCAATTAAATCCACACAACTGAACGCAGTGTATTGGAGAGAAAATAAAAATAATAAATATATATATCGAAGTCCAAACTGTACATTCTCTGAAAGTTGTGTTCCGAAATTTCAATGTTGTTAGTTGCTTTGGTTTTGTAGGGAATCTTTTATCTCCTCTTTGCAAAACAAATATCGGTCAATATTCCCCAGTATATCGTATATTCTCTTTCTGTAACGCTTTTCGCACAGTGATTGATATATTTTCAGGTTCTGTTACATGCTACAAAAATAATCTTAAAACATTTACATAATGTCATTTCTAGGATCTTAGTTTAATGATGAATTAGTGTATTTAGTTTTTGTACCGTCTAATGTTTTTGAAGTAAAACCTCTTTAAGCGCGACTAAGGTAACTGGACGACAATGCAATGGAAGTCCGTTACGCCAATATGGCGTCACGTTTCTGGACCATCTGGTTTTTAAATATTTTTGATTTTGTCAATAAATAGTTTATAATCAAATAAATCAAGAATTTTTGAAAAAAAAAATTATAAGAAATATGAAATTGAATAATAATAAAAATCACACAATAAAATTATTTATGTATATATTGGCGCGCGACCGTGCTGCCATCTGGTTTCAATGTAAGTAAGTAACAAATTAAATCAAAGCTTCATTGTCTATAGTGCCATCTATTAGTTACTCTTTCACCGGCAAAGAAGTTTTACTTCAATCGCGTGTGACAGTTACACGCACTTATTTTTTTCTTTATCTTATGTGTACGTTGTGTCCACATCTAGAAGAGTGCAATCATCGCATTGTTTTTCAAGATTGCCCATTACTAAATATATACCTAGATTGTATTCAGTTTTATGGGCCAATAAATAAAAAAAAATATATAGAAGATAACAAACTTTTTAACTATATATATGCGTATAAAGATATGGCGAGCGAATGAATGAATTACGAATAGGCCAATTTAATCAGACGATTGTGTATTGCCGGCCCTTATGTTGTGATACCCTTTTCATCCCAGCTTCCTTTTTCATTTTAACAACAACTCTCGCGCGCGCACTTCACGCTCGCTGCCACCTACGACAATTCCAATCAAACTTAAAAACTGTGACTCTGTCTTGCTTTCCTAGTTTCCTGTACTCTTTTTTTAAGCTTTGTTGGTTTTAACCTCTGTAATCTGATCTGATGTTAAATGATGATGTAATCTAAGTAAAGACGCTGTACCTAGAGAGAACTGGCTCTAAAGTGCAGCTGCCGGAACACACCAACAGATGTTTTGCGACACATTTGCAATTTGAGAGTGATACGAGCCAGACGAGCTTAGAAAAAGGCCTCCCACTAAAATCTCACCCACTCACTCACCCACATAAATCTGGTGAGTAAGTGTGATTATCTAACAGACAAGGATTATGAAGAAGGATTTAATTTTATTCGTGTCACATCTGAATAATCTTAAGGGAGCCTTTATGTTGGAAACTTCGTTTAAGAGATATTTTTAACAGATTGACGATCAGGGGACTGTATAAGTCATTTATTGAATTTAAATGTTTTAAATTCTTTGTTCTTTTGGATGCTATTTTTTTTTCAAACTTTACCTTTCTGGACGGTAATGGTAAGTCTATAGGTATGGTTTAAAAGGTATTTTATTACTTATGGCACAAAATAACACCCAGTGTAGCAAATCTATGTAAATAAAGAAGTCGAAGCGGTCATAAGGACTGCCGACAGAAGTGAAAACTCAAAACAATGGAATTTAAACTGTATTCTCTTTTGATTTTTAAATTAATTACAGTGAGAATTATTTAAATTTCATAATTTGGAAATAAGAATTATTATCATTAGTCTCTCTTTCACATCTATTGGCACTCCGAATAAGAATTATATCCTTTTTCATACAGTTCATTAATTCATCAAACATATGATGCGCTGCACAATCTCAATACAAAATATCAATATTAAATGTAAACACGTATATACGCGTCGCTATTCTGATGCATAATAGAGGTCGCACACTTTCTTTCCAATCAGCAACTCTATAATAGGGCTTTCGAACTAATATCTGTTGGTTATATATGTACATTTATAGCTATGTATGTATGCATAAAGAGGTATTGCGTAAATCGTACACAAGCTTTTGATCATTTTTATTTGTAATGAATATATTCATCGATAGGCAAATCAAAATCCAAGTGTATGCAGGAGTTAATGTTTATAAGTAGATCCGGAGGTAAATAAAATGGTTTGTGCTAGGCAAGAAAATTTAACGGAGTACTTTCACGTAACACGAAGGGAAGGAAAATATATATTTGAAAGTTATCAGAAATGTCAACATTAATTGTTACTCACCATCTTTTGTTATCAAACTTGTCAACAAAATTACATTACAGTGCCATCTACAAAGCGTATTTAGAACCAAAAATACACGGGTCTTTTCCATACAAATCAGAATATGAGAAGTCAAAATAGCGAGGCGCAATACGGTCGCTCACGCTTACTAACGGTCATGTTGCAAAATTATAAATTTATCTCCTGCAAAAGGAATACCGTTCAACGCGCCTAAAGAAGTTTTCGCTTCAAAAATCAATTGATAACATTTATGTAAGCACATCACTTCAAAACTCTGAATCTTGGAAGTACCAATCTGCCTATGTTTATTTGCCTATATATTTATATTTTTATTGCCTATTGTCTTAACATATCAGTGCGAAGCCAGAGCGACCAAATAGTATAACAATATTAAAACATTAAAATTGACAAAAACGAAGGCGAAAGCTATAAGCGAATAATTTTAATATTTCTTTCACATTTTTCAAAGACATTCTTTCATAAAACCTTATACAATGTATTCCAAAGATTGCGTTTAAAAGCTTTTTGTATTCCTCGAGTGATACTTATGGAAATTTCGGAATTTTTATCATAGGTAATGGACGGAATCAAAATTTTTAATTTTTCTTATCACTTATTTTTTATATCTTAGAATTGATTCCAGATCAGATGTGATATATTTTTTCACTAACATCAACTGGGTTCTAAAAACTGAAGAGACTACTAATACTCTTTTATGTTTGATTATATTTTAGATATAACATATGTATGAAAGAACGAAAAAAAACCACATTTATTTAGAACACACGTAAATATAGTTATTGATTACAGACGAAAACATGATGATGATAATGACAAAACATAAACACAAAAAGATACGATTAAACATTTTGAATTTTAGTACAAGTGTGTAACAAATGCGTCCCGAGTCAACATATGTTTTATGTGCACTCGATACCTAAAGAATTTTGTCTGCGCAAAACAAATGACACGATAACGCACACATACGTAAAATAATGTACATAAAATGTGGAAGTAAGATGGCATATTCTCAATATCGGTAGTGAAAAAGAAATAGTTATATGTTGCTTAGATACGGGCAAATTGACGGGCATTGTCATGCCTCCAACACTGACACAATACTGATATCACGTTTGCTAGTTTGAACAAGGCGCTATAGAAGCCCTTATGACGTACCTTCAGCTATTCAGTTATAACATCATTGATGATGTGCAAATGTTTCTTGAATGTTAAGTATGAGATAATAAGTAGGTACATGGACTGGTCTGGTACGGTACTGTACTGGTAAGTACTGTATACTTTGGTTATTTTCATTTCGAAGCTCATTTGCGCTGACCTTCTAAGAACAGGATACGTATAAAAACATAACAATTTCCTTTAGCTTATCTATGTAATGTTGCATAGTACCTTCATACACTCATGTCTTTATTTATACACGCATTAAAAACTGTTTAGATTCAAAATTAATAAATGTATAACATATGAATGACAAATAGCATAAACGAGTTTCAAATTAGCGATTTCAAAATACTCCAGCAATATTTTTATTATGTATGCGTTGCGGTAAAACATTTATGTACAGCGCCATCTATTTGTTTCGGCTAAAGTTACGACATATTTACATCTTTTGTATAACAAACCAAAATTGATATCTATAGAGATAAAATAGATGGCGCTATTTTACTATATTCATTATTCAACTTTATTCGCATTATTTAACTTTTTTCTACAGTTTATATAACAAAAAGAAATAGACATCGCTTTTTATCTGTTAAAAATAAAATCTTGAGGTAACACATAATTGATATAAGCATATTAAATTACAATTAAAAATATATACATTTTAAGCGGGTAGGTAAGTTATTTATAAGATGTTTTTTTTGTGCAAAACACCGCGATATTATTTGGAACCATTTTTTTTAATATACATTAAAGAAAATTACATTTTTTGGAATATTTAATGTAATTACATCACAAACATCTAAACCCTGCAACTCTTACTTCTAATTTTGGCCTAGTTCTTTCGGCGGGATCTTAGTTCTGATATATGGTGAATTTTATATTTTAATCATAGTTTTGTGGTATTTGACCCTATACTCTGTAACATTCGTGATGTGTTACGTAATATAGTTCGATTATTATGGGAAAATGAAGTGGATGGGAAATACTATGGAGTATGAATCCTGAGATGTCACAAAAACTCCCTGGAAAGTTGTAACAAGGCGGCCACCATCTTATTAGAAAATTGAAATTATCACAACACACTTGTAATATTATTACCTTCTCGACATGGTAGTACCTATGGTAGTAGTGATCTAGAAGATCGGTTACCAAAATAAGTTTTTCCGCATGTCTCATAGGGACGCTGCTAATAAATTTACGAAATAAAACATTGTAACTATTCAAGAATCATTAAATGCATACGTAATGACTTTATGTCACTAGATTAGAGACGAAAAATGTAAACGAGCCTTAAAGTAGTCGCATATGATGTGTTGACATCTGATATGTTATGCTACTATGAAATTGAGATGTAATATTTATTTTGTAGGTGGTAGAGTCACGCTGAAGCTATTACTGGTTTCAGCATGAATGGGTCGGCTCGCTCGGGGTAGTACTACCCTCTCACAGAAACACCGACGTGAAGTAACAATGCTTGCGTTGTTGCGTTTCGTTCGGTCAGTGAAAGCGCTGGAGGCCCACCTACCCTTCCCTCCCTCCCCATCTCCAACTTCCAGTGCCCATTCATCCTCACCTCAAACACAGGCTGGCAACGCACTTGCGACTCCCTTGGTGTTGCTAGTGTCTATGGACGGTGGTGAGCACTTAACATCAGGTGACCCACTTGTTTGTTTGCCTCCTATGACATAAAAAAATACACATATATATTTGAGGTCAATTTATTCGTCATATTGTTGGTCAAATGTATTCTAAGCATGAACATATATTTAATTCTATATTAAGGCGCGCGATTGCTCGCGCAATTTTAATTCTAGTCGTTGTAAATACGCAATAGTAACTTATATCCTGAAAAAAACAAATCGGGTATGATTGGAAATATATTTTATCGAGTAATTATGTCTTTCAAAAGGCGGAAACTTTTTTAATCACAATGAAAAATATTATACTGACAGCGACAGGGCATAACCTAACCTAAAACTATGAAAACGATCCGCACTAAAATATTTATTCGAATAATTCCATATCACTTACTCGCATTTTTTTAAGAATTGTGTACTTTATCAGACGCTTAATAGTAAATATAATTATTAATATAGTTTACACATATAACTATAAGCCCAGATTTTATACACAACACCGTATACAACTGTAGGTGAGTGCACAGCTGATTCTCTACGGCACCGCGCGCGCTCAACGGTCAAATTAAATAGCACGCGCTTCCACTCTTCCTGTAACACATTTCCGTCCCTTTTCCCAAATCACTCCCACAAAAAAGATCGAGAGAAAAGATATTACACATCAATGAGTCGTATCATGATTACGATTCAAATAGCTCGATGAAATGGATGTTAAATTTTTATATAAAGTCGAGATAATGTACCTACAACTCATAAATATCATATAATATTCCGGTAAAAGCGACATAATCCTATATCGTCTATAAAATTCGACTAATGTCCATAAATTATTGTTACCGTAGATAAAATTACTTTCTCCTTTATATTTCGAAGTACAGTCATAATAGTAGTAATAAAGCAGTCATTTAACATCGAGATGAGATTGTGGTGAAACGCTAAAACAAACAAATAACATGACACTTTTTTTGTATACATGGTTTTAGCATTTGCGCACAATCACACCTGATGTTAAACAACGATGTGGTCTAACATGGTATACACATAATCGAAGCGGATATGCCAACAGTAGTTGTTATATGACAGGGAAGCAACCCACAAAAAACACAATCACTTTAGTTCCATAAAATCTGACCCCTGAAAATCATATTACTTCCTATAAAGAATCTAACATAAATGAGACCGTCTAATATTTTTGCTAGTTTCTGTATTAAATCATAAACTGATAAATATTAATTTATTCTATAACATACATATTACGTTTAAAAAGTTTTATAAACTATGCAAATAAGTTATTGAATAATTTAATTATAAAAGATACTTTTTACTGCAGAAATATTTACTTTTAACAATACGTTGAGTTATACAATCAATGTTTAAATTTGCAATATCTATAAGTCTTGTCGCTTATATATCGTTTACATTCAAAGATTTAACTACAGCTTTATCAAAGGTGCATGATCCCCAAGCTAATGGATTCCACCGTATCTAAACTACAATTCATAAACTGGTTCTACTGTATTGTGAAGCCTCAAATTCTAATTACTCAGAGACTTTTAACAAATTAATAATGTAAATAATTAAGTCACACTATGGAAAGCACGATATAATTCAGAATTAAAAGGCGTCAACATCTCCGGTCGCAAAAAAAATATTACCAGGCACTTTCCGTGTTATTACAAAAAAGTTAAATACGTATTAAATACTTGGTTTAAAAAAGTTTCCTAATAAATGCACCGCGCTCGCCCGAGGCAAGGTCGCGTTATCCTTTTTCACAAGTCTAACTTAACGTAACCATAGCGAGACAAAAAAGCAAGATGGCGAACATCCAGCGATCGCGGTGCATTTAATATGAGACCTTTTTAAAGCCAGGGTTCAATACGTATTTAACTTTTTTGTAATAACACCGTTTAAGTTTATCTACACTACTATTTAGATTATTCGTTGGTAGCTTTATGGTAACGCGAAAAAACATAATGGTGAAGCGTAAGGAAGTCTACCATCTAGTGTTATTTATCACGAATTACCTATACAGTTATCTAAAAAAAGATGTTTCCAATTTGTGTTTTAGTTAAATGCGTCCTTTTTCTTTATGCTAGAAGTACAACAGAAAGTTTTTGGTAGTGGATTTTATATTTTGCTCATAATCTTATGTTATTTTACTCTATATTTTGTAATATTAATGATGTTTTACGTAATATAGTTCAGTTATTGGTCACAAGTGAAGTGGATGGGAAAGAACATCAAATCTGAGATGCCAAAATCCATGGAAAGTTCTAACAAGGAACCACTACCTTGTTAAAATATTAAAATTATTACAAAACACTTGTAATATTATTACCTACTCGACAATGGCAGTAATAATCTACGAGATTAGTTGCCAAAAATAAAACAAGTATAAGAGTGTTTGGCGATGTGGTAATTTCAAACAGTTTGTGAGTTAAACACGGATTAATATATAAAGAACTAGCCTCTGCCCGCGTCTTCGTCTGCGTGGAATAGTTACTTTAAGTTAACGCTAACACGTAGCGAAAGCTCTCCAGAGGAAAAAAAACGATTTTGAAACATTCTTCATTGGTGTTTCAGTCCTATTAGTCTTAGCGTGATGATATATCACCTATAACCTTCCTCGATAGATGAGCTATATAACACTGAAAGATTTTTTTAAATCGGACCAGTAGTTCCTGATGTTACCCCCTACAACGACACGTACTCACAAACTTTACCTCTTTATAATATTAGTATAGATGAAATAATATTAATCATTCTATGAACTCGTCTAAAGCGTAAGTTAACTCTAGCGTTAACCGATGTCTGTGTAACTAACGTTAGGAAAACTGGCGCTCATGCCGGTAAGTAAACTAGAAACTTGTGGCAAGTTCAAGCGACGGCCAGTCTTACATTGGCCGGCGTTGTAAAGTGTTGTGTGCAGTCATACGTGCATACTTAAATATATTTTACGCGACAGTGTGTGTATTCGTGTTTGTTAAGTGCACGTTTGTGTTTCGGATGGCATGACGTTATATTTTTTTGGTTTATGAAAACGGTGAGTGTTATTTTAAATTTTTTTTATGTATTTATATATAGTATTTTTTCACAAATTGTAATATTCCAGGAAAATATTGACTTTGGTTTTTTATTACATAACAAATTTTATATATACGTAAAATTCTGTTACTATTGTGGAAGAGAATAAAAACGCCTATAAAAAATTATTTGACTATTTGGTATTAATTCTAACAAAGTTATAAATATAGTTATAATTGATGATTTATTTAGTTCATAACTGCATTTTATGTACTTAATTCCAAATTATATTACAAACCAATTACCGAATACAAGAACAAAATTAAATACGGTGTAAACTCGACATCACGAAACTGACGGGAATTAGAAAAAATATACGTTAAACTGAGTAATTCGTTATAACGAGGTTTGTTATATAGAGATTGTACTACTATTCGTTTTAACAAGATATATGAACCTCAACATTAGGTGTAGTTACTCATCTTATTACCCTTTTAAAGCGAACGATTAATGGAACAAATATTTCGTTTCTCAGCCATTGCAACTTTAAAACTAATAACAATTACAAACAGCAGTGTTTACATTACTTGGTATTAAACAGCAATGCTGTCATACGAACAATTTAACGTGTCTGAATTGTCGAGACATGAATTACACAGGTCAACAAAAAAAATTTTGTTTTTTGGGTTTCTGTTCTCTTGCTTAAATTCTGATTCAAGACATTGAAAAACACTTAAATATTCATATTTAGTTCATAAAGTTTGCTTTGGTCTGATTTACGACGATAAGTAGGATTTAATTTATTTCATAAACAAAAGACTACTACTACATCTGAACGAATTTAAAGACAACATGGGAGCCTACTCCGAGGAACAAGGAGAACGTTTTCACCAAGATGTGATGGACTTTGAACGGCGATATCAAGGGCAGTACAACGAGAATATGATGGGAGATTACATTTGGGGTTTAATACGAGAGAGCTCATACGAGCATAAAAGAAATACGAAAAATATTCACTTTTAGACATGAGTTTCTTGTTATTTTACATCTATATGTAATTGTTTATCACAAATCTTGAATAAAAAAGACTCTTATATCTAAAAGAATGTTTTCTAATTATAATTTACAGTGGAAGTGTAGAAAAAATATAAAAATCAATAATTTTTGTCGAAAAATTGTTCTAGTTTCTACAAAAGCAAACTTTAATCGGAAAAAAAAATTTTTTTCCTTATTTTTGTCGTAGGAGAAACCAAAATTTAACATGTAGAAGTTAGACCCAAAAATCGTGTTGACCGGTGTTATTATAGAATTCAGTGGGAATAACTGATAGATACGTTATGTAAAGATATACATAAGTTGAAAGCACACAGTAAATGTTAATTATATTCTTTCTTTCTTCTTTTCATTCTTTTCATCTATATTTAGAGGTGGTAGAGTCACGCTGATTTTAGTATGAATGGGTCGGCTCCTCCGGGGTAGTACCACCCTCTCACAGAAAACCGACGTGAGGTAACAGTGCTTGCATTATTGCGTTTCGTTCGATCAGTAAAAGCACCGGTGACCCACCTTCCCTCTCCCCCCTCCTAACCCTCCCTATGCCTTTCACCTCCTACCAAACACAGGTTGGCAACGCACTTGTCTGGTGTCTATGGAAGGCGGTGCTTAATTAACATCACGTAAACCACCTGTTCGTTTGCCTCCTATGATATAAACAAAAAAATATTTTACAATGATTCAAAATTCTTTATAAACAGGTTTTTCATAAAAGTATTCGCAATGTAGAGGTGTATTTTGTATTAACCCTTATGGACAGTGCTAGGGGATTTTCAAAAATTCGTTGAATCGAGGATTTCGTTATATTGAGGTTTGTTATATTAAGATTACACTATATAATCGCTGCACGCTCGCGTATCTATATTATAAGAGAACTAATACTGTTAAGCTATATACAGAGACTTAACTCGTACTTAGATTTATGTGTTTACTAGCGGGCACGCCGGACGTTGTCTCACCCTGATAATAAAGAAAAACATTGACAAATTATATACCTAAGCCTTCCTCATAAATCACTTTATCTACTGGTGAGAACCGCATGAAATCCGTTCAGTAGTTTTCGGTTTATCGGGAACAGACAGACAGACATGGTGGAGGACTTTGTTTTACAATAGATAGTGATGTTTATTGCATGACTTACCCGTGTATAACAAGTATTATCAAAACAAATTGATAGTATCGCCAATTTATTTGTTTGTTTATATTATTTATTGCATCTTATTTTTATTTATTTATTTTATTAACATATAATGGATGAATATTCTATTAATATTCAACAGTTTACATAGAATATGGTAATGGAATTTATTGTTTGTCTGTAAGTGTCATCGTAAATTATTTTTTATCTGATAGATTATAACAGAATGTAAATAGAAATATTAAAAAAACTTGACTAGATAATACACCTATAATTTTAAAATATAATTGTGTAAATCAGTTAAAACCATAGAGTAACAAATCTGTGAGAACTGTAAGTGTGAGCTGTTTCTTAATTCTATGGTTCAAACGTTACCAACAGACAAACGGACGGAAGTCAAAGAATCGTTACTTTTTATAATATACTAGCTGTTACCCGCGTATTCGTCCGCGTGGACTTTAGCATAACATTTTTACGCACAGGATGCGCGGTACTGGACACTACTTCTTTAGTTTAGGCAGAATTAGCAAATTATATTTGGGCAGAACCCTTTTTTTTTCTAAAATCTAAGTACTCTAATTTACTCCTTATAACATCACCTATTTGCCCATCAAAGTCCCGTCACAATTGGTCGAACCGTGTCGGAGATTAGCCGGAAAAGACAGACAGACTTTAGATTTTACTTTCATATTAGCTTAGTAAAAAATCGTTATTCTGTCATTTTAAATAAACATTCCAATTTTATTTATTTGTATAGATAAGAATTACACTACTCACATCAATTTGAAGAGTAGTAAAACATCTTCGAAGCGACGTAACAAAACACTTTTTTTTTATATAAGAACAAAATACAAACCTTGTATTTTATACACGACAATTCAAATTTATACGATCCGCGCCAGTAAACTCCCTCGATGTAACCAATTCATTACTAACGGTCAGGGTATTAACCTCCTTGTAAGTACTAATACGTAGGGGATTAACCTGAATACAGAAATTATTATAATTTGAGTTTGTCGTTAAAGGAAGCATCGTGATGTCACCGTATGTTCTTATCAAGTGTTTCAATGAAAAATCGGTTGCAAAATACTTATAAACGTCTTCTAACAGCTGCATATCATAGTCCGCGCAAAACCTATAAATATAGATAGAACTAGTCGTTTTTGCTCGCAGCTTCTATCCTGTTCATATAAATATAGCCTCGGGAATTATATTTTCTTTAATCAAAGGTACTCTATGTCCTTTGCTGTGCCCCTGACTACGTGTGTGCAAAATGTCACGATAATCGATTGAGTGGCTAAGGCGTGAAGGCGTAACAAATAAACAAATTAAAATTCGTATTTATTAACATACTAACTTCTGCCCGCGACTTCGTCCGCGTGGAATAGTTACTTTAGGCTAACGCTAACACGCAGCGGAAGCTCTCAAAAGAAAAGAAAAAAACCGATTTTAGAACATTATCCATCGATGCTCCGCCCCTATTGGTCTTAGCGTGATGATACATAGCCTTCCTCGATAAATGAGCTATGTAACACTGAAAGAATTTTCTAAATCGGACCAATTGTTCCTGAGATTATAGCGCGTTCAACCAAACAAATAAACTCCAGCTTTATAACACTAGTATAGTTAGTAAGACGGGTTTTAATGTCTAAACTGTCTAGAGGTTATTATGAAACAGCTCACACTTACAGGGTGGATCAACATGTGAACGATAGTGACGTCTGGAAATGACGCCTCTCCCTGTGCGCCCAACAAAAACGTATAACTAACTATGTTTGTAAAAGTATGTATCATGAAAAGATAAATCGGGTCGAGTTTCTTGTCGGTTCTTCTCCATGAATGGGTTGTTTGTTCGAACCGGTGGTAGCTTTGATTTTCATAAACGCCTTCTCGGAGTCTAAACTGAATAAAGTGTTTTTGATTTCGATTTTGACCTGTCCTCGACCTGATTGCTAATAATATGCGTGCTGAAAAACGGCTGTCGAATGACATATTCTGTAGGATTAAACCCGTCACAGTGTCTCATTTTTTTACTAGTCGCGTTCCGCGATCAGGGAGGCTTGCACGATGCCGACGACTTGCGATGGATTGCTGATCTCTTGGTAATTAGCGATTTTTTTTTTTCGAACTGACTACGCTATTAGGCTGACGGGCCTTCACAGCTTCACCGTAATTAGCGATGTTTTAGCTCTTTGTATACCATCAGATATACATACATGTGTCACTATATCATAATCTGATGATTAAAAAATCAAAAAATTAAACTTCGAAACTTTTTTTCCATTTAATAACAAACCAAAACAATATAGACCATAAAAAATATAATGAAAATAATTAATAGCTCATTTTATCTGAATATGGTAACATTACGAGTTATTTACGTTCGAAAGAAAGCGGCAATAATGTACTGTTATGAACTATGAAGCATCAAACGTATGTCCATAGTGTAACGATAAACGTGGTAGTGATAATATTATTAACCTAGTTTCTAAATGATTACATTATGCAAGACATTTTTTCTAATAGAGATCTATTCAAAATATTCGATAAACACAAAAAAAAGTTGAAGAGTCTTAATTCTTATTTTTCAATTAATGTGCTTAAAATTGGTATTATAATCACAGAGTGTATTTTACTGTCTTAGGTAAATAGCGTTTGTTAATAAAAAATTGAGAAAAAAGAGACCTTTGTTAAACTCTTAAACATGGCTTTTATACGAAGAAATTTTTTTTTTCAAAAATTTTGTAGGTGGTAGAGCTACGCTGAAGCTATTAATGGTTTCAGCATGAATGGGTCGGCTCGACCGGGTCAGTACCACCCTCTCACAGAAAACCGACGTGAAGTAACAGTGCTTGTTTGCATTGTTGCGTTTCGTTCGGTCAGTGAGAGCGCCGGAGGTCCCATCTCCCCTCCCCTTCCCCCTTCCCTTACTCCCCCTCTCCCCCAAGACAGGTTAGCAACGCACTTGCGACTCCCCTACTATTGCAAGTGTCTATGGACGGTGGTGATCACTTAACATCAGGTGACCCACATGTCCGGTTGCCTCCTATGATATAAAAAAAAAAAAAAAAAAAAAAAAGAAATTTTATTTGTTACTAGCTGATATCCGCGGCTCCGCACGCGCTTTTTTAAAATGTATTAAGGAAATGTAAAATTGTGAGTAGGTGTGTACATTACAGAAATGCTTTTTTAAAAACATTTGTAACTACGATACGCACGCACTCCATTATGTGGTAGAGCCACGCTGAAGCTATTATTGGTTTCAGCATGAATGGGTCCACTCGCCCGGGGTAGTACCACCCTTGTTGCGTTTCGTTAGGTCAGTCAGAGCGCCGGAGGCCCACCTCCCCTCTCCTCTCTACCCTCCCTCCCTTTTCCCCAAACACAAGCTGGCAACGCACTTTCGACTAACCTGGTGTTGTTAGTGTCTATGAACGGTGGTAATCACTTAACATCAGGTGACCCACCTGTTCTTTTGCCTGCTATGAAATAAAAGAAAACGCCATCTATTGTAACAAGTAACGTGTACATTAGATATATGAATACAAATAGTACATCGAATGGGATAGGATTTATCATCAGCAATATACCTGAAACTTTACAATACCACCCTCAGTGCTCACTAACACTATATAAGAAAGTAATGAAAATTTTAAGCTATACATTATCGAACAATATGTGTTAATCTTTTATCATATAGATATAATATGACCATATTGTCAATATAACTAGGTTTTTCTTATACGTTGCTATAGTCACAGAGTTATGTAGACACAAACGCGGTAAATAAAACAAAATGGCCGCCAAACTGACCAAAAAGATGATATAATTCAAATTACATACAAATATATGACTTTCAATTATGTATATTTATTCTTGGAGTCCAGTACGGCACACGCCTCACGCGCTTGTTTACAGTAAACAACATATTTTTGATCAATTTCACACGGACGAATGCATAGGTAACAGTTCATCACTACATAGTGTAAAACAAAGTCCTCTGGTCTGTCTGTTTATCTGTTCGCGATAAAGTCAAAAACTACAGAACGGATTTTCATGCCGTTTTCACCAGTAGGTAGAACGGTTCATGGGGAAGGTTTAGGTATAATTTGTAAGGTTTTATTTTTATTATCAGGGCTGGACAACGTCTGCTGAGCCCGGTAGCTTAAAATAAAATAGCTCATTAGTTAGTTAGCTGCCAGTGAAAGTCTCGTGAAAATTAGTTCTAGCATTTGGGATATGCTACTGCGGCCGAAGGCGAATAAGAAACCTAAATTACTTTTTATTAGGTCTGCTATCTACCAGTGAATATCCCGCAAAAATCGGTCCAACCATTTTGGAAATAACAATTTGGATGAAGCCGCGGACAAATAAATATAATAGAATATGTCAACCGTTATAATTTCGGCTATCTGCCAGTAAAATTCCCGTTAAAATAGGTCCAGCCGTTTTGGAGATTACCCGAAACAAACAAACAAACAGACATAATATAATAATATATAAATATCGACGGAATATAAAAACATGTTTTTTGTTATTTGTAGCTATATCCATTCCCCAAAAAGTTATTGCAGTTTTACACACACATACTTTATTTTTATAATACGTAATAGATTGCAAATAAAAAATTGGAAACAAAACTAACGTAGAATAAACTTTTTGAATAGGAACACAAAATAATCTTTAAAATGTTTGCGATAGAAACTTGCCAGTTAGCATGGCAACGTACCTATATAATACTAACGCCAACACGCAGCGAAATCAATCAAAACGAAAAAATGCCCGATTTTGAAACATTCTTCATTGGCGCTCCACTCCTATTGATCTTAGCGTAATGGTATGTAGTCTAAAGCCTTCCTCGGTAAATGAGCTATCTAAAACCGAAATATATCAAATCGAACCAGTAGTTTCTGAGATTAGCGCGTTCAATCAAACAAACAAACTCTTCAGCTTTATATATTAGTATAAATAAGTGAAGTGGGTGGGAAATAATACCTTCGAGCAAGGATTCTACGATGACACAAAAACTCCCAGCAAAGTTTTAAAAGGGCCACAATTTTGTTAGTTCATTGTAATGAAAGTAATAATATACTAAAAGATTGGTTGCTCAAAATAAAAACAAAAAAAATGAAAACCACAACAGCTTGCTTCTTTTTTTATCGGTTAATAAATTAATAAGCATTTAAATAACATACGATATTATTTTAATTCGTTAAGTAAATAACGAGACGCTTTTAAAAAAAGTTAATTTTTTTTATTACTTTAACCCCCTATTAATAATGTAGTTCAAGTGGCAGCTGAGTAAAAAGTTTACGAATCCTTTATATTTAAGTACCGTAAAACCTAATTCACTGTTATCGTAATGCGCTATGGCATGAATCGAGTGCGACCAACGAAATGCGCAGTCATGCATGTTGATTCCGTGAGGCGGCGAACAGAATAATATCACGCTTTGTCAAAAATGGATTTATGCGTTTTTTACACTTAACGTCTCTCAACAGTAATACTCGCGTATGCGTTTGTTCGAGCCTACAGTGAGTTTTAGATTAGGTGAAGGGAAACATCATGTTAAAAATATAATAGAAATTGACATGTTACACGTGTTTTTTGAAGTTAAAACCTCTTTAGGCACGTTGAGCGGTTTTTTTTGGCAGGATAGAAAGTTATGATTTCGCGTCAGCGACATGCTAGGAAGCCTGAGCGACCGTATTTCGCTTGCGCTGCTTGCTTCAGACTATCGACGCGTGGTGTAACGACTTAT
The DNA here is from genome assembly GCA_036509395.1 of Antheraea yamamai. Classification (NCBI taxonomy): domain Eukaryota; kingdom Metazoa; phylum Arthropoda; class Insecta; order Lepidoptera; family Saturniidae; genus Antheraea; species Antheraea yamamai. The sequence goes on from AP028440.1 coordinate 1,959,926, forward strand.
GTACATGTAAAATTGATATTTTGCAGCTTATCATAGCTTTGATTGATTGATAAACTGTATAAAAGAGTATATAATTATTATTCCAATTGCCAATAGATATGATAAAGAGATCAATGATAATTATTAAAATTTAAAAATTAAGAAATTTAAATCATCCATACTATAATTAATTTAAAAATTCAAAAGATGATACAGTTTAAATTCCACTATTTTTAGTTTTCACTTCTGTCAGCAGTCCTTATGATTGCCAGTACTTTTTTATATTAAAATGACTTCAAATTTTGTGTGGCTAAGAGCCCCTCTATGACCTAAGACAACTCTAGAAACTAGGTGAGATTTGTGAAGGTTTTATTTTACAGATCTCCGTAATGTATCTTCTGGGAATAGTGACCAAAGCTTATCTTATAACCACTGATATTATCACACAAGGATATTTATTCAAGTGAGAAAAACATCCGGGTTAAAATTACTACAAAACATAAATTCCGAGATGCCGCAAAAATTCGCTGGAAAGTTCTAACAAGAGTGCCACCATCTTGTTAGAACATCGAAACTCTCACAAGACACTTGTATTTTATTACCTAGGCAACAATGGCAGTAATAACCTGGAAGATTAGTTGCCAAAAAAATAAAAACTAAGTATTCTAACCACACAAGATGCAGTCAATATAAACCGCGTGCATTTGTTTCACGAGTTAAAAAAACCCGTTAAATATTCATGTTAACGGTTCGCATCCGAAATAACGTTGTATCATCGAGCGTAACTTAATCGTAAACAGTTCAACTTGGTAGCTTACATTTATTAAGTAAAGATATTTAACTACTACTATGTACAGTTATAGAAGTGACATCGGTAGCCTGTCTAATATTATCATTATCACGCTTTTTATTATTAGCTTCACCTGTATGTATGTATGTATGTTTGTAACCGACCCCTTTGAGCTCGATTTTGTCCTACTTTGAACGATCAGATTTAATTCAAACTTTGCACACCTGTCAAAGGTCGATGACAATGCAATAAACCGAAAAAAAAAGTTAAAAAAATTTAACTAAAAAATGAAAAATAAATAATAGTTTAAAAAAACTAAAAAAACACGCTTTCATAAAAAATCCCGATGCGAAACGATGCGTCACTGTTAATATCAGCACCTCCAGATATCAGTATTTTTATCATTTTTTTGTCACTTTTTACAAAAATATTTATTTATTTCTAATTTACACTATTCTTAATCCAAATTTATTAAATTTTATTTTCTGTTTTTAGTTGGATTTTTTATGAAAGCGTGTTTTTTTAGTTTTTTTAAACTATTATTTATTTTTATGCTGATTTTATACGCCAGAGAATTAAATTTAACATTTGGCCATATCAAATAACTTCAATACTTTATGTTTCATATATAATTAGCTGTGCCCGCGACTCCATCTGCGTGGAACCTGATGTAAAAAAACAGTGACTAAAAAAGGATTGTGTGGTTTTATGAAACCACGGTAAAAGTGAAACTTTTTTTGACACTATAGACATTTAACTAATAATAGTGTATACACTACACGGTCAGCTGCTGCGAACTATAGGCGCCGCCATATTGGCCCTGGCTGCTCTGACGAGCGCCTTTCACTTTATCCCTACTCCGCGGCCGACCATCACGCGACATGCAACACACAGACGAAAAAGTTTGAGACGATGTAATAAAAGTTTCACTTTAATAAAATTATCTGCATACATTAAATCCATTTACTTATTTGTCCACTTTTCTCTCGTACTTAAGTTGCGTCGTAATTAAAATTACAATAACTTTTGATAGAGTGAACCGATTTTAATAAAACCAAGACTAAATGCTATTCGAGGGTATGCTTTATGATTTTCTTGGTGAGGTTTTACCGTGAACGCAGTACTTTAGTAGTGAAGCGTGTACAAAACAAACAAATAGACATTTCTAAAAATAATTGAAATGTATTTTATTACTTATTCCAAGACACCTGCAACAAATTTTTGCACAAAAATTAAAAAAGTACAGACAAGTTACATTTATATTCTTATTATATGTATAGATAGAAGATGTGTTTTAATGAAGTGTATTTACTAAATAAATAATAAAAGAATGTAAATTTTCTAAATATGGTTTAGTTAATTTAACACGTTGACTGCCAACATTGAGATATCTCGTAGTTTGTTGGCTTAACCAGGAGACCCACTATGAGTTATCTAGTCCTTCATATAGTTGATAAATTTGTACAGGTACGAGAGAAGTCGTAATATATAAAAATATATCGGTGGTTTGAGAAAAGATATCAGGTGTGGCTTACATGAACTTCGATGTTGCAGTTTCAAATACAATTACAAAATTTCAAATATATCTATGAGAGAATTCGTACCATTTTCTCCTTCCAAAAACAGCACTTTCTTAGCACCTACTATTTTTAGTAACATGATATACTTAAAACAAAACGGTTTCCCAGTTTCGCGAAAAGTCCCGTGGCAGTCAACGTGTTATAACTATCTTGGAGCAAATTAATTGGCAAATATTTACATCTGTATGTGGTATACTTGATCACCAGTTGCCAATTGTCAACTGTTCAAAACATAAACGTCACAAAGAGATATGTGAGCTCTGTCATTTTCAGTAAAGTGTTTATATATTCCAACCTGCAATATTGTACTTTCGAATGATAATTCCTCTACGGAAATGGTATTAATAAAACTCTATATTCTCCAATCCCTCTGGTTTTAAGCAAAGCATAGATCGTATCTTACACTTAGTTATATAAATTTAAAACTGAATTGTGGAGTTCTTGATAACTTACTAGTTTAAAATATGCAGTAACGATACACGTTCATTTTACTATTAGATAAAACACTATGTTAACATTTTTCGTATAGTGTTGGGACATTTTTCTAACGATCGTTTCTGGTACAACTAATTCTGGTTAAAATATTTTCGTTTGTTAGTTGTTCGAGACAAAACTGAATTTACTAATAATGTTTAGTTCCATCGTTGAGAGATGGCGCCACAGTACAGATAGCACGCGTTTACATAATAAGGTCGCTGTCTTTGAATGACATTCAGTTGTCGGTCCAACATAGATCAACTAACTAAATGTCCCAAATCATCAATTGCCCACTTCTCTATTCGTTTCTGAATCGTTGTCTTGGTCGTGTTGTTCAAAATAAATTGTCTGGTCGACAACATTTTCTAAAACACTCACTTAATATTATAGAATCGTGCAAGACATTAGTTTCTGCTAACGGTATACTGCAGGTTAGGACATTAAGTTATGGTACTAGAAACTGTAAAGTACACTACAGTACCCGGCTTCTGATTTGGCCTGTCGAGGAAAAGACGTAGGTAGTCGGCTACGTTCGCTTTCGTATAGCGCTATCTCTGTCTAACGCAGTCATTGCGCTGGATCTTATCTGGACGTCTCGCTCTTCCTCACGACGTGCCAAATTAAAAACCGAATACTATAACTCTTCAGTGATTGGTGATCACCGCAAAATATTGAGAGATACCTATAATAAATAGTGTCTCATTTCTAATCTCTACCAATTGGAATTATTATTTAAAAAAACATAGGTAGCTATTTCCTTCTTTTAGCTTCACCTTTCTATTCTACAATAAATCCTGGATAAAACCCTCCATGGGCAAAGTTATGTCTACATCCTTACCCTAGGGCTATTGTAAGGTACTATTACTATTGTTTAGGTAGTGCAAAAATTAGATACCACATTAATATTGCATATTATAAATGCAAATGTTTGTCTGTTACGCGTTCTCGGCTAAACTAATTAACTCATCTTCATAAAATTTTGCATATACGTTTCAAGAATAGAGAAAGAGGAATAGGTTTCTTTTCATCCAGAAAAAGATTACTGCTCCCGAGGCCAAGTCTATATAAAGCCGAGCGAAGCTGCAGTCTATAGCTAGTAACCTCTGAAACTGATCGGAATTAAATTTGACATACCCTTAACCTGGATACTTGAGAAGAACATACACACATATTGAATACTAGCTGTGTCCGCAACTCCGTCCGCGTGGAACCTAATGTAAAAAAAACAGTTACTAATAAAATCCTCTGAATAAATTAAGCCCATTTTCTTATCTACTTTCCATGTGTACTAAAGTCGCGTCGTCATTAAAATTACAATAACTTTTATTAGAGTGAACCGATTTGAATGAAACCAAGACTAAATATTACTCGAGAACACGCTTTATGATCGAGATGAGATTTTATCGTGAACGGAGTACTTTAGCAGTTATGCGTGTTCAAAGTAACAGATATACAGACGTGCATACAGACATTTCTAAAAACGATTGAAATATATTTTATAACTTATTCCAAGACACCTACAAGAATTTTTGTACAAAGATCTAAAAAGTACAGACACGTTAAATTTACATTCAGTTAAATTTACATTATATGTATAGATTCCAAAATACACGCGTATAAAGTTAGCGGATAAAACTAGCTATCGATAACTTTAGTTATATAGGGACAGCACTATTTACAAGTCACATAACTCATGTTAATTTATTTTACAACTTAATTTATATCCCCGAATTCTATTAATACCGATTTAACAGCCTTTTAAATTGTATTAACTGTACGGGCATAATTTGTTTACATGCTGCGATGACATCCGGTCGAAGTAAACAAATGATAAAATAAAATAAAAGAAATAAAAAATAGATTATAGAACGCTTTATAAATGAGAATAAAAAAATAAGCATTCCTTGTGACACCACCTGCTTGACTGATCTAGGGTCAGATAAAATTCAAATGTCAGTTTGTAATGTTAAAATAACAGCTTTTTAATAATTTATATGAAAGTCTATACGGTACTAACACGCTATTATAAGACCAGTCATGCTATATGCATTTGGTGGTAGAGCGCGACTGACTATCAAAGTATTCTATAAATATAATTCAATTCAAATGTGCTGATTCGCACATAATAAGTAGGGCGACATACAAATAAAACTTACTATATTAAGGCGAAAGAAGTCGGCGGCAAAAGCTAATCTATATATATAATAAGAATGTAAAGCTAACGTGTCTGTGCATTTTAGTTTTTTGTGAAAAAAAATTGTTGGTGTCTAGGAATAAGTAACAGAATACATTTCAATCATTTTTAGAAATGTCTGTCTGTCTGTTTGAAGACGCATCACTGCGAAAATACTGCGTTCATCATAAAACCTTTTTAAGAAGATCATAAAACATATCTTCGAGTAACATTTAGTCTTTGTATCATTAAAATAAGTTCGGTTTATCGAAAGTTATTCTAATTTAATGACGACGCGACTTAAGTACGAGATAAAAGTAGATAAGTAAATGGACTTAATACATTCAGATGACTTTATTAATCACTATTTTTTTACATAAGTTTCCACGCGGACAAAGTCGCGAGCACAGCTAGTATTTAATAAAGTACTTACATCTGTTATAATCCTTTTTGAATTTTGTACGCGACGTTAGTATATTTTTAATTTGCAAATAAAACGTGTTCAACGTCCTCGGTCCGGTCGGTAGCTTTTCATCTGAGTGGATGGTATTAATTATGCATATACTAGGGTGCCTGGGGAGTTAATTGATGTTTATAATTGGAATTCCCGTGGGAATAACAGACAGGTGGTATCAGCTTACCGTTTGAATTTTAATTATTTATTTTTAATTCAGTTGCAAAAATTTACTCTTCGGATGTTTATACTCGGAGAGCTATTAACTTTTTTATAGTGTGAAACGATAATGGCTTAATTGATAGCGCCTTGGGACACAGCATCGATGGACGTAGTTAAAAACCCTTGCAATTCAGTCGAAGAGTACGGTGAAGGGAACATCGTGATGAAGACATGGTGGTGAGGTTTTTTCTAAGTCCGCCTAGCTATCTACCACTCTCCAGTTAAAAATCTGACGCCAAGCACCTGTTGGTGTATTCCGGTAGCTACACTTGAGAGCCAGTCTCGCCTAGGCTTAGCGTGTTTATCATCTTAGACCATACCGTCATTTAAAATCAAGTAAGATTGAAACACTTATAAAGTATTAAAAAAAATTATAAAGTATACTGGTGTAATATATTCGAGTCAAACTGATATATAATGAAATATAGTATATCTACTCTATATAGTCTACTTGTCATGTACAGGAATATATTAAAATCAGTCAAGTGCAAGTCAAGCTTTTTAAGTCAGTTCCAATTAATAAACAGACAATCAGACAGGTAAACTTTTTGAAGTTATACTTCTTTTGGCGCGTTAGGGAAAAATGATGAGAGTAAATTTTTACGATGCGCGCGCACACCGTCACGAAAAACCGACACCCTGAAGTTATTACGATGCGCGCGCACACCGTCACGAACCCTGAAGTTAGCTATAGTCAACATTTTGTTTGTTTGTATTTGTTGTTTGTATTAAAACTTTCAATATATTAAATACCTTTTTTCTATTGTTAGTTTCGTTTTTTCTACATATATTGAAAGTTTTAATACAAACAACAAATACAAACAAACAAAATGTTGACTATAGCTAACTTCAGGGTTCTTGGCGGTGTGCGCGCGCATCGTAATAACTTCAGGGTGTCGGTTTTTCGTGACGGTGTGCGCGCATCGTAAAAATTTACTTTCATCATTTTTCCCTAACGCGCCAAAAGAAGTATAACTTCAAAAACGGACAGAAGTACAAATTAATTAAAATAGATAAATAATACAATTTATTATTTCATTATTAACAACTCCAGTCGTAAACTTATTATAAAACAGAATTATTATCAGCGGCATTATTTATAAAAAGGAAAATAAACAATTAGATGTTATAATGTATGCAAATTACCGCAAAAGTGCATTGAAGAATCTTTTATATAGACCTTGAGTAATACAACTGTGAACTTTATAAAATGTCAGACAATAAAATGTGATTTAAGTAATATTCTTTACAAACAACATGTACACAGTATACGTTATTAATAATTTTGTGAACTTAAAAAATACACGTTTATTTTTATTTTAATGCCATAAAGATTCTTCGAGATATTGAAATGCTAAGAAAATAAAACAGTCACTTACATATACTAAGAGCGCGCGCAAAGCGACCGCGGACCATTCCATCCGTCAAAGATTAGCCAATCAGATGCGTTTTGTTTATTTTTTCTACCAATCAGATGTGACATATTCTTTTTAATTGTGTTTTAAGGAACATAAGTCCCGATATTGGAGTTTCTGACGGGATTTTAATCTGTCATATAGTGGTTTTTATATTTTATTCATAATCTTGTGTATTTGACTCTATATTTAGCATTATTTGTGATGTTTTATGTAATATTCTTTGGTTATTGTGCACAAGTGAAGTGGATGGGAAATAATACCACGGAGTATGGATTCTGAGTTATCACAAAACTCCCTGTAAAGTTTTAACATAGGAACCACCATCTTGTTAGAACATTGAAATTATTACAAGGCACTTGTAATATTATTATTACCTACTCGACAATGGCAGTAATAATCTAAAAGATTGAATACCAAAAATAAAGTAAAAGAAAGAAAACCTCTCTAAATGATCTGATATACTGTATTCATTGCTTCCGAAGTTGTCGGTAAAAAAAATAAGTCACTATGTCAGGGACTTATTTGTATTGCTTATTCTCCAAATAAGTCGTTAGTATGATCCGGTGCGTTCTTAATTTGAATATAATAGAAAGTGGTGACTAATTTATAATATAAAAATGGACAAGTGTTGATATTTGTCTTTGTTTAATGAAATTGTTATTTACTACAAAGTCTGTATGCATTTATTCATGAAGTTTAGAGACGAAAAGGATGCATATTTCTCATATGCTGCATGTACTGAATACTGAATAAGTGTTAAAAAAACAGGATGTGTCGTAAGGACACGCGATAGAACTGAAACTTTTATATTATAGGGAAACGTTTTAATTTAAAAAATACAACAATAAGCCAACGTGACGTGCTGTTCTCAGGCGGTCACCCATCCAAGCACTGACCGCGCCCTACGTTGCTTAACTTCGTTAACGTTAACGTGATCGAACGAGAACCGGTGTTTTCAATACTCTACAATAATTACTCCCTACAATTTTTTGTCTCACAAAAAGATCAAAATTTCAAAACCTTCCCATAAAAAATCTCACTTTTTTTTTTGTTTCTTTTTGGCGTGATAAAGTGACGTCTTATAAATCGATGAGCGCCGGCTGCACCCACGAAAAAGCATGACTCATTATCACGTTCCGCCTGAGCCGAGCGTGCAAGCGACAGCGCGGAACAAGCCGAGAGAGGCGCGATCGGCCTAAGCGTTCGGCTTGTGGCGCATCTATCTATAGGATAATTCAATTCAATTCATAAATATATACAATTTTTCATCAACGTTTTCTTATGAAGTTATCACGTAAGATTATCGTCCGTGAACCGACTTTACAAACATTTTTTTTTGTTTATTTGGATTATTATTCTATGGTGTTGTCCCAGTTTAAATTCGGATACGATTATCTACGTATCTATCTTTTCTAATCTATTCTTCAGTATTTTATTCTGTATTGGTTTGTATTGAACTAGCATTCGCCCACGACTTTGTCTGCCTTTGTTTTTTTTAAATAACGTATTATCTTCATGTAACTCTCACGGTTTATGCATCATACGCCGAAATAATACTCATATGTCAGGATGTTTTCAAATGTACTTGACATTTACCGATTATGTTTCGGCCAATTTAAATAATGTCTCTGTAAATCATAGCGAATTGTTTTTCTGATGTTACTAATGTGTGTGTGAGAGTTTCATAAGAATCCGTTCAATAGTTTATGCATGATGAGTAGTGTTTCGAGCGGACAAATATCCAATTACTGGCTAGTTAAATATTTGGCTATTTAACCGGTAAAATATATTTTGAAAGGATAATTAACCACCCAAGCGACACAAAAATTTTACGAAACTCATCATTTATTGATGTTGCTAAAGTATTAGGAATATTGACAGAATTATACACATAAGCTGGGTATTTGAAGAGCTTCATAATTAATCATTATCAATATGAATTAACATAATAATTAATTTTTAATAATTATATATAATTTATAACTTTTTATTTGTTTATTAATATATTTATAGTACTACTATACATATTCTCAATCACGTATCAACCCCACCATGAGGCAAAAAAAGTACTTTGGTTAATTATCCGGTAAATTACCGACTGCACGTTGGTAAAATAAGTAAAATGTGTATTTTACCGGTAAATTCTCTTCCCTAATGATGAGTAACAGATACAAATTCAATCTCACAAGGTTTCTTTCTCATATATAATGTTAATAGGATTTATACTGCTAAAGTAACGTGACGATTCGTGCTTGTAAAAAGCAAAGGATATAAATCATTTTTTTAACGCCAATTAAAAATCTGCCCGTTGGTTTGAACACGCATCGCTGCTAAAGTAGTGGGTTCACTATAAAACCTCAAGAAAATCATAAAACATATACATCATATATCATCATCATCATCATATATCATCATACATCATAAACATATCCTCTAGTAGCATTTAGTCTACGTTTCATTAGAATTGGTTCACTCTTTTAAAAGTTACTTTAATTTTAATGACGACGCGACTTAAGTATGAGAGAAAAGTAGATAAATAAATGGACTTAATATATTCAAATGATTTATTAGTCACTGTTTTTACCTTAGGTACCATGCGGAGGGAGTCGTGGACACAGCTTTATCAATTAAAATCTTAATCTCTGGCCTCTCCAAAACCATAAAGGTTAAAACTCCATACAAAGGAATTTAGACCTTATGATACATTCATAAGGATAGAATAATAGATTTCTGGTAGTATAAGTTTTAAAAAATACCGCTTTTATTACAAAATTTAAAGAAACCTTAAACATTAACAAATTATGTAATATAAAATTTATTACCTAGGTAGGCTAGGTATTAAAAATATGATCCTTTTAGATCTGGATCTTATCAGCCGAGGGGTTAATGACATGTATAAAATTTTTTCGCCACTGGAGAATTGCTGCAATGCTAGTAGGATTTCCATATAATTTCCTCTCTACCATGGACAATGGAGTGACCTTAGAAATCGAAAATATTTTATTTACTTGCCGTCTCATTCCGATATGTGTTTGTGAGAATCTCTCCGTCGTTTTCTAAGGTCATAGCCTAGTGTGAATGGAACTTTTTCGTGACTTGCAATATCATTACAAATTGGAGAAAGTGAATGATTGGATTTTCTGTAATATAATTATATATAAGTATACTTTAAATTGATACAATAAAATATGTATAAAAATGAATGTTGAAATATCATCGTCATCATTATCAGCCTGTGAGAGACCCACTGCTGGGCCATTGGCCTCTTCCCGAAGGAAGTTATGGGCATAATCATCACGCCAGCCCACGACGTATTGGCGATATCAAACTGAGAAATCCACAGTTCTATGTTTTCCCACAAACATTATTACTACAAGAAAACTTCTCAGGTTCAGGTTTCCTCACGATGTTTTCCTTCACCGTCAGCCGATAGTGTTACCAATTTAAATTAGTAAATGTACGCGAATTTCGAAAAATTCGTTGGTACACGCCGGGGTTCGAACCTGCACATCGGATTGATATTCCACCGGTCAAACCACTAGACCACCACGACTTTATATTAGAATATCTGACTATAAACTGAACAGAATGTTTTCCGTGGGGAAGGTTTTTTATACTATTCATTCTATAACTCACCGCTAGGTGACGCCGAGTTATATTTTATAATTAACCTCATTGAACGGGCACATAATCGCGAGGGATTTCTATTAAAATATAACGGTAGTATAAAGTTAATAAGGCCTGACAGCATTTATATTAGAGAAATTTACGATAGTAGTCATTTCAGGAAGGTGATCTCATTGGGTATAATCTTATTAATGGAATAAAACACATAACAAATATTTGTAAAAAAAAACAAACGGCAAATGTAGGGAAATATGGGATTTATAGATGCAAATATTAGAACACAAGCTTCTGCCCGCGACTTCGTCCGCGTACTTTGGGTTAACGCTAACTTTAACTCGTGACTTCGTTTACGTAGAAGATGAAAATATTTTTAATTAATACGTACGTTAACCCCGATTTTGAAACATTCTTCATTGGTGCTCCGCTCCTATTAGTCTTACCGTGCTTATATAGCCTTACTCAGTAAATGAGCTATCTAACACTGAAATAATTTTTCAATACGGACTAGTTGTTTCTGAGATTAGCGCGTTCAAGCAAACAAACTCGTCACCTTTATAATATTAAGTATAGATAAGTATACATTCTGGTTTATAAAATAGACACAATAGAAGACCTTAATAGTAATACCGCTTGTCTAACTTCAAACTCGTTATTTCTAACTATTATCTATACTAAGATTCAGTTACCATAAATACTGTCTTCACCAAACTCTTGACAAATAAAACCTTGCTCTTACACTCTGAGACTAAACATCTAAGTACAAACTTGACGTTTCTAGCTATTACCTAGGCCATCCAGTCACCACAATACTGCTCCTCGTGAGAATTGAGTGCCTTGATCCGTCACTAAGGGGCTAAGCATCTGAGCACAAATTCGATGTTTCTGCCTATTACGTATACTTACATTTAGTTACACACTGTAATTGACCTTGTGTGACCTTGAGAAATGATTATTTGATCCGGCACTATCAAATATAACAAAACATAGAATGTTAATACTAGAAAAATATTGTGTTTTATTTTTTTATAAAATTATCAAAGTCGTTTCACGTGAGTTACAATTTTCTTAATTATTAGTCGTCGCTGTGTGCGTGAACTGTGCACGTGTAGTAAAATGTCTCGATTCTTAAACTGCAGTTGGTAAAATTGACTACACTTCGTTAATCGTATGGTTAAATAGAGTATCCATATTTTATTGTAATTCAACTATGTCTCGGCTACGCGTTGCTGTGGCTCAGATATTGAAAAAAATAATCAATATTAAAACATGGTGACACCTATGCTATATCTATAAGTCGGTCCTACAGTTTTCTGTCAACAAAGTAATTTGAAGCGCCATCTGTTCAAAACTAATGGAACGTACAATTAATGATAATAATCAACATTGACAATCGTTTAATTTGTAATTAAAAAATATTGATGCCAGTAACTCTCAAGTTGTACCAAATTATACATACATAAATGCCAACTTTCATGAAGATCAATTTAGCAGTTTTGGAGTTCATCGTGGAAAAACATCTTGAGGCTGGATTTTTATATATTTAGAGATATTCAATTTTTTCAGTCATGTTAGGACGTCGTCGCATCGGTACGAATGTTCAGCAAAACTGCTATATTTTCTAAGTAGACTTTATTATGTGTTTGATTGAGAGAGAGACACCCGCACTCATAATGTCGGAAATGAACCCATCAGCACCGGTATTTAAATTCGGCACACCGCTCACTCTAGTTTAGTACACGATCTGATGAATTTGCACCAAACACAAAATACTTTTTAACAATTTCACCTAGTCTTAAATGATAATGTGGTCTAAAATTGTAAACATGCTGAACTTAAAGGGACTGGCTCTCAAGTGCACCTGCCGTAACACACCAATAGGTGATTGGCGACAGATTTTTAACTTGACGAGTGGTAGATAGCCAGGCTGACTTAGAAAAAGCCCCACCACGCTACGGGTTACATCACTAAGTTTTCTACACCAAAAGCACCGACTCACTCGAACCTACATCGATCGGCGCGGAGTCTAAACACACTAACCACAAAGCCGACATCGCTTTACAATCTTTATTTTATACCACGATGGTGGCAAACAAGCATGCGGGCCGCCTGATGTTAAGCATTCACCGCAGCCTATGCACGCTTGTAACATCAGAGGTGTCATATGCGCGTAGCTGACCTTCAATAACCTATTCACTTTGCCCTTGAAAAATTCGATATTGTAGTCTCCATGAAAAACCTCAGCAGTAAGCTCATTCCACAATCGGAGCGTTCGTGGGAGGAAACCCCTCTGGAACCGGACAGTCTTATATTTTAAACTTTAGCAAAACCAAAACCAAATTATTTAATTATACCATATCCATCTCAAGTGAAAAAAATAATGGATCTTGTCCGTACATTTTTTTTACAAATTATATAAATTATCACCTTCGGATATAATCATATATGGTATAATCATTACCTGTAATATTACGTTACATAAGCATTATACATGTATGTTTTTATTCCAAAGAACGATTACGCGAGTTCCTAGAAACTAAACTCAAAAAGTTCTATCTGAGATCGTGTACGTAATACATCTTCTATGTGAATACCTATATGTCAGAGCCAATGCCTACTAGATCGTTGAAAAGTATTTGTACTGACATGAATATTACACGCTACCCTCTAATACGAAGCAAGTCTATGAAAGATGTAGTGAAATGCGAAGGGAGTGATTAGTACGCGTCCGTCTCTTTAAACAGAGCGTGTGCCACCTGCGTGGCCACAGATTACGCCGTCGTGGTTTGGCGGTAAATATCACTCCCACATACTCGTCGTGACCCTCTCGGCAGCGGCTTAAGCCTAGGTCTGTTTTTCTGGAGTGCAGCCCTCTAGTACGTTGCTAGCGCGATATAGTAACACGGAAAATTTCAATCACTAGCTTAACAATACGACACAGATCACCCCCATATACGTGCAGTGTTTTAAGCGATGTCAATTTAACTGGATTTTAATTGAGAGTAATTTGAAAACAGAAGTTAAATAAATACGAACGGATACACCTTTATTTCCTGATTCCGAATATATGTAAATTTTGATATAGCAAAAAACGACAGACGCATTTTTGCATTGGATGGCAGGATTGTTATTCAATTTTATATTGAAACTAGCGGGCCCGGCAGACGTTGTCCCGCCCTGATTATAAAAAAAAACCTTGACAAATGATATACTAAAACGTTCCTCATTAATCACTTTATCCACTGGTGAAAACCGCATGAAAATCCGTCTAGTAGTTTTTGAGTTTATCGGGAACAGACTGACAGACAGACGCGGTTGGGGACTTTGTTTTATACTATGTAATGATTTAACGCGTACGAAGTCACAGACGGTCGATAATATGTATCTATATAGTTTAACAAGCTAGTACTTAGTATCCACATTTTTATCACAACGCGTCTAATGTACTATAGAAGTCATTGTTAACAGATCTTTTGCATTCGAATCTCGTTATAATGACTTTATGAGGCCACTCCAAGATAATTACCCAAACCGAATCACCAATCACTTTAATCATAATTTATATTGTATAATTTCACAACAACATCCGCTGACGGATAACAGCGTAGTGTATTTAAACTCCTAACCCGTTATTTGACAATATGATTGATAGTTAAAATACACTTAAATTAATACATATATTTATGTGGCGAAATATCTTACATATATCATGATAAATTAAAAAGGTAGGTAATGGAGCTCTCTGTGTTTATAGATTATAAATTTGTTGTTAAAGAGGATTATAAGCTTTCAAACATCACGCTATGACCACTAAAAACGTAGCAATCTATATTTATACATATAATAAGAATGTAAACGTGTCTGTACTTTTTAGATTTTTGTAAAAATAATGTTTCTGGTATCTAGTAATAGGTAATAAAATATATTTCAATCAATTTTAGATTTAGATTTTGTATGCACGCGCATCTCTGCTAAAATACTGTGTTCACGATAAAACCTTTTCCAGAAATTCATAAAGCATATCTACTAGTAACATTTAGTTTTTGATCTATTAAAATCAGTTCGGCCATCAAAAGTTATTGTATTTTTAATGACGACGCGACTTAAGTACGAGAGAAAAGTAGTTAAGGAAATGGACTTAATACATTCACATGACTTTATTAATCGCTGGCACAGCTAGTTTATATATAAAAGTTTAGGTCGACTAGGCGATATCTAAACCGAATGGCGCGCTGGCTATTGGGCGCGGAAGGCAGTTTGGCCGACCGTAAAACCCAAGCATAAACTTTTGGACTGTTTTTTAAGACCCAATCTTAAAATAGCTGATTATGTTTTTAAATATCTAGGCAATTTTTTAAACCTATAATTTTACCTTAAAAAATTTGTTATTGTTCAAGTTTTTGAAATGTAATAAACACGGTTTTTTTTTGTTATGCTGTCGACAGTCTGTTGACCAGTGCATCGTAAGGTCTACATTGGTTTGCATGGGGCTTCAACCCTAACGGTGTTATTACAAAAAGTTAAATACGTATTAAATACTTGGTTTAAAAAAGTTTCCTAATAAATGCACCGCGCTCGCCCGAGGCAAGTTCGCGTTATCCTTTTTCGCAAGTGTAACCTAACGTAACCAAAGCGAAACAAAAGAGCAAGATGACGAACATTCAGCGACCGCGGTGCGTTTAATATGAGACCTTTTTAAGGCCAGGGTTCAATACGTATTTAACTTTTTTGTAACAACACCGTAAGGGTTTTGGACAGACTAGGTGTAAACGTGACGGTCCTAACTGTAAATGCCTACAAAAGTATGCCTTTATGTTATATTACACCATTATTTCGTAAGGTGTACGAAATTGTATGTCGTAACCAAACCAAAATTAGTCTACATTAAATGTTAATGTTGTATAAAACCATTCCCAATGAATTGCATCAGTGCATCCTGTTTCAGAATTATCAATATCAAATTAGCTGTGCGTAACGGTTTTACTTGCATTTAATTTTGTAAGCAGTTAGATAAACCGACTATCTGACTGATCCATGTGGTATAGCCTTTCAAAGTACGGCTCTTAGTAATGCTTGGTTCCTGACAACCCGTATGTGCGCAACACGGTCCTCCTGCACTGGTACTTCGTCGTCGCTTAGCATACTTTTTGACTTACTCTTTGTAAAGCAATTACTCTGCTCCTAAGATTTCTAGCGTGATGTTAAATGCCTTAGAATTTTTCTCAAAAAATTAGGTTATGAATCGATTTTTTAAATCCTTCATAGCTTAACACAGGACTGTGGCCTAGTAAGTTTTGATATCTTTATATGTATAACTAGCTTCTACCCTCAACTTCGCGTGAAATAGTTACTTTGGGCTAACGCTAACTTTAACTCGCGACTTCGTTTACGTAGAAGGTGAAAATATTTTTAAATAGTACGTTAACCCCGATTTTGAAACATTCTTCATTGGTGCTCCGCTCGTACTGATCTTAGCGTGAGATATAGCCTTCTTTGAGAAATGAGCTATGTAACACTGAAAAAAAATTTCAAACCGAACCAGTAGTTCCTGACATTAACACGTTGAAGCAAACAAACTCTTCATCTTTATAATATTAGTATATTGCGGGGTGGTAGGGTGTCTGTACCCGACTGGATCGCGACCACCGTACACCAGGTGGAACACCCGCCATAGTGACACGTTTGGGCGTGTCGCGTTCCGGGATCAGCCGGTGTATATCCAGCAACCGGGGGGGGGGGTCTGTCCCTGACTGGGTCGCTTTCAGGCCGGCATGACAGCGGCGACCGGCGATAGATAGTATGTCTTTCGGTGGTCGCCATTGTTTTTGGATTGTACTGTGCTTACCATCAGGCACAGTACAGTCAATTTGCCGAGCTACAATAAAAAAAAAAAAAAAAAAAGATATAGATTCTTCAGTCTGTGTCTATGTGACTGAACTCCTCCTAAACGGTTGGACAGATTTTTATGAAATTTTTTGTGTGTGTTCAGGTGGATTCAAGAATGATTTAGATTCACAATTGAGCCTGGTAGGTGTTGTTACGGTGGACTTTAAGATTTTTTTAAGTTATCAAGACAGAACAACGTCCGCCGAACCGACTAGTAATTATGTATTTATCTCTCTTAATATATGAAATAACTCAACAAATAACTTAGTCCTGCAGTCAGTGTGAACTACATAACTTATTACATACATTAACCTTATATAAAAACACACACTAAGGCCTGGCCATATAGATTATATAGGTATTATAGATAAAAAAAACATATAAATCAGTTCAACGAATTGTATTAACACAAAAAAACGCCCTGCTGCAACTGCCCTACCTCCATCTCATGTCTATATTTTTTATTCACATAAGAATACAATAGAGTCGATTGTGTACATCTCTATGTATTATATACATTATGGATATTCTATTTACTTCCTTATTCGTACATATTATAAAACTTAACGCTCTGTCTGTCCGTTAATGTGACTAACAATAAGGCAAGGCTTACCGACAATAACCGAACTGTGAATGCATATGGCAAGGCGCATATGTCACGCGGCTCAGTCGCGTAGTATACTCCGTACGCAACGGTCACGTTTTACACGGAATTTACGCAAACATTTTTTTTTATTGTTTGATTAAATAGAGTATCCATCTTTTATTATCATCGATTGATTGATTCGTCTATTTGTAGCTGCAGCCTTAAATGTATGTGGAACATACAAAAAAAAATGCAGTGGTTAAAAATTTGTTACTCTTTAGCACCACCCGGAGAGTACGTGCAGGGGAATGAGAGATACACGTCCTGTGGACGCGAATAACATCAGCCCACAGTAAATGTAAACAGTGATTCAAAAATTTAAACCACAATGCATAACTATTAAAAAAAAATTATCCAAATCCTAGCTAATATTATAAATGTGAGTTTAGTTGTTTGTTACGCTTTCACGCCCTAACTGTTCAACCGATAATCAATTTTATACACTATACCTACACTTTGACCAGAGGTACCTTTCGATAAGTCTACATAAACGTGAGTGAAGTCGCGGACAAAAGCTGGTTATTAATAAAACAATATTCTCCGTACAATTTCTTCCAATTAATAGATTTTTTAGATTCGGTTCAAACATTCTAGACATCAGTTACTACTACAAACGTATCCACCGACTTTTCTACATGTAAACATAGTGCAGTTAAATAATAATTCTCTATTCTTTGCGGACGCAGTCACGGGGCAACCTAGTATGTAGATACAAATAGATATGGCATATACCCACACGTATGACGGACGAACGAGTTTTTTTTTTGTTACGTCGCTCAATCCAATGACCTAATCGAATGTAACAAAAAATGTAGGTTTCAATTTAATTTACAACTGTATAGATCTATTCAACGATGTAATATTGATTCTAATTTTGTTCGATCTAAATTATATGATACTAGCGGTCGTTCGCGGTTTTGTCTGTGTCTTTATAAAGGTGACACCATACATCACCGTCGTGTAATGCTACTCCCATACTCGCGTGTATCGCCACGAAATAATGTTTATGGTTGCAATAAATTGAAGTAGATTATCGTCATGCGTTAGAAACTATTGGGCTCGTGACTACAGACCCAGCACGATTAATATGGTTATCTATAAATTTTCAGTTAATAAAATTAGCCTTGGTCGTATAACAACAATCCTTGGTTGAATACCGTTTTGTATTAATCGAAGCACTCTGTCATTAAATTAAAAGTACAAATAATCGGACTAAGAACTACATTTTCTTGAGTTAAAACACAGAATATCTTCGATCTAGTACAAACTGGACGATAATGCAACGGAAGTCCGATACGGCAATATGGCGTCACGTTTCTTTACCATCCGGTAAGATAATAATCAAACATAACCAAAACTTCCATTAAATCATAAATAATTTAATTCATTACTTATCATAGTAATCTGTTCGTATTTTTCTACATTTTATTTATTTTATAACACAGAGTTGCTAATAATATTTCCTATGTTATTTAAGTTCCGAATTAACTGATAGATGGCACTACAGATAATAATGCTTTGATTTGATTTGTTACTTACTTACTTACATTGAAACCAGATGGCACCACGGTTGCGCGCCCATACCATTTACATAATTTATTATTCTATCGTATGATTTTTATTATTATTCAATTTAATATTTTTTTATATAATTTATTTTTGACAAATTTTGATTGATTTTTTTGTATAAACTATTTATTGACAAAATCAAAAATATTTAAAAAGTTTTACTTCAATCACGTGTGACGGTTACACCTAGTTAAATAATATCTTAAAACGATACAGTACATGTTTTTGAAATAAACAGTACTTGCTTACTTTAAATAAATATTTTTAAGATTCTCATGATAATTATTATCTTACAATGAGACAATATTTTATGGTTCATATATGCATATATTTTCTTGGATCAACGAATCCTTTTTTACTGTTCTGTTAATTGTGTTGTCTGTTTTGTTAATACACTTCAAAGAATGAATACAGATCATAAAATACTAAAACCTCCGTCAGTATCACTAACATGGTCTGCATTTATTTCCAATAAAGACAATCGTGAACTCTCCGACTAAAACGTCCACCACATTTCAGCATATAATCATTCCCAAAAAATATCTTTCTGAATATAATAACTGTTCAATTAGGAAACTACACACCATTCCTTTAATCTGAGGTTTAGTTATGGGTGGATTCTGTAGCGCAGTCGATTTTAAAATTGATTTAACTAAGATTTGAGAACCGATTTAGCCTACAATATCACTATTGTTAAAGCTGCGCCTGCGGTTTTTACATGTATCAAATGAACTTGAAAAGTCTAATTTCAAGTTATTATAGAAATTATAAAGATGCACGGATGGT
This sequence comes from Antheraea yamamai, assembly GCA_036509395.1. NCBI lineage: Eukaryota > Metazoa > Arthropoda > Insecta > Lepidoptera > Saturniidae > Antheraea > Antheraea yamamai. The sequence continues at coordinate 1,979,530 of AP028440.1, forward strand.
TTCCTGCACATTTATCGAAATTAATTTTGAGGTTAGTTTTTAGCCGGACAGCGCAGGTGTGGGAGTAGCATAACCCTAATTGTTTTCCAACGTAGGTCGACAGCTCGCAGATAGCAGAGATTTTTCCAACTTTCATTTTATATTTAAGGCACATTACCTATTGTAGAGTTTTACCAAAATCTTTTGAATAGTTTTTACATGTAAGATTACGAAAAAAAAAGTCGAGGCAGTCATAAGGACTGTCGATAGAAGTGAAAACTCAAGACAATGGAATAACTGTGTTCTTTTTTAAATTTATAAAACAATTATAGTCTGAATTAATTAAATTTCATGATATATAACTTTAAATTATTAACTTTATTCTGATTTTCACATCTATTGGCGCCCCGAGCCATAATGATAAACACCTTATGCATTTTATTAATTAATTAAACATATAATGGGCTGCATAATCTCAATACAAAATATCCATATTAGATGTACTTACACATGACCCTATACTAGCCGTCATTATTCTGCCGCAAGCCGCGTAAGCGCAATACGTTCGGTCACGCTTACTAGACGCGAAATTATAAATTTATCTCCTGAAAATACCACTCAACGAGCCTACAGGAGCTTTCACGTCAAAAAACATATTTTCATCTAAATCTTTCCTACGTTCGCAAATACAGTTTGAAGTGAACTCTCACGCGAATTTTCACAGCCCTATTTTTAGTATTTTTACTAATTTTAGTAGTTTGTGCTATGCGTTGCTGTGTCTGTAAATCAGTCATTTATTATTTTTATATATTTAAATAAACAAAAACCGCTCCATCCTTTCTGCCTACCTCATTATACTCACAGGGCGAGATACGAATTCGTTATTAAACGATTTTGTCATAGACTTAAACGTATACGCTTATAAATACAATGGAGTTTGATGGACGGAACAATAGTGTCGTATCTGATATCTATTGTATTTATTATATAAACTATGTCACGATTGGTGGGAATACATTGTTCAGTGTTGGACATCTGACTTTCGAACGAAAAGCCGGATTGGTGGATAGTCGAATAACCGGATGATCGAATATCTGGATGAATTATAACCGGATACACTACTGTCATATATCTAATCCTCAGTTTTAAAGATATACAAATTAATAAACGTTATTGTATACACATTTCTACTGGTTTAATTAAAATCGATTTCATATTTTTAGTGAGTTATAATTCTTTTTTATTGGCGTTGCAAATATTCTTTTAAACATGCCAGTTATAATGATTATAGTATTACTAAAATTAAGCTATAAAAAATCATTTTTTAGATAAAGTAAAAAACATAAAGACATGTTTGTTACTTGTTTGATTTTCATAAAAAAATATATTTAACAGCTTTTAACAATTATTTGTCTAGAATAAAGTATCATATAAGTTGATGGGTTCATAGCAGTGAGATATAGTATTTTTGTGTAGACTATAAACATTTAATAGTTCCAAAATACAGTACAATACCTCCAATTCGAATACTACTCACATACGTACATTATTAGTTCAATTTATTATTATACAAACAAAAATAAATTCACGTCTTTCATTTCTACTTAGTGCCAGTTTACAAGTTTTCAGTAAGACATGAATTTTCAACAATTCCATCCATCGATGCGCGCCATCTTTATATTATGCGCAAACGCATCACACAACATTGTTCAATCGCCGTATACATTACCCGCTTTGCAAATATAACCGTTCGCAAATGTACTATTAAACCTTCGATGGAACTGAATAATACGATTGAAACAGATAAAATATAATCTATTAAGTCAGCGATGTAGACTTCGCGGTCGAGGAATTTTCGTTCCATATTCGAATACAAATTAAACATGATAAAACTGAATAGAGGAACATGAAGCTGTAATGTATAACTTCATATGAATAAAAATTATGTGCTGTACCAATTTTTGTACTATCTTTATTACGAATGGTATATTATGTTCTATTTTCAAATTACAACAAACCTCAAATGTTAGAGTTTTTGAAGGAATACAGAAGAAGTAATCGAGAGTTTTTGGCGGGATCTTGGAATGTCATGCAGTGATTTTTATTCATAATCTTTTGTTATTTGACTCTATATTTTGTAATATTAGTGGTATTTTACATAATATAATTTGGTTTATTGTGCATAAGTGAGGTGGATGGGAAACAATACACCACGGAGCATGGATTCTAACACAAAAAGTATCTGGAAAGTCCTAAGTAGACGGCCATCTTGTTATTTCATTTAAATTTATAAAAATTAATAAAAATATTAAATTGAATAATAATAAAAATCATACAATATAATTAATTATGTATATATGGACGCGCGACCGTACTGCCATCTGGTTTCAATGTAAGTAAGTAACAAATTAAATCGTAGCTTCATTATCCGTAGTGCCATCTATCAGCTAATTCGGAACTTAAATAATACAATAAATATAATAACAATAAATATAACAATAATAAAAATATAAAAATAATAAGTAACGAATTAAATTAATTATGATTTAATAGAAGTTTTGGTTATGTCTAATTATTATCTAACCGGATGGTACAGAAACGTGACGCCATATTGCCGTAACGAACTTCAGTTGCATTGTACCAGTTACCTCCAAGTCGCGCCTAAAGAAATTTTACACATTATGCGTTAAATACGCAATGGCGGACTTAATGCCGAAGTTTTACTAAAGTTTTACTTCAAAAATATATATGAAGTAACTGAAGTAACTAGCGGACCGGGCGGACGTTGTCCTGCCTTGAAAACAAAAAAAATCCTAAAAGTCGATCGCAGCGCCACCTGCCGGGTCCAATTGTGAATCTAAACCATTCTCGAATCTCCACGAACACACACAAAAAATTTCATCAAAATTGGTCCAGTCGTTTAGGAGGAGTTCAGTCACATACACACGCACACAAGAAATATATATATTAAGATATAGAGAAATAATCAACTTGTATAAAATTATGTACCAGCAGATTCTAGCAGGAATTTACCAAGACATCATAATTATAAGAAACTTTATTCAGTCGGTATTTTAACATCCTTATCCAAAGAGTTCGCCTTTTTAATATACAACTGCATTGTAAATATAGGTGTAATGTAGTCATATCAGCGGTCTCACGACAGTGCGTTAGTAGGGTGACCAAAAATTCCTATTTCCCATGAGTTTAGTGTTAAATTTTTTTTTTATTGGCTATATGCACAATAATTATATAATATTACATGCAAAAATTAAAAAAAAATAAACGCCGCTGGATCATTCAAAAGTGCAATAAGAAACTGGATTACAAACTTTCTACGTTCGAGGGAAAATTCTTTGGGAAAGTTGAATAGCTTTAAAAAGACCGCTTTATATTTATTTTTTATTTATAAAATAACCTGTTTAAACCCAGTAATTACTCTCTTAGTTACGTCGTGACAATGTTGGGTAAATTTTGAATGTATTTCGACTTAAAATATATGAAAGTTTGTATGTATACTAACACGCCAAGTAAATAATTTCACTCTTAACAGTTCATGGTACCTTAGTAAAAGTTTAGCCGTTTTATTACAAAAAAGTTATATACGTATTACTTGCTTTAAAAAAGTTTGGGTACTTTCGTATTAAATGCACCGCGCTCGCCGAACGTTTGGCATCTTGCTCTTTTATCTCGGTTTGGTTAGGTTAGGTTAGACGTGCGTTGGTTAGGTAGGGATAGGATTGTAGGGACTGTGTAGATAGGTAGGTTTGGTAGGGTTAGGGATCGTAGGGTGGGGGTATGGGGGGAAGCTGGTTAGGTAACCTCTAGCTTACCTACTTACTTTGTGGGTAGGCAAGTATAGAGGATAGGTGGGCGTAGGGTTGTGTAGATAGGTAGGGTAGGGTTAGGATCGAGGGATGGGGGGAGGGGAGATAGGGTAGCTTAGGACGGAGTGAACCTCGGGAAGGCTATGGCGGATGGTGGAGCGGCGACGGAGCGGTTTTCCTCTCTGTTGCCGGCTGAACCTGGGGGGAAGGGGCGGGGGCCCCGACTTCCCATTGCACTGGTTCGGCGGGCTGGGAGGCAGTCTCGCATCCGGGCTGCCTCAGCCAGGTGTGGCGTGAAAGCGCCTGCCGCCGGGGGTGTCGCGGAGCTTGCTCGCGCTCCCCCGCGACACTCCCATAGTGCGGCGTACGGTTTGCCGTGGAGTTTTAGTCGGTTAAAGTCGCCGTAAGGCACCGGCAGCTGCGTCCCAGCACGCAGTTGGCGGTCGACTCAGCTCAGGCCCTCCCCCGGGGGCCTGACAGTCCATGATGGATTTTCTCTCCACGTTAAAAAAAAAAAAAAAAAAAAAAAAAAAAAAGGTTAGACGTGCGTTGGTGTTAGGGCTAGGGTAGGACTGAGGGACCTTGAGGGAGGCCTAGGTGAGGAGGAGGAGGAGTAAACCTCGGTAAAAAAATCAACCGCGGGGCGGCGGCGGAGCGGTCTAGCTTCTCCGCTGCCGGCCGAACCCAGAGGGAAAGGGTCGGGCAGCCTGGACTCTCATTGCACGGGTTCGGCGGGCTGGGAGGTAGTCTTGCAACTGGGCTGCCTCAGCCGGGTGTGGCGTGGCAAACGCCTGCCGCCGGGGGTGTTGCGGAGCCTGCTCACGCAACCCGTGACACCACCCATAGAGTGGCGTAGGTTGTCGTGGAGTTTTAGCCGGTTAAAGTCGCCGAATGGCACCACCCCTACGTGGCAGCACAAAGGCTGGTGGTCGGTTCAGTTCAGGCTCTCCCCCGGGGGCCTGACAGTCCATGATGGATTTTCTCTACACGTTAAAAAAAAAAAAGGTTAGACGTGCGAAAAAGGATAACGCGAGCTTCACGCGGCAGCCGTCGGCGAGTGCGGTACATTTAATAGGAAAGTACCCAAACTATTTTAAAGCAAGTATTCAATACATATTTAACTTTTTTGGAATAACAACACGTTAATAATTTTATGTATTTTTTTATATCATAAGAGGTAAACGAACAGGTGTTTTACCTGATGTTAAGTGATCACCACCGTCCATAGACACTAAAAACACCAGGGGAGTCGCAAGTGCGTTGCTAGCCTGTGTTTGGGAGGAATGGGGGGAAGGGGGAGAGGAGGGTAGGAGGGCCTCCGGTGCTTTCACTGACCGAACGAAACGCAACAATGTAGGTACTGTTACTTCACGTCGGTGTTTCTGTGGGTCGGATGGTAGTACCCCGGCCGAGCCGATCGATTCATAGTGAAACCAGTAATAGCTTCAACATGGCTCTAACACCTATAAAAATTATATGAAGTTATTAATTATATTATATGAAGTTATCGTGATAAAAAAAAGTTGAGGCTGTCATAAGGACTGCCGATAGAAGTGAAAACTCTAAATAATGGAATTCAAACTGTATTAACTCTTTTGAATTTTTAAATTAATTATAGTATGAATTGTTTTAATTTCTACATTGAAGACGTTATCATTACTATCTCTTTCCTATCTATTGGCACGCTGAATAGTAATTATATACAGTTTGTTAATTCGTCGAACATGTGATGCGTTGCACAATCTCAGTATAGAATATCAATATTAGATGTACCTACATAGGCAGCTACACTACGCGTCGCTAGCCTGACGCAAGCCGCGCAAGTAGGTCGGTCACGCTCATTAGCATGTCATGACGCGAAAGTATAAATTTATGTCCTACCAGAAAACTACATCTTAACTCCACTAATAAAGTTTTCACTAAAAAAAATAGTCAATAAAGATCAAGTATGTAAGAATTAACAAGAAATTCTGAGCTTTTATGAGAAACTATTAGATTACAGTATTATGTCAAATGTTTCATGGTTATTAAGAAAACATGGACAACTCATAGCGTACGCAAAGTTATGTCAATATGAATACGTGCATGTGGTGCGCTGGTGAGGGCACATATCGTGGCTTTGATTACACCGTCATTCATTGAATTATGTATAATAGTATAGTGTTAAAAAAGCACTTCGAATAACTTAGTAGTTGTTGTTTATAATTAGAGAAAATTAAAATCATTCCTCACGTAAGAAAGGTACGTGGCTGTGTATAGCGTATTTTAATAATCACAGCTTATCTTGCTTCAACACTAACTTGAAGATAAAAAAAAACAATAGGAACAAGAAGCTGGTAAATCAACAAGTCGACAAAACACCAGACAATCGAAGTGTGCTTCCGAAAAACAATAAATCTGTATTTAATTATTAACTTTATTCCCTTGAAATACCATTCAATATTCCTTAAAGTGTCAGACAAATATTGATACGAATACAAAAATTAATTTACCGTTATGTCTTACAGTTTGTTATCGGTTAACGAAAGGAAATTCGGTTTGTAATCAGCATTAATAAATTGGTTATTCTAGCGGTCAGTTACCTCCTAAGAGATCATGAACGCCTGGTACCGGGTGATGTTTACTTTAGAAAAAAAGGTAAGAGTGGTTTTGTAGTTACTTTTTTTACTATATGGAAAAACTTGTGGGTTCTGGGAACGTTCGCGTTTTTATTAGCTCACTATATTCTTAGACTAACGAGCTTTGAGATTAAGGACCTCAAAAATAAAAAAAAACTTGATTATACAAATTGATCGACTTCTCTCCTAATTTAAATTTAATTGTAGAACACCAACATTTTTTTCTACTATGCATCGCAGAAGCATTTGCCATTGTCAATGTTACATTTATTTTCTTTCTTTATTAATTCGAATTCACTCATTAGTGCGCAATAATCTAACTATACTAATTAAAATGCCATCGAAATTATTATACCTGTTTAGTTTGTCGTCAACCAAGTTTCCACCGAAAATTTTCACTTGGCACGAAGGTAAGGCATAACGCTATGCGGAATAGGACAGTCATGAAATATCATCATAGTATTGCTAATATCTGGAAAATATACGAGTAAGCGCCAATAAAACCACAAATGCGGAACTTTAAAAAAATAACTTTGCGTGTATCCGCGTAACACGCGGAAGAAGTGAAACTTTATATATGCAAAATTTTGAATTAAACAATCTAATTATTCAAAACTGATTTAATACTTTTAAAATATGTGCAATCATATATAAACTGAAGGACGATCCATTTCATATAAATAAAAATATTTATTTGGATTATTTTCCGAATTAATTTATTAGTTTTTCTATATTTATTATATTTAAATTTGATGTAAAATTAGATATACAGAATACTAGTTTCTTGTAATAAATGCAATAGTAAAATAAAATTTGACTCCAAATACAACAAACATATTATTTTCTGAAGTACAAATAATTTGTATACGATAAATTAGTCTCTTAGTGTATATATCAGAAATAAAAAAATATAGATAGATAACCTATAATTAAAAATTTCATCAACGTGTTATCTTTTCACCACAAATAGTTTATTTTATTGTCTATTAATTAATAACTTTCATTTTGAATGTTTATAGTTTACACAAATGCATCGAATATGATATTAAAATGGACTCTTACCATGTTACCATGGCAAGGAGTATCATATTAATGGTTACTATAGCAAACGTTTACGCATAAGTACAAAACGTTGTAAGATGTTTCACATTAAAAAGTTACCAAAGATATATAAAAAAAAAATTATAAAAATTGATACCGGATTACAATACTCTTCAGAACCATTCGCTTACCGAGTTCCGGGGTGCTCTTATCTTGAATACCGTTTCTCGATTCCGAGTTTGCGGTTTTGAATCCATGTTCTGTGTAATTTGTTTTAAAACTGTTTTAGCCAGCATGTTTAACTTTCGAAACGGAATGTGCTGTTTCATTTAACTCTCGAATTTATCAAATTAAGAATCTTTTTTTTTTGTCAATATATCTTCTAGAAGACTATTACTACCATTGTCATGTAAGTAATGATGTTACAAATTTCTTGCGATAATATTAATGTACTAACAAGACGGTGGCCCTCTTGTTAGAAATTTCCAGGGAGTTTTTGTGACAAGTCAGAATCCATGCTCCGTGGTAATATTTGTCATCCAGTTCACCTATGCACAATAACCAAACTATATTACGTAGTACACCACCAATATTACAAAATATAGAGCCAATATTACAAAATATAGAGCCAAATAACACAAGATCATGACTAATATATAAAATTCACTACATGACATTCCAAGATGCCGCCAAAAACTGTCATGTTTTTAAATCATAAACGTGTTATGGTGTCAGTGTAACTAACTGATAACATTTAATTGTTCTGTATACATATTTACTTATCTAAAAAAATTACAAGTCGTACACGTGTTATTTTATTTTTGGAACGAAGCGAGGTTCTTTAAAGCGTTATGGATTAAGAGTTGACTAATAGAAATCGTCACGTAAGGACGAAGCGTTATACCCCTCTATGTAACTTTCTCTCCTATGTTTCTCTCCTGTCTCTTTATATAGCATGCGAGTGTGTGTGTGCGTGCTAGTATCGAAATTCAAGGAACCGAACATTGTGCCCTGTATATTGTATTGCCTCAATACTGAATGCGTGGAAATTCAATTAAAACTTTTTAAGCTATTGCATAGCTTCTATCGCGGGCCTTGAGCGTGGGAACCGAATCCAGAAATTCCGTAACGAAAAAAACCTAACACACCCCACTCCGACCGGCACAGCGGTGATACTTTTTAGTTTTTCCATCTATCGATAAATACCAGAACTTTTAATGACTTTTTGAAATATCACGCTTGTCTCTTTAGTTCAGCAACCCGCCTTTAGGTGGCATTGGTTGTATTGGAAAACTACCGTAATCAGCTGTTTGTGAGAAAGTATATAGGTGTATAGGCATTTATCATATATGTGCAACAGTGAATATCTGTACTCGTATAATTTGTGTACAAAGTGTTTTAAATATGAATAAACAAAGTGCATTTATTAATGAAGAAAGTCACGAAAAAATGGTGAAAGAAAATGAGTTAGTACTCTATATACATTCATTTTATTATTATTATCACAAATGCAGTATTATTTTTTGAAATAAAAAGAAAAAAAAAATTATTTTTTTTAATTTTTTTTTTTTAAATACTGCATTACTAAAATAAATAAATAATTATAATTGCATAAGTTGATAAAAAATGCTATGCAATAGCTTTATCGCGGCAGTCTCCGAGTGCCACACGTCTTTTTTATTATTTACCTTCTTTTTATATCACTACATATTATAAAACAACATCTCTGACACGTCTGTCTGTTTGTCTGTCTCTTTGTGAAAAACTCAAAAACTATTGAATGAATTTTCATGCGGTTTTCACTAGTAGATAAATAGTAGATAAATTAATGAGGAAGATTTAGGTATATTGTTTATCAAGTTTTTTTTATTATCAAAGCGGAAAAACGTTCACCGTGCCCGTTAGTAATTTATAATTCTATATTTAATTTTCAATAAATAATTTTGTCTCCTAAAATATTAAATGTGTTGTCGTCATTCAATTCAGACAAGAAATCGACGACATAACAGACAATTGATGAAACGTCAGTAAAATAATTAAAAGTGAAACTAATTGTACCCAGAAGAATACAATTGTATCTAGGAGCGGTTAACAAGAACAAAATGGCTTAAATAATAAATGCAATTATAGTTGTTTATAGAACAATGCGTTCTGATACGATTTCATGGTAGTACCTTTCCGATTTACTCTCATACTGGCGTGTTGAAAAGTGTTTTAAACTGATTTCAAATAGGGGGAATTTATGAATTCGGTTGTACTTATTTATTACCTCAGAAGTTCTATAAAACGTTGATAAGATAACGTTACTAAATGTTATGAATTATTAGAAGTTTTGGAAATTTAATAGTATCTCTAAGTGTCGAATCCTTTTGACGTGATAACGTGAAATCGATGAACGCCGGCTTCACGCACGCTGCAAGCATGACTCATTGTCACGTTCCGCCTGAGCCGAGCGTGCAAGCGAGAGCGTGGAACAAGCGATAGAGAGGCGCAATCGGCCTAAGCTTGTGACGTATCTATCTATAGAATAATTCAATTCAATTCATAAAAGTATGCAATTTTTCATCAATGGTTTCTTATGACGTTATCACATAAAATTATCGTCCGTAAACCGACTTTACAGAAAAACAATTTTTTTAAACTAAAAATGTACATTTTACTTACCGTGTACCCAATAGAATTTCTCATCTCATCTCAGGAATTTGATGCCTCTTCATAAATCTTTTTTAGTGCTCACCTATAAAATGAATCCAATAACGTTGTAAGAATTATCAATTACTTACTTTAGTACCTCTGAGTGTCGAATCCTTTCTATTAATATCATGAGTTAACATATATAACTTGTAGGTATTCTATAAACACAGCAGAAGTTAAAAGGTACTTTGTGTAAACTAAGCACTTCTCCATGTAACATTACTTCGAACTAGGAAATTAACCATCAAGTGTGGGAAATTTTGACAAAGGACCATTGTTGTTCACATTTACCTTAACTTGAGGTCGCGGTGATCTAAAGTGTTCCGTTTATTGTGAGTCGTATTTCAAGTTTGTGAAGATTGTATCGACCATTGTTTATTACGTTTGGAATCTTTGTCATTTATAAATCCACTCAAATGTGATAACAGTGGATGAAATACTAATCCTAGATAATATTATAAATGCAATTGTAAGTTCATTTGCTACGCTTTCAAGCCTTAACTGTTTAACCGATCATTATGTGATTTTGCATATACGTTGTCAGATTCCAAGAAATGATAAGATATCTTTCATCCAGAAAAAATGTGCTTTTCCCAAAAGATGGGTCAAATCTAGATTATCCTGTAGCCCGGTGAAGCTGTTAAGGCCTTTCTAAGCCAATAGCGTAGTCAGTTCGAAAACTAGATTATCGTGAGCACAGTCGCTGACAAATGCTGATATAACAAGAACCTAGTAATTGCAAATTGTAAAATCTTAATATATATATTTCTTGTGTGCGTGTGTATGTGACTGAACTCCTCCTAAACGACTGGACCGATTTTGATGAAATTTTGTGTGCGTGTTCCAGTGGATCCGAGAATGGTTTAGATTCACAATTGGACCCGGTAGGTGGCGCTGCGGTTGACTTAAAGGCAGGACAACGTCCGCCCGGCCCGCTAGTACTCATATAAATCGAAAACAAGCAGGCAGGAGTTCCTTATTTGATACAGTTATGGTAGTTACAGCCACTGTTTACAACTCATCTATACATATAACAAAAATGTGAATCTAACGTGTCTGTCCTTTTTAAATTTTAGAAATATCTGCCTGTCTAACTGTCTGTTTGTTTGAACAGGCATCACTGCTAAAGTACTGCGTTCACGATAAAACCTCACCAAGAAAACTTAAAACGTGTCCTCGAGTAACATTTAGTTTTGGTTTCATTAAAATTGGTTCATTCTATCAAAAGTTATTGTAATTTTAATGATGACGCGACGTCATTACGAGATAAAAGTAGATAAGTAAATGATTTTAATACATTCAAATGATTTTATTTGTCACTGTTTTTTTACATTAGATTCCACGCGGAAGGAGTCTCGGGCACTGCTAGTAATAAATACATACATAAGTGCTCTTTGCGAAGTATAGAAAATATGCGAAATACCTGATTAACTGATTCTTTTATAACCCAAATTAATTTGAAGATTGGAATGTTACATTAGTTTTTTGTAATAAAATTAGATGTAAATAATTTTGAAGTCTTCGTTTCTTTATAGAACGACAATAATCAAATCCAAAGCAGTCGCAATTATAAACAATAAAAATTAATGCCCACATCGTGATTTCCTCTATAGCTTGGATGGTATTAATAAATGGGTAGGTATCCAGCACCTTCTAAAGTAATATATTGATATGTCGATCACTATATCAATTAGGCACATGCAAAACTTGATACACAGTCTCCTTCACACTTATAACTTCCATAAGACATCCATAAAGGTTCGGAAAACTTTTGATTGTTTCTACCTTTTGTTTTATCCGCTCACATACTATGAAGGTCATCTTCTAGGAATGTCTCTCTAGCTAATAGAGGTTGACTATCTGACGACATGTTATATCTTATCTAGACTTATCATATAGAGCTATTGTTTGATGTAATTTATAATGGTTATGTAGTCAATTTAAATATTTTCATTCAGGTATTTCCTGATCAAAATTCTATTCCAACTTAATATGCCTAGTTACTTTTTTCAATTAGGAAAATATTAACACATTTATCCGTATTTCTGACCAGTTTTTGAATCGAAAGGACATACTTTCTACGCCTGTGATACAAATACAAGTAAGTGCTCTTAATTCGTAAATAATCTGACTCGACACTTGGTTTATACGTAAAAAAGTGAAGGTGAGCACTACACGTCGGCTGAGTACAACGGTAAAGTTATAAAAAAACTCAACTGAATTACGCTAATGTGGAAATATCCAGCGGCCGTTGATCTTACTGCTCATCGTTCTAGATCTTTGACCTTATTGTTTTAAGAAAATTAAAGAATTATATCCCGTTGGGTATTAAAATATACATAATGTGGTATAAAAAATAATAGTAATTTTATGTATGCTATTTTGTCTGTATAAAGCTTACCAAAAAACTGAGTTCCGTGTTTTACCGAATTGAGGTAGAACATGAAATGTCATGGGCCAATGGGCATCATCATTACCCTCTATAATATTTGCATATACCGTAATAATTACCCTTGCAGACGCATCACACATGAGACCAGGATTAGCCAAATATTCATATGAACTTTTCGTCGAGTAGAAAAATAAAATAGATTTAGGATTCCTAACTCAATGACCCTTTTTACAATATTTTCTCTAAACGTTACAATTTCATGTCCCATTAAACTGTTGCACGGGGCAAATGCATGGCTTTTTCTAAGTTCGCTTGGCTAGATACCACCCTCAAGTTTAAAACCTATTGCTAAACACCTGGTGGTGTGTTCCGGCAGCTGCACCTGAAAGCCAGTCCCTTCTACGTTTAACGTGTTTACCATATCAGACCACGTCGTCGTTTAACATCAGATGATTTCTATTTAGTTTTAATTTTGGCAACCACTCCTCTAGTAGATTATTACTGCCATTGTAGATTAGGTAATGGTATCGCAAGTCTCTTGCGATCATTTTAGTATTCTAACAAGATTGCAACCCTCTTGTTAGCACTTTCCAAGGTGTTTTTGTGGCAAGTCAGAATCCATGATCCGTGGTATTATTCCCATCCACTTCACTTGTGAACAATAACCGAACTATATTATGTAAATATCACCGATATTACAAAACAAAGAGCCAAATGACACAAGATTATGAATGAATTATAAAATCCACTACATGATATTCCAAGAACCCGCCAAAAACTAAGTTGAGTTTGCGGTCAAAACCGAAAGCCCATAGAAGTATTTAGAAAAAGGTCTCCAATTGGCCCGTTGGTCCTATTGTTTCTTGATTGACTGAAAAGAACGAAGCTATTGGTGATAAAGTGACCACGTTCATTATAATTACGTGGATTTAAGGTCCAGTTTTATTTAGTCGGATATTAAAACCGCCGCGTCGTACTGTGAAACCCTTCATTACACTCGAGCAGTTTACGACCGCGGCCGAACAAAGGTTGTATGCACTCGCGCATTGTGTATCGACAGCCGACACCATGACATTGTGTTTCTGCGAAATGATATATCCATGTCCCATTGTTCGTTTAGTGATTAAGTCGTTGTATGTCTTTAACGAAGTTATTTGGTCATGTATGGTGGATGGTTTAAGAATACTTCACTATAAATACTTGGTAATATGTTCCTTGCTGATAGCTCAGTTGTAATGCGTTTAATTGATTCAGCGTTCAATGAACTTCGTTAAAAACCAATAATATTTTATTGAATTGAGACCTTTTAAAGGCACGTATGGTCCTTAAAACACTACATCGATCAGAAGACACTCCAGTGAAAGAAATTCGAGCAGTTTATCTTTGCTTTTTAAATCACTACATATTATATTAACAAAGTTCTCTGCCACGTCTGTATATCTGACTGTCTGCGTTAAACTCAAAAAACTACTAATCGGATTTTCATATGGTTTTCACAAGTGGATAAAGTAATTCATGAGGAAGGTTTAGGTGTATAATTTGTCAAGGTTTTTTTATTATCAGGACGGGACAACGTCCGCCGGGCCCGCTAGCATTTTATAATTTATACAAGGAACTTTTCACACAAATAATTCTTTTAAATGTATATATAGAAAGAGAGTAATTTCCAAATAGCTATCATTATTGTTTGCATCCTCTAGAATCCTTTTGGAAGTTTAACGTGTTTTACATAATGCTTGAACTTACCGTCCGGTAAATTGGCAATATTTATGGGACCCTATTTTAAAAACTAAAAAAAGATTTTATTGATGTCAATGGAATTGGAATTGGAAACAGTAATATTTTACCAGATATAAAGTCCCTGATAAATTGTATGTGAAATTTAATAATTTAGTTGAATAATTAAATCATGAAAGTGTAACAAATAAATTCACAAACGTATTAATAATATAGTAAGGATATAGCAATAATAGTGAGCCTTCGGGTATGAACAGTTAATAAACGTGCGCTGAACTGCCCATATACCCGCTTACCTACTGCTGCTATGCTACCTGCTACCTATACGAACTCGATGAAAAATACTTGAGACCGCAACTGACCGTAACATGGGTCGCAATTAGCGATAAGTCGACATTGATATATGTAAAAAAGGCTGTGGTATTCCTGCACTGCGCATGAGCGCTGTAACTGCAGCGACATTATAAATCGAGTACCCATTGTGCGTTTACAGTGAAACGGGACACACATCGACTATTGTTCTGGTAATGTAATTATTCGAACGTCAACACGTTTCTAGACATAAAAATGTACTTATTGAGTTATTGAAATTCGCATTCTATTATTCATTTCAGACCAATTACTACTTTTATAATATTGGCATGATGCTGAAGGAAAACATCGCGAGGAAACCTGAACACCTGAAAATTTTACTCTTAGTATTTCTGTTTTTTTTATGCTTTACTAGCGGGTCCGGCGGATGTTTTCCCGTCCTAATAATAAAAAAAGTGTGTGTACTTCTGTACACGCGTTAGAAGTTATGCTTCTTTGGCGTAACAAGATAAAATTCTTTTTAATTAATTAATTTTTTTATCTTTCGCCTTTTTCTACGTTTGTAGAAAAAACGACACTAGCAATAGAAAAAAGGTATTTAATACATTGAAAGTTTTAATACAAAGAAATACAAACAACCAATACAAAGAAACAAAATGTTGACTATAGCTAACTTCAGGGTGTCGGTTTTTCGTGTCGGGATGCGCGCGCATCGTATAAATTTACTCTCATCATTTTTCCCTAACGCGTCAAAAGACGTATAACTTCAAAAAACCTTGAGAAATTATATACCTAAACCTTCCTCATGAGTTGCTTTATCTACTTGTGAAAACCATATGAAAATCCAATTAGTAATTTTTGAGCTTAACGCAGATAAACAGACAGACAGACGTGGCAGAGGACATTGTTTTATAATATGTAGTGATAGATTTTAGCGTTTGACCACAAGCTCATGTGATGTTAAACGACGATATATTCTAAAATTGTAAACACGCTAAATCACAGCATGAGAGGAGGGCTCACTCACAAGTGTCGCTGCCGGAACATACGAATAGACGCATGGCGACTGATCTTTAAATTGAGGGTGGTAGCTACCCAGGCGTACTTAGAAAAACCCCTACCACAATACTATAGCTTCATCACAAAGCTTTCATTCTTCGAAAGGTCCCACTCAGTTGCTAGGATTCGAACCTACGTCCATGGGCGTATGTCGTATGTCCAAACACACTATCAACTAAGTTATCGTCATTGTAATTACAAATTAGAATACTACCTATAGATTATTTGGTGAGTACCATATAAGTGCCGGAGACTTTTTTTATACTATCCTCGTTCACAAATAATTTAAATGACGTATGACAGAGATAGAAAAATTGTGCTATATCAAAAATATACGTAGTAAATTTGAATTGAATGCGTTTTTCGTTAAACATAAGGTAGGTGTGATTCTTAGACTTTTGCCTTTGTACATAGAATATATTGAGTAAGATCACGTCAAGTGGACCGCCCTTTTCCCATTTGATCATGGAATTGAAATTAATATATTTCAATATAAAGTAGTCATTATCAATAATGATACCCTAAAACGGTTTTTGAAAATTTTCATTTTTACAACATTTTTTTTGTAAATGAAAATTTTGGAGACTTTTAATTAAAAAATAAATTGCAGAGAAACCGTAAAAGATATTTCAAAGAAATTTTCAGGATTTGTTGTTTAATATTTACAGTTTAATAAATAATCGATAATTTGAAATTATTTATTTATTAACATATTGTTAATAAACTTTTAAATAAACAAATGAAAATTGTAATGACTTCTCCCTGAAATTATGAAAAAAAATTTTTTCAGGAACATGCATTATATATTAAAGTTTAATATTTTGAAAGAAAATTTCACTGTCCGCCATTAATTTAAACAATATGAATTTATTTATCCCAGAGCGGCGAGCACTGTCAGTACAGTGAACAGACGCGCGCTGTAGACACTGCCTAAACGTCAATGAATACTAATAATAACTAATTTTTTTTTTTTAAATAAATGCAATAAATATCATATTGCTGTGAAATTTGTATTTAATTTAGCTATGTCTCCTTTCTTCCTGTTTTTGTTGATAAATAAAAATAAATATAATATATGTTTGTTATAAATATTTTAATAAAAAAAAATAATTCTTAAATAACATTATTTGTCATTGTAAAATCATTAGTATTTATTAATACTGATTGGCGTTTAGGCAGTGTCTACAGCGCACGCCTGTTCACTGTACTAACAGTGCTCGCCGCTCTGGGATAAAAAAATTCATATTGTTTAAACTAATAGCGGGCAGTGAAATTTTATTACAAAATATTAAACTTTAATGTATAATGCATGTTCCTGAAAATTTTTTTTTCATAATTTGAGTGAGAAGTCATTACAATTTTCATTTGTTTATTTAAAAGTTTATTAACAATTGTTAATAAATAAATAATTTCAAATTATCGATTATTAAAGAACAAATCCTGAAAATTTCATTGAAATATCTTTTACGGTTTCTCTGCAATCTATTTTTTAATTAAAAGTCTCCAAAATTTACATTTACAAAAAAAATGTTGTAAAAATGAAAATTTTCAAAAACCGTTTTAGGGTATCATTATTGATAATGACTACTTTATATTGAAATATGTTAATTTCAATTCCATGATCAAGTGGGACAAGGGGGGTCCACTTGACGTGATCTTACTCATTGTTAAGAATAAAAATATTGGTCTGTAAAATCGGTTTACAGGTGATAATTTTACGTGGCAACGTCAAAAGAAAACATTGAAGAAAAATTGCATACTTTTATAAATTGAATTGAATTATTCAATAGATAGATGCGTCACAAGCCGTACGCTTATGACAATCGCGCCTCTCTGTCGCTTGTTCCGCGCCTTCGTTTGTACGCTCGGCTCAGGCGGAACGTGACAATGAGTCATGCTCATTGATTTATAAGACGTTATCACGTCAAAAACTAAGCAGAGGAAATCGCATCATTCAGCTAGTAAAAATACGCATGCAATCCATAATCCTCGTATTAAAATCACTACAACCTATAGCTACGTACAACTAACCACACAGCTACTGCAGTATTGTCGATCCGTTTGTTTGTTTAGGAGGACAAATTTGAAAGGCCCCATGTACCAGTATATATCGCTAACCATATCTTTCGGACCATAATCATGTAATCACCTATAAAACCAAATTTTATCAAAATTAAAGTTATAAAGGCTAATAAATAATATTAAAATCACAGCATAAAAGTAATTGGGAATGTAGAAAGTGCCTTTTGGCTTCTCGTTACGAGATTTTGTCGACACATTACATATCTTTTTATTTGAGGAAATTACTACCATATTGAAATTTAATTTTATGAGCGATTTTTAACTAAAGCAAACAGTTGAATGGTTAATTTATATTGTCTGCGAGTTTGGTTCAAGTGAAAATTGTTTGTTATTTCATGGAAACAACTTATTTCAACTGGTTGAATTGTTGGACTGTTCTAAAATCGTCGGTGTTTTTTTTAAAGTCATAATTAATACTACATATGCCTTTTATAAAATGTTCGAGTATTATATATTACAATTTATTGTGTGTATACATATATTACAATTTATTAGTCAAATAAAACTAGCAAATTAACTTTTGCAAAACCTGAACGAATTTCTATTCAAATCATTCGTAATTATAAAATTACATTCGCATAATGAACTCAGACAATCCATGTGCTAATTATGTTCTGCATATCACATATAAAATTCATAATAAATTACTAACAACAACATACGAGCGTTGTTATGCATTTAAACAAATTGAATATTAAAAACTCTAGTAGTGATGCGCCGCTTTTTGTTACTTTCTATCGATAATTGCGAAGTGTCGACATTGTCGCCAATGGACGACACGCTAATTGTCACACGAAAGTCATAATTCTTATATCGAGCTGTTCAAGTCGAGAATCGTGTGAATTATGAATAAATTAAAGCGAAAGTGTCGGCGTTATTCAGTTCGAACGAGTTAATGCAAATTGAGTATGAAAAGTTCCTTGTTAGTGTTGATCAAGCGTGAAAAATTGTTAAAAACAATGAAATTTTATATTAAAAGTTTCAAGGTTTATCTGCGGTTTTACTTTCGATATTGTTTTATTACGTTTGGCAATTTGTTTCGAGTTAATGTCGAAATTTTGACATTACGTTTAGAAATTTTGTATTAAAAAATGACATATTTTATGGGCAAAGAATTTACTCTATATACGATCGTCGATTTGTCTTTTGCACGCGTCTAACATACTCCGTCTATTCTTCCGCAGTTTAGTTCACTTTACGTACATAAGATTTTCTATTGATAGAACAATAAGAAGAAATAATTGATAAAAATTCTTCAACTCCAAATCGAAAATAGTGTTATTGTAATAATATATTTACCCAATCAGAACTTTATATACGTATTCTGGGACTAATGAGTAAAAAATATTTTTTAATGAAGATTATAAGGAAAGTTTTTTTGTTTCTAATTAAATGGTTTAATACGCTATTTAAATTTCCTCTCCACAAAAAAATACTTATTTTTAAAGCAAACTGAAGTTTCAACACGATTACTAATTAATTACTAAATGTAATATTTACTATCGTAATTTATACTAAGTGTATTATTTAAAAAAGGAAAGTAGGTTTGTTTATACTCATAAATTTCTGGAAGTATTGACCCGATTTTAAAAATTTTCTCAGTAATAGAAGCTACTTCAACTAGATATGTATTTTTTAAGCTACCTATATGTATTTTTTTTTTGTAAGTATTAGCGAGTGGTCGCTAGTTTATTTATATTCATGTACATAATGAAAATACAGTTTTTATCAGCCTCAATCACGTTAAAACTACTAAACGTATGGAGATAGAAGTGTATGACCATTAAATGCGGAAATTTTGGTAAATGATTCTGGGCTAATAATTTTGTTAATACATTTTACGATACACCCAACGCGGCGGGCAGGAATCTGGTAGTTAAAAAATAATTTAACTTATGCATTTTTATACGCAATCTCCATAAAGTTTACATGCCTGTTAATATAACTCAACATGTAAACAAAATGTGTATAAGATGTTTTTAAATTGTAGGTGAATAATCAAAATTGTCTTGACAATCGGAAATCATAAATCATCGATAAAGACAATGTGTGCGGTACATCTCTAGGTCTAGAAGTTTCTCATGGTAAAATCATTGTGCTTCACGGTTCTTAAACGCTTGTATATATAAAAACTTATTAGCGAGAGAAGAGCAATGTTTTATGCAGTATTAAGGAAAATAAAAAAAAGTATCTATTATATAATATTCTTATTATTATTACACGATTCACATATAAAAGACTTCCGTATGTTTATTCCAATTTTTAGATTATACTTCGTAATATGTAAAAGTGAGATTTTAATAATATGTAACCTTATACACCTTTGTTGTGTTACAGAATTATCTGATTAGGATAGGCTGTTTTAAAGCGTATTCCTTGTACCTGGGCCAAAAGGCGCGTGAACAACACAATGGGGTTTTAGTCTCTAGGAGTCATACATAACCCACCCTCAGCTACCCTTTGGGGTAGATAACTATATAGCATTTCTCTATATAACGACGATTGTTGGCTGGATATCTGGATGGACTATTTGCTGGCCAGTCTAAAACGGATATACGTTGTTCGCTAAGGAAACATTTGAGGCTATTGGCCGTGTGTTTAGGGTTATTGTTATGCTGAAAGACCCAGGTTACAGGTAAATGATCGTCCGAGTAGGGAATCATTGTGTGCTCTATGATATTTTTGTATTCCATTCATCCATGTATCAATGTATCCAACTCCACATCCGGAAAAACACTCCTAAACTTTAATTTTACCACCACTGTGCTTGACTATACTCCTTGTGTATTTATAATTAAAAGCATTGTTTACAGGACGTCTAACATAGCGCTTTCTATCGAAATTTACCATATTTATTTTTGTTTCAACTGAAAATAACACTTTTTTCCATTCTCGTACCGTCCAATTTACATTTTTTTTAGCCAATAATAATCGCTTCTCTCGGTGTTGCTTGGTAAGACGAAGTAACTTTTGAGAGATTCTTCCAAACAATTTAGCTCCCACTAATCTTCGGCGTATCAGTCTTGACGAGATATTTCTCGGGTAAACAGGCGAAAAAACTTCATTTTTAATCTGGTTGGAGCCTTTAATTGGGTCTTTTTTAGCAACACGAATGATTAACGTATCTTCTTTGGGAGAGGTTCTTCTTAGCTGAGCCTTTCTAAGAACATTTTCAACAGTTCCATGTGTTTAATCAATTGCATTAAAAACTTTCTAAACAGAACAATTTAAATGCTCATCTATTCTTCTGTACGCCCACTTATGATATATATGTAAATTAACAATTATTTGCCTAGTTGACGCATCACAACTTTTATCTTTACCCATTTTGAACAAAATAAAATTCAGATTTAATTTTGAATTGCCGCCAAAATAATAGAAAAAGCCAAGAAAGAAATGTTTCAAATTTCAAAAAAAGAACGACATATGGATCCTTATTTAAAATGTTTCTAATTAGGCGTCCAAGCGGCCAGTGACAGAAAATAAACTCCTACTACTACTACTACACATGTAGTAATTAAAAGTAAGATATGTTTTATATTTTATGCCTTTAATGAGTATTTTATTTGAGTAGCTATATTATTGCATGATTATTAACTAATGAATGTGTATATTTTTTATGAACATTTGTACGTTGAAGTTATACTTACTTTATTCATAAGAAGTGTTTCTAATTATATGACCATCACTGTATATGTTAAAAAGACAAACAAGATCGAGTTTCTTGCCGGTTTTTTTTGAAAAATGGGTTTTTTTCCGAAAAGGGGAAATTTTTAAAGTTTATAAAAACTTTTTTAGGCCTTAAATAGGAAAAATATTTTTTATTTTTTTTCTATTTTTTTTTTGATTCCATTAATTTTTTTTAATTTAAAAAAATTTTAAAATAAGGCAATTAAAATCAAGAAGCGGGAAAATTTTTTTATAAATATAAAAAAAAAAATATAAAAAAAATTGCTGATTTTTTTTAAAATAAAAATTTTTTTGAATATTAAAAAAAAAAAATAAAAGTGGAAAAAAAAAAATATATATAATAAAAAAAAATGAAGAAGTTTTTTTTTTTTTTTTTGAAAACGTAATATTATGAAAAACTATCAATCATCAGAAGAAGGAGGGGGGGGAGGGTGCGGAGAAGATCTTTTAAAAAACACTCTTCTCTGCCGGAGGAGTAGTGGTATTTCCCCTCCTTCTTCCACAAAGTAGTAAGAAGTGGGGGGATGGGGGGGGTTTTTTATCTCCTTATAAGGGGGTGTGGGAGAAGGGGGGAAGTAGAAGAATTATAATTAATCTTTCTATAGAGGTAGGAGGTGGGTACCTCCTGGGAGGGAGAATTTTGGGGGCTATTATATAATGTAGAGTAACTAATACCATTCCTTACCCAAAAAAAAATATGGTCTGTCAGTACATGGTGGTATTTTATTCCGTGCGAGTCAAAAATAACCCATTCTCTCCAAAAAGGAGGAAATTAAAAAAAAAATACCTAAATAAAAAAAAAAAAAAGAAAAAAAAAGAAGTAATAAAAAAAAAAAAAATAAAAAAAAAAAAAACACTTTATAATGTATTATATATATTTTTCTCTAAAATAAAAAATTATAGAGAAGAATATTTTTTTTTCTTTAAAGTTTTTTTTTCAAATGAAAAATAAAATAAAAAATGAAAAAAAAATATTTTTAAATAAAAAAAAATTTAAGAAAAAATAATTTTAAAAAAAAAAAAAATTTAAATATAAAAATATATTCTAAATAATAAAATATAAATCAGAGAAAAAAAAAAAAAAAAAAAAATTAATTTAAAAAAAAAAATTATATTTTTTTCTTTTAAAGTGAATAAAAAAAAACAACAATATTTACATGGAAAAAAAAAAAAAAAATATTTTTTCTCCTTAAATTTTTATTAAAAAAAAAAAAATAAAAAAAAAAAAAAAAAAAAAAAAAAAATTAATGAATTTAAAAAAAAAAAAAAATAATTTTTAAAAAAATAAAAAAAAAAAAAAAAAAATTTTTTTTTATTTTTTTATTTTAAAATAAATAAAAAAAATAAAAAAATATTATAAAATAAAAAAAAAAAAAAAAACACATGTAAAATGAACAATAAATGTCTTATACAATAATAATCATCTCTATGACAGACGTCTATCACAGAATTAAGAAGAAATACATTTATATGAATCGATAGATTTCAATATAATCTAGATCCAATTTTAGCCATTCCTAATGATATTTTACGTTATTTTTCAAGATCTTCAAATTTTGTACGTATAAAATTGTAAAACTAAAAAAAAAACCTAAAAACCTGGATGGCAAAATTTGAACTTCGTTCTCGGTGTATATGTACTGGAAATATAAAATTAATCATGTATGAACAATTTATATTAGCTTTAGCTCATTTTGAAATGTAACGACGTATATACAGAACATCGTATTTATGATTACGGATATTAAAATGCCTAGAAAATCAATAGTAGCATAAGAAGCCACCAACACACTCGGCTACCTGTCATCCATTTCCATCCATTTACTCATTAGAGTCCATCTTGAATTCCCCCATTAACTACAGTCAAGTGTCGTCACTGTAATTTTGCTATAACCACGACACGACGCAACGCGACGTTGCGAACCATCGTCAACATAGTTTATCGACACACACACACAACCTTAGTTAGAAGAAAAATTAAAATTCCAATTTCAAATACAATAAAATCTTCCATTGGTATTTTCGGCAGGTTATTAATGTTTTATGAAGTTGTTTTATATTTTTATTCAGTAACCAGCTGTGGTCCCTTCATCCGTGTAATGTAAATAAACAGTGATTGATAAAATAATCTTAAGTATTTAGTCCATTTACTTATCTACTTTTCTCTCGTACTTAAGTCGCGTCGTCATTAAAATTATAATAACGTTGCATAGAGTGCACCGATTTTAATAAAACAAAAACTAAATATCACTCGAGGATATGCTTCACGATTTTCTTGCTGACGTTTTACCATAAACTTAGTAAATTATCAGTGATACCTGTACAAATTTTCTTTATTAGGTGTAAAAACCTATTTGATAGAACGTGTACTGAGCGAAGTCGGAGGGTTATTATTTACATATTACTACTTATATTTATATTATTAGTTATTTGTGCGATAAAAGTCATAAACTTTGAACTTGATATACTACTGTGAAAAAGTTTATAATATACCAATCTTCTCAGGTAAAATAAGTTGAACCAACCACCAATTGAAATTCAAATTCAAAAATACTTTATTCAATTTAGGCCCTAAGAAGGCACTCATGAACGTCAAAACTACTAACAATAGAGAGTGTTGTCAACTCATAATCAGCATCTCATGAGTAATAAGTTAGATGACTTAAAGATAAATTACAAGAAAAACCAGGTTGTCAGGGTTGTAAAAAATAAAACAAAAAACGATGCTGACAATCAGGTTTTAAATGAACCTTGTTATATATATATATAAGCATCGTATACCTACCACAAAACTAGTAGATCATAACTGGATAGGAGTTATTTTGTTCTAATAGTGTGTTATCAATGTGGTAACATTTCTTGATATATTTTTATATTAATAGTTGTTTGTTGCGCTGATAGAAATTTCCAAGAACGATTGAAATGTATTTTATTACTTATTCCAAAACACTTGCAACAATTTTTTCAAGACACGTTAGAGTTATATTCTTATTATATGTATAGATTAACTTGTCTTGTAACAGGCAAGTTGGTTTTAAAACGCAAGCATACATAAAAGCGACACATGTTTAAAAATCAACAATAGTATGTCTAGTTGCTGTCAAAGCAAGTTCGATTTAAGCATGTTTAATCGCAATTATTTCAATAAAATGACTCTACTTAAGCAAAACTTGAGCTTAAAAAAAGCTCTTAGATATAGTTTATATGTACTATACTTTATATATTTAATATATAAAGGAAGAGTGTGGAAGTGTAATTAGGAATAAGTAATAAAATATTGGAAATTTAAAGAAGGAAAAATCAAAAGAAAAAGGAAAGAGAAAGAGGAGAAAAGGGGGGGAAAAGGGGGGGGAAGGGGGGGGGGAAAAAAAAAAAAAAACCAAAAAAAAATTCAGGGGCCGCACACACCGCGCCTGCGCCTCGTTGATTTTTTTGTATTTCATAAAAATGAATATTTATGTAATAAAATAAATAAACAGTCATTGTTTTATTTAACAAACGTGTAATGCTTTATCTTTTCATTATGTCATAGCTGATTCCTATCGTAATCTGTTGTTTTAGGCATATAACTTATACAAAACAATTTCGATGTTTCACATTTGCCAGGCGTCCCGTGACGCCTCATTTTTTTCCCTTTTGAGAGCTTCCGCTGTGTTTTAGCGTTAGCCCAAAGTAACTATTCCACGCGGACGAAGTCGGGGGCAGAAGCTATCTGTTTATATTTCCCTCTTTCGGATGACGAGTTTGCCGACCACTGGCCAAGACAAACAGCAGAGAGATAATTATGTTTATATTTACTTTCCTCTAATAAAGCGACAATTAATATGCATTTGATACAATAAATCAATATACATCCTAAATTAACATGAATCTGTTTAAAATGCAAAATAAATATATTTCTCGTATGAAACTTTCTAAGCTTTGAGCTTGCGTTTGAGCGTTTCATATAAACAATTTTATTATATGTCTATTATCTTTATATCCTATAAAAGGTAATATCACTGTTTGTCTGTCTGTTGATATTTTTATATCTCGAAAAACAATGTACCGATTTACATTTATTAAATTACTAGCGATGCCGACGGACGTTGTCCCGCCCTGATAATAAAAGAAAACCTTGATAAATTATATACCTAAAACTTTCTTATGAATCACTTTATCTACTGATGAGAACCGCATGAAAATCTGTTCAATAGTTTTTGAGTTTATCACGTACAAACGGCCAGACAGACGCGGTACTTTGTCTTATAATATGTTGTGATATACAAGTTCTCTGGGCATGTGCATGGTCTCCTTCATTAACATTTGACATGGCGTTTAAACTCACAGTCGGGTAAATCGGTAATATGCTTTGGGACTTTGTTATAAAACCTAACACTAGTACCTAAAGTCAAAAAGAAGGTGGAAATTCAAAGGGAAGAAATGATAGATATTTGGTAATAGTGAGTGGTAATAGGCTAAGAATACGTATTATAAATTTTAAAACTGTTTACGTGGATATATACGTAACATAGAAGCAACATTTTCTAAGAATCACCTTTCTAGAAACTGTGTATCAACTACACCATCGTTTCTCAACCTTTTTAGTATCACAACTTCACTTAATAGATAAAAAAAGTTTAATAAAAACCGGCCTATTAATACAGAATTAGTCTTTTTTCCAGTATTTATTATGATTTTATTATATTTATTTCTTTTCAGCAACCAATCTTCTAGACTATTACTGCCATTGTCGAGTAGGTAATGATATGACGAATTTGGCATTTATGGCATCTCAGAATTCATGTTCCGCGGTATTATTTCCTATCTACTTCACTTGTGCATAGTAACCAAACTATATTACGTAAATTAAAGTAAAGTAATAAACTTAAATGTTTCATGCATTTGATCAAAATAAAAAATATATTTATTGAAACAAGAAGTCATTTAAATTCCCATTTATATACTTAAAAGTTATAATAAAAAAATAATAATAATAAAATAAATAGATAACATTTAGTCTTGAATCATTACATAGTATAAAACAAAGTCCCCTACAACGTCTGTCTGTCTGTCTGTTCGCGATAAACTCAAAAACTACTGAACAAATTGTTATGTGGTTTTCACCAGTGGATAAAGTGATTCACGAGGAACGTTTTGGTATATAACTTGTGAAGGATTATTTTATAGTCAGGGCAATCAGGGCGGGACAACGTCTACGGGCCCGCTAGTATTATATAAAAGTAGGAATATTAAACAAGTTCTTAAAGTTTCATGAAGATATCTCGGAAAGTTTGATTGAAATAAATTTTCTAATCAATAGTTCTTCAAATTTTCATTATAACAAAAAATAATGAAATATGTTTTTTTTAACTGTTTCAGGATGTTATTAGTGACTACCTCATTCTAAAATTATACCTCATAATTAAATTCCATGGGAAACGAGAAATTCACTTGAAGTGATCTTATCCACGTCTGA
The DNA here is from genome assembly GCA_036509395.1 of Antheraea yamamai. Classification (NCBI taxonomy): domain Eukaryota; kingdom Metazoa; phylum Arthropoda; class Insecta; order Lepidoptera; family Saturniidae; genus Antheraea; species Antheraea yamamai. The sequence continues at coordinate 2,006,419 of AP028440.1, forward strand.
ATAGCACATAGGCCAAAGATACAGTTTAATTTGACCAACATACATTGATAACTGAAGTTAATTAGAAGATATCCTGCCATCTGACGGATATCTCGGCGTGCGCTTCATGAACCGTTACAGTTATACATAGATAATGTATGTTATTAGCATTTATAGAGACACAAATGAAATCGCATACAACCGCTAGTCTAAATATAAATAAATTTTCCTTTATTAGTCCGCACTGATCTATGAAATAGCTGTATATCATAACGTTTCAACAAAAGAGTTTAGCACAAATGATGAAATTGAACAGAAGTTAACTAAAATCGATAACAGAGTATTAAGGATTTAAACAATTGCGATAAAATAACGCATAAATAAACGAAATAAATAAAAGAAAGCTTATGGTTAATTCAGATAAATCACGAAATATTCATATTATTATTATAAAGATGAGAATGAATTTGTTTGTTGTTATCCTTTCACGCTTTAACTACTCAACCGATCATCATGCATTTACATTAACGTTGTTAGATGTACTAAATATATTACATAGGTAGGTTACATTTCCTCCTGAAAAAAAGTACTCTTCTTAAGGCTAAGGTTAAATCTTCATTAGATGAGCGAAGACGCGTGCAAAAATCTAGTGAAATAAAGCTATTTTCACGTATTCTAAGTTACGAGCAGCACCTAATATTTCAATATATGGTGATATCATATATTTTTTTACATATTACGACCTCGTATATCCAGTGATATGTAACATATAACGATTATAACTAGAAATACGTTACCTAGTACCTACTGATATTTTGACAAAACAAATGGCACGATAACGCACACATACGTAAAGTAATATTGTAACGCCACATTATCTTAGATAAATGTGGAAGTAAGATGGCGTATTCTCAATATCGGTGGTGAAAAAGAAATAGTTATATGTTGCTTATGGGCGGGTGACGGGGTAGTCGTCAAAAATAAGCTAACTAGCCAAGTTTTAACAAGGCGTTATCGAAGCGCTTATGACGTATCTACCTAAGTTATAATATCATTGTATATACCCCTGAACATAACACTTTGGGCTCTCTCGACTCGCAATTTGAGAAACTATGAACATTATTCTACATAATACAAAGATACTTATCAAACTCGTTACAGGAATCGACAAGGCCCATAAAAAAAGATTACCTAAAATATGATACAATGTGGTAAGATCGACGTCAAGATAAATACAATGCACCGGACAAGTTTTTGCTTGTGATGCTGTCTTTTCTAGTAAAGATTGGAATCTTACAAAAAGCTCTGTTGTGGAAACTGTGATTGAGGTAAATTGTAAACAAGTTTAAAACTGGTAACTGTAAAGCGCGCCTATTGTGAAGTATAAAGCACAATATTATATTTTATGGAACGGACCACTTTAGTACCTATAGAGAATATATTTACAGTAGAATCTCGATAATTCGAAGCACAAGGGAAACGGATAAAATGTCAAGTTATGAACTTGTTATGAAATTATGAAACAAGTTATGAAATTCAACTTAAAAAAGTTATTAAGTCCTTACATATAAAATTGGCGTTTTGTTGAACTGGCCACTTTGATGTAAAATATTTGACGCCTATTTATTTTATTTTTGTCAAACAACCTTCTAGTAAATTATTACTGCCATATTCGAGTAGGTGATGATATTAAAAGTTTCTTGCGATCATTTCAATGTTCGAACAAGATGGTGGCCTTCTTGTTAGAACTTTCTGGGAGTTTTTGTGGCTAGTCGGAATCCATGCTCCGAGGTATTATTTCCCATCCACTTCACATGTGCACAACACCCAAACATACAAAACACACAAGACACTACCAATATCACAAAATACGTAAAATATAAAATCCAGTACATAACATTCCAAGGTACCGCCAAAAACACCTTAGCAACGTTATTAGGTACTTACATATGAAATTAGCTTTTTGTTGAACTGGCCACTTTGATATCAAATATCTGGCGTTTGGTTGGGAATTCTAAATTCATATTAAGGCTTGTCAATCTCCCTCTAACCAATGCTGCTTCAGGACAAATCCCATACTTCACGACAGACGATCGCTAAATTAGAGGAACTGCGATTGGAATTTAGCCGAACTTAATCCAATAACTTACTACTTTTTTCGTAATTTCGACAATTCTGTGCAAGGAAAAAAATTCAATTCCGATGAGGCAGTCACAACCGTCATCAAAGATTTTATCGATTTTTTTTTCCTACAATCTTTTCAGCAACGGAATCAAGAAACTACCTATAAATTGACGAAATTCCTTCCTCTCCTTTTCATAACCGAAATACGCGTGCTGGTCTTCGGAGCCACAGTTTTACGGTAAATCCTATCTGGGCACGAAGTAAACAGTTCGCAACTTCTTACCTTTGCCGTACTGTGAAGCTGTAAACCCGGCCAGTGTGTTCCCTCCTTCCTTACGTGGGGTCCTTCAAGCGTAACGTGACAGGGATATTTACGCAGGCCGCCATGACAGCGGCGAACGGCGAAGGATAGCGTGTCTCTGGGTGGTCGCCGTTTTTTTAAAGTTATACTTCTTTTGGCGCCTTAGTGAAAAATGATGAGAGTAAATTTATACGATGCGCACGTACATCGTCACAAAAAACCGACACCCTGAAGTTAGCTATAGTCAACATTTTGTTTCTTTGTATTTGTTGTTTGTATTTATTTGTATTAAAACTTTTAATGTATTAAATACCTTTTTTCTATTGTTAGTGTCGTTTTTTCTACAAACGTAGAATAAGGCGAAAGATAAATTTTTTTAAAAGATTTTTATCTTGTTACGCCAAAGAAGTATAACTTCTAACGCGTGTACAATAAGTACACACACACTTTTTTTGGATTGTACTGTGCCTAACATTAGGCATAGTGCAGTCAATTTGCCGTGCTACAATTAAAAAAAGTGCATAGATATTAATGACGTCTACTACAAGTGTTTGTAAAAACATCTTTATGCATTAATTTTCAATTTAGTCTACTATCATACATATATAAAAAAGTTGTTGTTGTTGTATAATAAAAAAATACCGAAAGGATCGTCATGCGGTTTTCACCGGTGGATAGAGTGATTGATGAGGAACATTTTAGTACATAATTTGTCAAGGATTTTTTCATAATCAGGGCGGGATAACGTCTGCCGGGCCCGCTGGTAATATATATAAATTTAGTAATAATTTCTACACAGAGCTACTGTTTGGCAGATTAGTATCTATTTGACATTCAGCAGGAACGTGAACAATGAATATTTAATTTAATGTGTTTATAACATATTTTATATCTATCTGTACTCCTTTTTCATATGAACTGAATTATGCCTAATTTCAGATAGCCGTGTGTACAAACAGTGCTTTAAAAGCGAGTACAAAGTTTCTCTTCACGTATTTAATATGTAGATTAACGGATTTTGAGTTTTGCTCTTAAATCATTAAAACATTGTACGGTTTTATGAAACCACGATGCAAGTGTAACTTTTTTTAGGATCGTAGACAATTCACTGAAAATTTACGGAACATTATTTGATTTAGGGTATTTATATCGCGTTTTTAATCTTCACTTAATAATTTGTTAAAATGGTAATAACAATGGGAGATCAATACTAAACAGATAGTCAACTATAAATTTTTATTAGGGTACAGACAGAATACATAATAAATACAATCATTCAGATGATAGACGCATTTTAAAAACTGACCACAATATTCGTTTAAATTATTGAATTATTTTGAATTGAGCCATGTGCCGTATTGGCCTGGCCTGCTTTGCAGAGCGCCTTCCATTTTACCCCTACTCCGCGGCCGGCTGTAATGCGACATGCGATAGACGGACGAAAACATTTGAAGCGAAGGAAAAAAACTTTCATAAATAATTTACTAGTATTCGCCAATTTGATACCGTATAACTGTCTCCATAACTGACTTGCAATCAACGGAGCGTAGAAACTGTATCCTTGTTTTGGCATCGCTTAATTATAGATAAATACGACAGAGCACATTTTCCAGTCTCAAACGGTCTGAGTATACCTTTTAATTGATTAGAAGTTATGTCTCAAAGGGATTCATTATGTGAACGTTGGTATCGTAAGTTGTTTGATAAAAAAACCACTTCGACGCAGGAAGTCGACATTATTCCAAGAACGCACCTGATGTAACAGAACGTGGTCCTGTCGCGCGGGAATAAAATGTAGGTTCATACAGAAACCGGTCGGCGGTAGGGATGAAACGATATATCGATATATTGTCCATAGATATCGATGTTTTAACATCGACGTTCAAATTCCTAACATCGATGATACATCGCTCTGTATTAACGATGTTTTGTGATATACCCATTTGCTTCCTCAGTCACACAAGGATACATAAATATTTTAAAACACCGGCCTATCGTTCATAAACGTGGATGAATAATTATGTTGAAAACCCTGACATTGACGATACATCACTCTTTATAAACGATGTTTCATATGTGTAGCGCCATCTATTGTATAATCTGCGGTTTATTTTAGAAATGGGCTACGATTAACCAAGATAAGAACCGCTTACTAGGTATAAAGTTGACAAAATTATTCTTTTTGAATTCTATTTCGTAAAATAAATATTAGTTACCTGGTTTTAAATATAAATTTTCATCATATTTATCTTTGTTTCGTGTTTTTCTAAAACATCGAGAAAAGACCGATATATAAATAATAAAAATTTTTTAGTTTGGCCCTTGGCCTTTGAATGTCAAATACTCCACCGTTTCGGAACCCAGCATGAGAAGACGGAAGAATGGGTCATTTTTTGTAACATTATTTCCAATAATATAATGTTTTGTGGATGACGAGAGGAGTATTAGACACCTATCCATCTGCCCTTTCTTGAACTCCGTTTGCGTGGCGTTAATTTAAGTCCGGAAAGGTCATGCTTTGGGCTTTTTGTAGACCTACCTTCTAACTGGTTGCTGGTGGGCGGTTGTGTTCCGTGGCGGCTCAAGAGTGGGAGGGGGTTGTCGTCGGTTGTTAATGATTGGGTCCTTTTGGAATGCGGTAAATGGGGCCGCCCTGAGGCTGCGTGGAGTGGGGCTCTGGTGGTGTGCTGGCGTCGTGCGATGCGGGTTGTGCCAGTTATGTGGGGGTTGGTGGCCAGTGGTCCCCAACCCCGTGCCTGAGTAGTGTTGGCGGTTCGCACAGAATAGCGCCCCCTGAATTATCTCATTTGAGAAGTGAAAGCCCGGGGCCTGCGGAGATCGTTTATATATATATCGTTCATAAACATCGATATTTTTTATAAACGACGTTGCATCTCTAGCCGGCAGGCACGACACTGCATATCCGTTGTGCAGAAATCTCCAATACAATCATCATTTATGACTATGTTATTCGTAATTTTAATCATTCTTGGCCCCTACTCCGCGTACTATGTTACAAAGTAAAAAATATGTCGTTCTTAACTGTATACATATGCTTGATTTTCTTTACGCTATTGGTTTGAGCACAATATCATCTGATATTAAATGTCGATGTGGCATAAAATGGTAAACTCTCTAAACCCAGAGGAAGCTGGCTCTTAATCGCAGCTGCTGGAGCACGCCAATAGGTTCTTGCTGACAGATTTACGACTTACGGGCGGTAGCTAGCCAGGTGGCCTTATAAACAACCCTACCATCATTTTGCTTTACCGAAAGCTACGACTTAGTTGCTGGGATTCGAACCTACGCCTATAGGCGCGGTGTCCGAACACGCTATCAACGAAGCCATCATCGCTGGTTGTTAACCGGTCTACATATTTATTTTTTAAACTATAACTATATTCTTTGGTAATAACTAATTTATATTTTGTTTTATTAAATAATTAGATTCTACCCGCAACTTCGTCCGCGTTGCATAGTTACTTTGGGCTAACGCTAAAAAATTCAAATTTTGAAACATTCTTCATTAGCACTCCGCTCCCAATTGTCTTTGCGTGATGATATATAAGCCTTTCTCAAAAAAAAAGCTACCTAACACTGATGATTTTTTTTTGAAACCGGATCAGTAGTTTAGTACGTTCAATCAAACTCTTCAGCGTTATAATATTAGTATAAACTAGTTTCTGCCCGCGACTTCGTCCGCGTGGTATAGTTGTTTTAGGCTAACGCTAACGCGTAGCGGAAGTTGTCAAAAGGAAAAAAAAACTCCGATTTTGAAACTTTCTACATTGTTGCTCCGCTCCTGTTGGTCTTAGCGTGAGGATATATAGCCTATAGCCTTCCTGGATAAATGAGCTATCTAACACCGAATTTCAAATCAGACCAGTAGTTCTTGAGATTAGCGCGTTCAACCAAACATATAAACCCTCCCAACTTTATAATATTAGTATAGATTAATATATAAGTATTCTATCTTATATAAGTATTCTTCTCTCGTGCTTAAAACGAGTCGTCATTAAAATTACAATGACTTTTGATAGAGTGGACCGATTTTAATGAAATAAAGATTAAGTTACACTCGAAGATATGCTTTATGATTATGATGTTTGAGGTTTTATTGTGAACCCAGTAGGTACTTTAGCAGCGATGCGTGTTCATACAAACAGATAAACAGAATTTTTTTAAATAATAGAAATGTATTTTATTACTTATTCCTCCTAGTCCCCTGAAATATTTTTTTCACGAAAATCAAAAAAGTACAGACACGTTAGTTTTACATTCTTATTATATGTATAGATAGATATATAAGAAAAATTTGTGATGACAAGTAAATTTTATTCGACGTAAACTAATTTCTTACTTTACTTTATTGTCACAAAATATATTAATCAGTATAATGCACCAGGCTTTTGCTTAGAATAAAAAATACTAGAAAAACTACCGTACAACAAACTTCATCGGTCTTATTACAAAAACAAAAATGAACACGGGTTTAACACGAATTAAACAGAGCCTAAAATTTTAAACGTAGTTTAAATATATGATTAAATGATTTGATTAAAATATGTTATTAGAAAATCGTGTCTAAGCGGTCTCTAGCTAAACATCTGGTTTAAGTTTTTTCTGCAAGCAACTCTGAATAGCATTCATTCAATTCATTAATAATATTTTTGTTCAAATCTTCCTTAAAAAAAATTACTTATTTTAAGTTAAATTGGTTATCATTATTGTGACATTTTAGTTAAAAGAAAAATATGTAATTGTTAAAATAAGCAATTTATAAGATTAAAAAATAATACGTCAAAGTGCGTCAGGCAGAATAACAGTATAATATCAGATTAATAAATTGTCAAATACATTGTCAAATGTCAATAGTGTCGTATCGTAGTTTTTTGATTTACTTGTGAATCTCTTAAGTCGTGTAGTTTATTTATTTCTTCGAAATCAATTATACCCAGGAAATTCATAATTTATTACGAAACGTCTTTCGCCGGCAAATATAAATACAATAAATCACAGCAATAAAATAAGACCTGTCAACTTAGGCAAGTGATAGAGAGGATTTAGAATTTAAATAATGCTCATCTGTAAACAAATATAACAGACTCTTTTGTAATCAAAGTTTTTTTAAAGAAAGTATTCAATACGTATTTAACTTCTTTAATAATACGGCATATGTTTAAACTGCAGTGATCGTTTTACCGTTTATATAAAACTTACTTAACTGTGGCTAAAAGCGACATACAAAACATTAATCATAGCCGGGAAAAAAATTCGTCAATTAAGTATACTAAGAATCGTCCAATGAACAAAACTCAAACAAAATAAAGCGTACAAACTGCTTTCTGTTATAAATATGCTGTAGATTATAGACGTAGTCGGTCTTATTACAAAAACAAAGATGAACCCGGGTGTAACAAGTTTTACTAAGCAGTGCCTAAAATTTAAAATCTAGTTGAAGGCATCTTTGAAATACTTTATTACAAAAGCGTGCCCAAGCGGTCTCTAGCTAAATATCTGATTTAAGTTTTTTATACAAGCAACTCTGAATAGCATTCGTTCAATTCGATCTCATCATTCAAAAACGTTCCATTACATACAGATGTTTTTCAAACAATTTAATGTATGAATAATATTTTTGTTCAGATCTTCATTAGGAAACTTTACTTATTATACGTTGAATTGGTTATCATTATTGTAATATTTCAGTTAAAAGAAAATGATGTATAAAATAAATAAAATAAGCAATTTATAAGATTTATATATTTCGTTAAAGTGCGTGAGGTGGAACAACAGTATAATGACAAATTGAATATACTGTCACATGTCAATAGTGTCAAATTTACTTTTGAATCTCTAAAATTGTTTAATTTGTTTACTTCTTCCAAATTAATAATACCCACGAAATCCATAATTTACTATGAAACTTCTTTTGCCGGCAAATAGAGATACAGTTAACAATAGATTGAGAACTGTCAACTTAGACAAGTGTTTTTTTTTTACCTTTATTTTTGGCAACCAATCTTTTAGATTATTACTGCCATTGTCAAGTATTTAATAGTATTACAAGTTCTTCTTTTATTCCATTTTCGGCAACCAGTCTTCTAGTAGACTATCACTGCCATTGTCAAGTGAGTATCGATATTACAAGTTTCTTGATATAATTTCAATGAATGCCATTGTCGAGTAGTTAATAGTATTTCAAGTTCTTCTTCCATTTCATTTTGGCAACCAGTCTTCAAGTAGACCATCACTGGGATTGTCAAGTGAGTATCGATATTACAAGTTTCTTGAAAATAAAATATTGTGAGTAGTTAATAGAATTTAAGTTCTCTCTATTCATTTAACAGTCTAGAACAGACATAAGGAGATATAAAAGTAAAAAAAAATATAATTTCAATGACCTAACAAGATGGTGGCCCTCTTGTTAGAATTTTCCATGGAATTTTTGTGGCATCTCAGAATTCATGGTCCGTGGTATTATTTTCCATTCACTTCACTTATGCACAATAAACAAACTATATTACCTAAAACACCACCAATTTTACACAATATAGAGTCAAGTAACACAAGATTATGAATAAAAAATAAACTCCACTACATGACAGACCAAGTTCCTTGGTATAATTTCAATGAACTAACAAGATTCAATCAAACGTCAGGTATTTAGGACTACCTCCGCCTACAGAACTTCTAACACAGTATTATGCCGTTAAAACGTACTCCACCCCAGTCTCCTAGTTTGTACCCTACTACTGCTAAGTCCTCCCAAATGGATAACGTGGAAGAACAAACATCAAAAAGTATCAGAGGAAGAAAAAAACGTGAAGATATCGACCTAAATTACGTAATGTCCGAAATGAAAAGTATGTTCAAAGTGTGGCAAGAACAGCAAGATGTGAAGTTTGAAACTTTACAGAAAATGGTGGAAGAGATTAAAGAACAAAATAATGTTATAACTACTTCAATAGAATTTATCTCCTTGGAATATGATGATATTAAATCAAGAATCGAAATTATTGAACAAGAAAAACGTGATAATTTGAATCATATTCTCACTTTGGAGGAGAAACTTGACTCTCTTGAGAGGAATTCACGGCAATGCAATCTTGAGGTGAGAAATCTTCCTATGAAGAAGGCGGAAAGTAAAGATTACCTCACACAACTTATAATAAATGCTGGAAAATCATTAAACGTAACCATCCAATCCTCTGATATTAGTGATATATATCGTATACTTGGAAAAAAAGGCTCCACAAAAACGGTGATAGTCAGATTAACCAGTGTTATCTTAAAGGAAAAAATTCTACAAAACTATAAAAGATACAACAAAGAACATAAAGATAATAAGTTCGACAGCTCTAAATTGAAGGTAGATGGAGCGCCGACACCTGTATACGTTGCGGAACACCTTACAACTAAAATGAATAGACTTTATTATTTGTCTCGTAAATTTGTTAAAACGAATGGTTACGCTTTCTGTTGGGTCACACACGGTAAAATATATATACGTGAGAAAGAAGGCTGTCCTTCGGTACTCATCAAAAACGAAAGTGACTTAACGGTACTAACTAAGTGACTATTTATTCATGACATCAATCTATATTATGATGTTTTTATTACTTCAGAAATCCTACATTTTTTTTCTGTATTTTTCTATTAATTACATTTATTTAAATAGTATTAATGCACGCGCTTCGGTACACTCATACATTAATAATCACTACACAATTCTGTACACACAAATATCTTGCTCATGCTGTATAACTCGTACTCATAAACTTTATTATGGACTAAAAAGACTACTTTCGGCATATTTATTTTATGACAGATTGAATCTTCAGTTCTGTTGTTTCCAAAGTTTTATTACATTTTTCTAAATGACTACTATAAATAACATAAATTATGAAATGGAGTCTATTTCGGGTGCCTTGACATATAAGTGCCTACCTGAGTGTTGCAGAGACTACATGACTGTTTATAAATCACCCCTTAATGTATTACATTTAAATATCCGTAGTCTTGGTTGCAATTTTAACCACTTAACAGTTCTATTATCAAGAATAAACATCCAATGTGATATTATTGTTCTCACTGAATGCTGGTTATCTAAATTAGATAGTATTCCTAAATTGGATAGTTATAGTAGCCATAGTTCAGTATTTAACAACCAAAATGACGGGGTAGTCATCTATTATAGATCAAACATTCCGTTCCAAATTTCGGAACCGAATATTATTGGAGCTAATTGTCTATTGCTAGCATACAAACAATCTCTCGCGATAATCGCAGTTTATCGAACACCCTCAATCTCGAATACAACTGATTTTATTTCTAGTCTTAACGATGTATTATCCTCTTGTACAAAATATACTACGTTAGCCATAATAGGGGACATTAATATTAATATCTCATCTGATAGTAACGATCGTAACACAAATGATTATCTTAACATGACGGCCTCACATTCTATGCTTCCAGCCTATCTGACTCCAACACGTGGTAATAATTGTATAGATCATGTTATAATAAAATCCCCTCATAAAGCTACAACGATTATTATCGAAACCTGTATTACTGATCATTATCCAGTGCTATTTCGTACTGACTTACATTTCAATAATACAAGGCGGTCCTCTACGAAATTACGTACAAATATACCAGCTGTTGTAGAAACACTCGGAAAAACTGATTTTTCATTCTTATTCCATATGTCAGATGCTAACGAAGTTGCTGACGCAATTATTGGCACAATTTCGAATGTTATAGACTCCCACTCTCAAATGATAAAGGTTCCTCACAAAAGGGTGATCATCAAACCTTGGATAACTCCAGGACTATTGAGATGTATTCAAAACCGTGATAAGTTACATATTAAAGTAAGAAAATCCCCAGACAACCAAATTCTTAAAGTTACGTATAATAGATATCGTACCTTCTGTAACAATTTACTGCATAAAATAAAATATACTTATGAAAGCAACCAACTTATAAATTCAAAAGGTAATGTTAAAAGTACCTGGGATACCATAAAAAAGATTGTTAACATACACGATAGCTCATCGTCCGCTAAAGAGTTATTAACTATTTCTTGTAATCCTTAGTCCTCGATCGATGAAGTCAATAAACATTTTGCAAACATTGGTAAAAAATTAGCTGACAATTTTGTTCCACAAACTACCAGTGTTCCCATTGTCCCTTCTAGTTCACAATCTATGGTTTTGTTAAGTACTGACTGCAAAGAAGTTGAATCTATATTACTCAATTTACGTAGTAATAGTGCTGTTGGGTGGGATGGTATCTCAACTACAATTCTTAAAGCATCAAGTTCTTCTATTATCGAGCCATTGACATTCCTTTTCAATCTCTGTTTGACCACTGGTATTTTCCCAAATTCGTTCAAGCGTGCCCTAGTGCATCCTGTTTTTAAAGGCGGAGATAGATACAATATTAATAACTACAGACCAATTTCTATTCTTCCTGCATTGTCAAAGATATTAGAGAAAATTTTAAATAATCGACTAGTAGGTTTCTTAACGCATAATAATATCTTGTCACCTAATCAATATGGGTTTAGATCAGCATTATCTACAGAGCATGCAGTTCTTGAGCTTACAAATAAGATTGTAAAAAATTTAGACTCTAAGATTTATACCGTCAGGATCTTCTTAGACCTGAAAAAAGCCTTTGATACTGTATCCATTTCAATCCTACTCGATAAGATGGCAACTCTCGGTATACGTGGGCATGTGAATGATATTTTTAAAGATTATCTTACGAATCGATGCCAATGTGTCAAAATAGAAGACCTAACTAGTCTAACTAGCGAGGCTGTAACTGTGGGCATCCCGCAAGGTAGCATTTTAGGACCAACCCTGTTTTTAATTTATGTAAATGATTTATGTTCAATGAATATTCCATGTTGTTCCATATATTCTTATGCAGATGACACTGCGATGATCATTGATGGATGCACGTGGGAAGACGCACAAGAGAATGCGGAAAATGCCTTAGATATGGTTGTTAAATGGTTATCAGCAAATGTGCTTCAGCTAAATGTAGAAAAGACAAATTTTATTACGTTCTCCTCTTGTAAGTTAGTTCAACCCAAACATGATAGCTTCAAAATAATTGCACACAACTGTAACAAGATATCTCAAATAGACTTATGTAATTGTATTCCATTAACACGAATAGATTGCACTAAATATTTAGGTATTCAAATAGATAGCACACTTACTTGGAAAACACATATTTCTAGCTTAATAACTCGCTCCAGAAAACTTATATATATCTTTAAGAAATTAAGGTCTGTTGCACATATAACAGCACTCCGGATGGTCTATTATTCCTTAGCTCAATCAATTTTGTCCTATTGTATATCCGCCTGGGGAGGTGCATGTAGGACAATTTTGCTACAATTGGAACGAGCCCAAAGAGCTATCTTAAAGGTTATGTATAAAAAACCTTTTCTATACCCTACCTCTACATTATATTCTGAGTGTAAAGTTTTATCGGTAAGAGGTTTATTTGTGCTCCATACAGCTATATTTAAACATGCTATGTTATCCTTCTCTTCAGACTTAAATGTAAATCGGAGACGTGGCCGTGTTTGTAAAGTAGAACCCCACCGGACTGCTCTTGCAGCACGACATTTCTGTATCCTAGGTTCCCGAATCTATAATAAGCTTAACAAACTTATTTATATTTATGGTCGTCCAAAGTACACTGTAAAAAAATTGATTAGTACGTGGCTCTACGACTTAAAGTACACAGAAGTTGAAGATCTCCTTAAACCATAATATACAGCATGATGTTCCTTAGGTACATTGAGACACACACATGTACACTAATTCATACACAAATCCTGCACACACACACGCACACACACGCACGCACACGCACACACACGCACACACACACACACACACACACACACACACACACACACACACACACACACACACACACACATACACACATACTAGCGCACAAGTGTTTTTGTATTAAATTACATAAAATTTTGTAATTGCATTAAATTCATACGGTGGGCGTTGACATCTGTGATACAGTTAAATACTAGTACAGATGTCAACGATAATTATAAAAATATATATATATATATGTTAATCGGTTTTTCACATTATCACAATTAAAATGGCCAAATCTGTACTAGATCTCTATAATGTTTTTATCTTAACAAACTGGCAAATTATAAGCTAAACATCAATAAGTTGTGTTTATGGAAAATTTTAATCATAAATATCGTGAATTACTTTGTTCTTGTTCTAATACTGATTGTATTTAAAATTATTATTGGAGGTTTTTAATTTTTCTGCCTCTTACTAAGGAATTTATAAGCACTTATAAGTAATAGTGTCGAGTAATGATATATGAATTATTTTCGATGTATCGATGTTTTAATTGATATTGTATATTATTCTAACATCAATGTAACAATGTAACATTAATGTATATATCAAAATATGTATTATTAAATAAATAAATAAATAAATAAATAGATGGTGGCCATTTTGTTGGAACTTTCCTGGGAGGTATTGTGGCAAGTCAGAATCCATGCTCCGTTATAATTACAATTTCGCCAATGTCATGTGTACAGAGAGTTTGCGCTGTCTGTGGTAGTGTCATAAAATGAGAGTTTTTGTCGGGAACTTGGAAGGCATGTAGTGGTTTTCATATTATATTCATAATCTTGTGTTATTTAGTCTTATGTATTATTGTGCATAAGTGAAGTGGACGGAAAATTATACCACGGAGCATTGATTCTGTCTTGCCACAAGAACTCTCAAGAAAGTTTTATCAAGAGGGCCACCATCTTGTTAGTTCATTGAAATCATCGGAAGAAACTTATAATATCATTATTACCTATTCGATAATGGCAGTAACAATCTACTAAAAGATTGGTTGCCAAAGATAAAAGAAGAAAATCGATCAAAAACTTTAAGTCGACAAAAATTAAGTCTATATTTATCTATCAACATAACCAAAAGACATAAAAAAGATGAGATTGTGGTCTAACGCTAAAACTTACAAAGTATTTTTTTACTTTATTTTATGATAAATAATTGTATGTTGATATACCAGGATTTCGTATTTATATAAAGAAAACTTCAATTTTTTAACGATTACGTTTGTTTTTTCTTAAATATTTAAAAAAAAAGCACATTTTAAAACATATAAAACTTAACATAAAATAAAGGAAAATTCTGATGTAAATTTTACTTACAATATTTTTTATTATCTGTAAATTTTGTATGAAATCTATCTTTCTAAATACAACTACAATAACTATTAGCTAAAGATGCGTCCCTCGATTCGCCATACAAGGAATAGCCTGATATATTGCACTGGTCATGGAAACGGGCGTGCAACGATTTGTTGGCTGATGTATCAATTTATCGACTCGGTTTATCGAGAGATCGATATCGACAGAGTCTGACAGCGCTCGCGATCGCCGCGTTGATTCTTCGGCCATTAAAATGTATGAATCGTATGTATTTATTTATCTCTGCACTACTGAAACGGTTTTATGTTACACTAACTAGTATTCGCAAATTCTTTTCCATAGGAATTACAGGTTCTATTTGGATTAATTGTGCGATGTATACTTTTTTTGGCGCCCTTTTTGAATGATGAGAATTAATTTTTAAGGATGCGCGCGCCCACTGACACGTGAAAACGACACCGTGAAGTTGGTTGGTAAAATATGTCAAATTTTCGTGACAACTGATAACTATATTTCAGGTAGGT
The DNA here is from genome assembly GCA_036509395.1 of Antheraea yamamai. Classification (NCBI taxonomy): domain Eukaryota; kingdom Metazoa; phylum Arthropoda; class Insecta; order Lepidoptera; family Saturniidae; genus Antheraea; species Antheraea yamamai. The sequence continues at coordinate 2,021,594 of AP028440.1, forward strand.
ATTCAAATATATATAAATCTACAACACGTGTTTTATATCAGTGAAGATAGAAAGATATATTCATACATAAATACACATGTGTATCTTCTATGTGTGATTTTAAATTATATCTTAATATATATATTTCTTGTGTGCGTGTGTATGTGACTGAACTCCTCCTAAACGACTGGACCGATTTTGATGAAATTTTTTGTGTGTGTTCGTGGAGATTCGAGAATGGTTTAGATTGACAATTGGACTCGGTAGGTGGCGCTGCAGTTGACTTTTAGGATTTTTTTTATTATCAAGGCAGGACAACGTCCGCCCGGTCCGCTAGTATTATATATAAGTATGATGGTGAATGATAATTGGTTGTCAGTATTGGTGATAAAAGTGGTTTTATATAATAAACTTTTTTTAATGGGTTTTTATAGATTTGAGGTTAACTATCGGTATGTATTCGTTGTATTTGTGTACATTACAAATTATTATTATCACATTATTATTTGGTAAATTGTTTATTCTATTTCTTTTTTGGTATCTTTCTGGATTCTGTATAAAGATGTATATAAAATTAATTGTAAAGCCATTTAAAGTTATTATATTTTTTTTATTAAAGCTTTATAAATTGGGTTTCATTTCTTTTTTGCATACATAAGTACACACATGCGTTTTTTTATTTTATTTTAATATTATTAAAGATTTCTACGGTTTTATTAAGGCTTCCACTTGTCGAAAATAAGGTAAACATCTCGTTTCAATTTTTTTATCGCTAATATTAAAGCTCCGTTAATGGCAACTACACAAAAAAAAATTAAAGAAAGGAAATTCATTGAGAAACTGAGAAGCAAAATGTACTGAACTAATTTTGTATATATATAAATATATCTATTTTAACCATCTTTAGAACAGTTCTGTTCTATTTCTACATGAAAATTAAATTAAAAGTACCAATATTTTGGCATCTCTTTTTCGCTATACACTTTCCTTTCATAAAATTCATTTCACATCGTCCGAAAAATAATATCAATTTAAAAAGTAAAAAAAAATAATATTAACTCATTTATGTTAATTATATAACGTTTGCTATTCAGATTTATTTATCATTTCCATTCAACATTTGGAAAAATAATTGAAATGTATTTTATTACCTACTCCAAGACAACTGCAACATTTTTTTTCACAAAAATCTAAAAAGTACAGACACGTTAGATTTTCATTCTTATTATATGTATAGATACAGATTTATATTTATTAGATTTACATTCCATAGAAGTGAATGAGAAGCGCTTTCAATTAAAACAAAATTCAAAACGACCCAAACGCAAGGTCTGAAACAATGGTAACTTTAAAACAATCAATTAAGCTAGGGAATGTCAAATACCAAAAAACTATAAATACTAGCAGTTGCACCCAAGACCCAATCACCTAAGCCTAGCGTGTCCCTGTCCTCTAGTTGTACGTGAGGTCTAAATATTGTACCTTATAATGAATAACCAATAAAATACGCAACGCATTCACCATAACAAGTCGCTAAGTAGATTAGAAGGCGGCTATCGCTTGAATTCATCAGAGACAGTGATACTGAAACCTAGAGCTTGGGCATTCCAGTTTTAGTCGACAGGCAAATTATGTTGATGTTCCCAATTTTAGTAATATTTAATTGTGTTACACCTGGATTATGTATGTATGTCTATTTTTTTTTTTTTTTTATTGTAGCTCGGCAAAGTGACTGTACTGTGCCTGATGGTAAGCACAGTACAATCCAAATACAATGGCGACCACCGAAAGACATACTATCCATCACCGGTCGCTGCTGTCATGCCGGCCTGAAAGCGACCCAGTCAGGGACAAACCCCCCCCCCCCCCCGGTTGCTGGATATACACCGGCTCATCCCGAAACGCGACACGCCCAAACGTGCCACTATGGTGGGCGTTCCACCTGGTGTACGGTGGTCGCGATCCAGTCGGGTACAGACACCCTACCACCCCGCAAAACTTACTTTTCCTGGACTTAGATATAAAATATTTTTACAGTATTACCTCTATTTAACGAGATAAAAGATTTTAAAACGTTCGCAAAATGGCAGTCAATGGCCACTTTAAATCCCGTCACTCAGTTGTAAAAAGTTATAATAAAATAAATAAATCAGTGAAACACATCATGTTATGATCTCTTTTAAATACGTATTTGGATACTTCCTATGTCTTTTTTTTTGAAAAAGAAGTTTAGTTGTATTTGAAGTGAAAACTTCTTTATCCGCGTTGAACAATTTTTTGGTAAGGGAAAAGCTTATGGGTTCACGTCACCGATAATCTCGACTTGCATTAGACGTATGCGTTTGCGTCAGGATAAACGATACGTTGTATAGCGGCCATGTTATATTGGTATTTTGTATAGAGCTTGTGCAGACAATCATATGTTTTATGAATTAATAAACTGTATAAAAAGGTATATAATTATTATTCGGAGTGCCAGTAGATGTGAAAGAGAGACTAATGATAACTATTTCGATTTAGAAATTTAAATAATTTACACAATAATCAATTTAAAAATCCAAAACACAGCATAAATTTCATGGTTTTGAGTTGTCACTTCTGTCGGCAGACTTTATAACTGCCTCGACTTTTAATTTCTAATGGTGTTAAACTTTTATAGCATAAGAAGGTAAAGACTGTGTTTGGAAACAAGAAAAAAAATAATATAATAATTTATCGACCTCTTCAGACTAAGGAAGGTTGTAGTTTGGGAATCGCTGTCCCCGCCAGTTTTCAAACCACATTGTGCGCCGATGGTATTACTTAAGTGTTAATAATACGACATTAAAAGGGGCTTTGTACTTTACAATAGTAATTATATATTATTAGAGATTCGAAGAAAATTAATTATAAAATTGCGCTTATTATGGAATTCTGGAGAACAATCACCACAGAGTTCTCAAAAAGGTATGTAAGAAAAAAATCATGTCTGGATGGCTGTCGAACTTACGGAATGAAATACAAGGTCGAAATACCTTAGTCCGTGTCTAGTTTTTGCAGGTAGAAATGACGAAGCAGTGTATGTTATACGAATCGAGTTGGCGACACGTATGGTTTATGTATCTATTTGATGGGTATAGTTATTATAAAGACTGACTATAAAGGCTAACAAAACGCACAAGTTTACCATTTTTGGAATAATAACTAATTATAAAATATTTTAAGGTCATTCGCCTCCCACAAAAAAAATTATATCTCGTAAACTAAACAAAATTATAACGTCGGTATTTTTGTCAAATATATATATTGTATAACATACTGTGCGACGGTATTATCTCTCTATGATAATTATGACAATCAACATTGTTAATATATGTTACAATATTACAAAAATAGTTGTCGAACGTTACTACTTTTACCACCATAAGTTTACCACCTTGATCTATCCCTCGAGAAGAGTACACTTTTACTGAATGAAGGGTACCCTATGTCCTATTTTGTACTCCTGGCAACGTGTATACAAAATTTCATAATGGCCTGTTGAGTAGTTAAGGCATGAAAGCGTTACAAACAGGCGAACTGACATTATATTATCTATAACATTAGTTAGGATTCTAAAGTGCAATGTACTTTTAAGCTGATATATTCAACAATATAAAAACCCAGAAATAATAATAATGAAAAAAAAACAACAAAGAATTTAAATAAAATTCCTCCATATTGTGAGGTCGCCGTGTAAGTTTATGTGATGCCTATCTGATGATGCATGCGTGCAAGGTCCTCGCTCGTTTTATTATTATAATAGTGACGTCATAAATATAGATAAAATAATATCGATATATGTAATTTATTTTAAACTAGCCTATCCCAGCGATTTCGTTTGAGTCGTTTATTACCTCAATCGTTTTATTATATCTCAAAGGGATTATAGGCAGCGTTTTCGACGAAAGCTCCCAGCCGGCTTGACTTTTTCCGATACTTTCAACATGTATCGTTATATTTCAATCAATTTACAAAAAATCTTGACAAATGATACACATAAACCTTCCTTTCTTAAATCACTCTATCTCTTAATGAAAACCGTATAAAAGTCCGCCCACTATTTTTTGAGTTTATCGTGAACAGACAGACAGACGTTACGTCATGATTGAAGTTTGATTAATATTGTTCAAAAAATAGTCTTTGGAGGAATCTTAGTCTGTCGTGTAGTAGCTTTGATGTTCTATTCAAACTCATATGATATTTGACTCTATATTTTGTAATATTGGTGGCATTTTACGTAATATAGTTCGGTTATTGTTTCACCGAACTACTATTATAGTCATAAATTACAATCCGTATGTTATTTTTATTTATAGTTTACATTACTGTAAAGTTTCGTTAAAATCCGTTCAATAGATTTTGCTTGAAAAAGTAACAATGTACCCTCTTAAACTTTCTTGTATATTGTTAATATGTTTTATTGAAGAAAGCTTATAGGCAAAGGAACGACAGTGCATAGAATACATAATCCTCTTAGGCCTAATGAGAAGAGTGTACTTTAATTTTAATCTCTTATTGTACTCATTCCATTATCTCTTTCTTGGTCATGGTGGTCTAGTGGTTACTATACTCCTATATTCGCAGATATGAATCCAGGGATGTGTCATAGTACCGAAGTTCGCGTACATTTACCAATTAAAATTTATAACACTGCCGGCTGACCGTGAAGGAAAACTTCTTGAGGAAACCTGCACCTGAGAAATGTTCTTGCAGTACCACCATATGTGGCGAAATATAGAACTGTGGATTGTTTTGAGTTTAAAATCGCCAATACATCCTTAGATGGAGTGGCGATGATACCCATACTCACCTTCGGGAAGAGGCCTGTGGCCCTACCATGAATATAAAGGCTGATGCAATGATGATATCGGCTCAAACCCAAATATTAAATCATCTCCATTATTTATTTTTGATCGTTGGTACAACACAATAATGATAGACTACCATACGTACTAAAGGCACACTTAGGAGATCGGGTTCTTTCAATCGTTACATATTCAGTATCTAAAGAGAAGAATAAAGTATGGTATTCGATTGTATCACTACCATATCGCACTCTCTATTACATGTAGGCTGGCATGAAATTGGTGACTGGCTATAAGCTGTAAATCTATCGATAAACATTATAGTCTTTAGGTTGCATTATGCCGACCATCATGTACAGTGCGTGAAATCAAATTAACTATGTTGGAATTCGCAGCTTAATTTTTTTAATCGTATATATTACCGTGAAAGGGCAACACTATTAAAATCGCAACGTCAAGAATGCAAACAAACAATGTTAAAAAATTCACACGGGTCATCAGAAATGCTACCGGCGAATTTTTCAACTACATCTGTATTGGTTTTTTTATTTTCTTGTAAGAATAAATTACCATTCCATTCATTTCGATGTCGGGAACGTTGAATAACTATAAACAATTATTTATAGCTTTGATTTTTTATTTTGTGTGTTAAAAGTTAGTTGTGTTTTAAATTCGGATAAGTGAAAGTGTCTAGGTTTGTTCGTACGAGACGTAACGCGATATAATCTTTACTTCCGAGTGTAATTATAAAATTGTTAAGCAGTTTTTTTATAGGTATTATATTATGAATATTAAAGTTTTGATATAATAGGTAATTTCTTTGTTTTTTGTTGTATAATTGTTAAGAAGCAAATGTGATTCATCTAATTATATGGTAACCGCAGTCTGTATCTAAGATAACCTACATAAAAAAAACGCAATGTTGAGACCAGTCATAAGTTGCTTCTCCTAGGGATTGAGATTACATACCTCTCCTATAGCAGAAAAACTACACCCTTCGAACAGAATTAGAACAACAGTCACTGCTGTTTTGTGACAAAAATAGCTATAACATTGCCGGTCCTGCAATCGAATCTTGCAAAGTCTCTACCAGTCTGTAGACAGTTAGCTATTTCTCTCACAAAACAGCAATGACTGTTGTTCCGATTCGATGGGTATATTTGCACAGTAACACTCGACGTGTAATCTCAATATTCAAGAGTATCAACTTATTACGACTGCTTTCAAGATTGAGTTTATTTGATGTGGTTTATCTTAGATACAGGTTGCCGTTAACCTTTAATTAGGGGAATCACGTTTGTTTCTTTTTAACTTAAAATTTGGAAGTTGATTTTTTCTCTCTTAATATGTCTTTTTATTTATAAGTTTTAACGCTTCGTCACAATCTCAACTGATGTTAAATGACAATATGATCTAAGATATAAAATACACTAAACATAGATGGGGTAGCTGTCAAGTGTTGCTACCATGAGACACCACCAGGTGTTCAGCGAAAGACTTTCACCTTGAGGGTGGTGCTTAGCCAGGCGGACTTAGAAAAAATCCTACCACCATGCTATGGATTCATTACGATTCCCTTGATCGAAAGCTCCGACACCGTTGCTAGGATCCGAACGTATGTCCATCGACGCGGTGTCCGAAAACATTATCAACTAAGCCATCGCTTATATATTTTTACAATTAAAATATTACATTTTGCAATGTACAATTATATAATGAAATTATTTTAATTATTCGCGTTGGCAACGTCACTCGGAGTGTGAACGCACCTTTCATAATACGGACTACGGAAGAACAATAATGTGGACCGGATGCAACAAATGATAATTACATATTTTTAATGTTACAGTATGCTAGATTTTCATTAGGTGAAGATAAATATTAGCCATAATGATACTAGCAAAACTAGCTTCTTTCAGAGGGTACGCTTGTTTTGACCCATAAAATGGCATGATGTTTGTCCACGATGAACTCCAAAACTACTCAACCGATGTTCATGAAGGTTGGCATTTATGTACAATTTGGTCAAACTAGAGAGATAGGATTATTTATATTTGAATTTAGAGGATATATCTTAATATATATATTTTTGTGGCGTGGTTGTGACTGAACTCCTCCTACGCTGGACCGATTTTGATGAAATTTTTTGTGCGTGTTCCAGTGGATCCGAGAATGGTTTAGATTCACAATTGGACCCGGTAGGTGGCGCTGCGGTTGACTTTTGGGATTTATATTTTTTATATATAAGGCAGGACAACATCAGCCAGGTCCGCTAGTATATATATATATATATATAAAATATAGCCTCTATATTTTTTTATTACAAGTTAAATTATTGTCAATAATCAACATTGTCGTTAATTGTAAATTTCATCAGTCTCGAATAGATGGCGCTTAAAATTAGTTTGCTGACAGAAAACTGTAGGACAGACTGTTATAGATATCTCATAGTACAACGTTTTAATTTTGAATTTATTTTTCAACTCCAGTTTATTTTACGGTGCACGTGTCCTGTTAATCTATTTACCGCGTAACCTCACTTTTTCTGTATCAAGTTTTTAGGCAGACTTATTACTCCATAATACCAAATACATTATCATAATTTAATTTAATTATATGATACAAACTAAATGCTTACTATTTGCTCATGACTTAAAATTATATAGCGAAATAAAACATCTAGACCACACACTTATACTTCAAAGCTTTCTTTCTTAATCATTACTAGCAAGCTAGTAGGTGGTAGCGTCACGCTGGTTTCAGCATGAATGGGTTGGCTCGCCCGGGGTAGTACAACCCTCTCACGGAAAACCGACGTGAAGTAACAGCGCTTGCATTGTTGCGTATCGTTCGGTCAGTGAGAGCGCCGGAAGCCCACCTCCCCTCCCCTCTTCTCTTCTCTCCCCCTCCCTTTGTCCCGAACACGGGCTGGCATTCCACTTTCGTCTACCCTGGTCTTGTTAGTCTCTAACAGACATTTTTACTTATCATCCTATATTTAATCTTCGCTGCTTTATTAGAAAATTTTTTCGATAGAAAATATGTCCTGATTTTGATAATGATGCCACGCACAATTTGATCTCCCCTACTACTATCTGAAGTACACAGCCACTTGTGTAACACTGCCGAACACGTTCGGACACGAAAGCTGCTCCTTCTCCCCACTGGACCCACCACCGTAGCATCCAGAATTCAACATCGAGAAATTCACTTTGTTTCAAGCGTATCCACTTGTGTACAATAACTGACCCAGTCTACCCTAAAATGCCACCATGTATTAATTTTTGCTCTTTTTTTATACTGACTAGGGTATTGACCAAGCAATTTTTTTTGTCTTAACAGCTGGGTCACTGGAGCTTATAAAGGCGAGAGTTTTTAAGGCACACAGCAGATTTTCCATTTTGAGCCACCCACTATTTCTCAATGATGCGCGTGCACACCTCGGGTTTGGCAAAAAAAGAAGGTGTTGCCTGATACATGCAATTCGCGACCTTTCTGCCAGTTAAAAATCCTAAGATAAGAAAATTATTTATACATATTGATTTAGTTGAAACATATATGAGTACCAAGAAGTACCATACCTCAACAGGACTCTTATATATATTTCGTATCGGATAATATTCTAATTACTATTTCGATGTTTGATAAGGGATGAAAGAAAAAAAAAAACACTTCTTTTTGCAACCAAATATTTTTACTCGTAAGTATTTGTGAAAATGTGTGGAGGTGGCTATATGTGTAATGTTTTTTTTTTGATGTAAGATTTTGTGTCTTTTTATCGCGCGGGCAGCGTACTAAATTGGGCCCCACGCTAAGAAAAAAAAAAATTTGTTTTTTTCGCTGCCGCCCTAATATTTAATTCTTATTAGATGGATAGAGATATTTACGCAACGTCTATCTACTTTATTTATATTAGAGTTCCCACCTATATATTTAGTCATCACGCTATCCTCAAACTTGAAAGTCGTCGTCAAGCAGCTGAAATATGGTAGGATGTTCCTGCAGCTGCACTCGAGAGCTAGTCCCCTCTGGGTTTAGCGTGGTTACCATCTTAGATCTTGTCATTTAACATCTGTTTGAGTTTTTGGCGGGATCTTGGTCTGTCATGTAGTAGATTTTATTTTTTATTCATAATCTTGTGTTACTTGACTCTATATTGTGTAAAATTCGTGATGTTTTCAATTGTGACATAGTTTGTTTATTGTGCATAATTGAAGTGAATAAAGTTGAAAAAAATGCCACGGATCTCATGACCGTTACATGCGCATCCCACAAAAATTCCATGGAAGGTTCTAACAAGATGGCCACCTTCTTTTTAGTTTTACTTCTTGAAATTATCCCAATCTAAAAAAATATCACTTGTAATATTGATACTCACTTAACAATGGCAGTAATAGTCTACGTAGAAGACTGGTTGCTAAAATGGAATACGAAGGAAGAACTCGAAAGTACTATTAACTACTCGACAATGAAATATCATTGAAATTATAGCAAGAAACTCGTAATATCGATACTTACTTGAGTTCAATGGTGGTAATGGTCTACTAGAAGACTGGTTGCCGAAAATGGAATAGAAGAAGAACTTGTAATACTATTAACCACTCGGCAATGGCAGTAATAATCTAAAAGATTGGTTGCCAAAAATAAAGTTAAAAAAAAAACATCTGTTGAAATTGTGCTCAAATGGAAGAACCTATAAAGTATTTAAAAAAAAATCTAAATGGTATTGAAAAGTTCCACTATATTCTATTCGAAGATTTATCTTCGCAAATGTTTTTATGAGCAAACATCTCTTCGCTTGTCAATACTTTTAAACAATTATATACTGTGATTAATACCAATGTTACTGATATCGGCATCTTTCACTACTCCTTTTGGGAATGTCGCTCGAGACTGCTTAAATTATATGCATCGTGATTTATTATTAACTTATAATTTGCATTCGGTTTCTCTTTTTGAGAAAGTACTGCTATAAAATATGGTGCAACATATGCACATCTGATGTGAACTGGTGTGTTATTCGTTTTATATAATACTAGCTGTGCTCGCGACTCCGTCCGCGTGGAACGTAATGAAAAAGGACAGTGACTAATAAAGTCGCGTCGTCATTAAAATTACAATAACTTTTGATAGAGTGAACCCATTTTAATGAAATCAAGACTAAATCTTACTCGAGGATATGATTTATGATTTTCTTGGTGAAGGTTTATCGTGAACGCAATACTTCAGCAGTGGTGCGTGTTCATACAGACAGACAGACATTTATAAACATGATTGAAATGTATTTTATTACTTATTCCAAGACACCTGCAACAATTTTTGTATAAAAAGTACAGACACGTTATATTTACATTCTTATTATATGTATAGAACTAGCGAGCCCGGCAGACGTTGTCCCGCCCTGATTATAAAGAAATTCTGGACAAATTATATACCAAAACGTTCCTCGTGAATCACTTTATCCACTGGTGAAAACCGCATAAAGATTCGTTCAGTAGTTTTTGAGTTTAACGCGAACAGACAGACAGACAGACGCGGTAGCGGATTTTGTTTTATACTATGTAATGATGATATAGTTGATCACTTAGCCTACGATGTTTATTAACTTAACAAAGTACAGAGGAAAAAGATGAAAAAGGGAAAGCAGAAATATATTTAGCTTACAAAAATTCTTCTACGCATGCACAGCACACCGCTTGTCTCATTTATATTGACTAGCGGGCCCGGTGGAGGTTGTCCTGAGCCTGTCCTGTCCTGTCCTGGAGGTTATCAATAAAAAAAACGTCGGAAAATTGTATACCTAAACCTTTCTCGTGAATCACTCTATCTACCGGTGAAAACCGCATGAAAATCCGTTCAGTAATTTTTGAGTTTATCGCGAACAGAGAGACACACGTGGCAGAGGCCTTTGTTTTATAATATACTAGCTGACCCGCGCAACTCGATTATTACCTGTTCCGATTTTATTTCCAAACGCGAGAAATCTTAAAAATCCTTAGAACACGATTGTAGGGACACCTACCGGATCCAATTGTACCTTTGTGCCTTTGTTAAAATCAGAAGGACGTATTATATTGTTAGGTAAAATGTTATACAACACAATATTAAATCGGGGCAATTAAAAAAAATGTTTTACAGTATCTTCATCCAAACCACAATCACATATTGAGTTGTCCATGATTCTAAGTTTTACAAGATGGACTGGAGAACACACGTTTACAGATAGATCCTCGGTCTACAGATAGTAGACGCAGCAAACTTGCAGCAGTCACGAAACTTATATGGCCATGGCTTACCAGGAATATTGTTTTGAATAGAAGCATATGATATGCCTGTAATTGGGTTGGATACATTCCAGTTTGAGTTCCATAATGGAAACAAAATAGTCTTGTTTGGGCAGGATAAATCCTGAACATAGGTTTTATAGTGAACAAAATATCCAGTCTGGATAGCTTCTTTAGCGATAAGATCAACAGCTTTATTACCCTGGATCCCACTATGCCCTCGTATCGATGCCGGAACTACATAAATTCCTAAACAATGACATTGATACAAATTGAATTGATTAATTGTGATAACTAATGTTTTATGGAAACATGTCAAAACAATATCAAATGTAGTGTAAAAAATTTCAAAAAGAAGAAAAAGCCCTTTATTCTTGAAGGAAAATAATTTAAATGATAAAAGAAAACATTTATATATAGATTTTTTGTGCCAGCAACCATCTCGGGCGTTCCCAGAACACCCTACAAAATTATTATCACAATTTGATCAGTAGTTTCGGCATGCATTGAGGAGAAACATTAATTTTTATATATAAAGATAGTGATTAAGATATAGCCCACGACATATTGACGATTTCAAACTTCAAAAAATCTACATTTCTATATTTTCCCACATGTATCTACTACAAAAACATTTCTCAGGTTCAGGTCTTTTCGAGATGTTGTCCTTCACTTGATAGTGTCTGATGACGATAGTGTTACCAATTTAAATAAGTAAATATATGCGAATTAACGATATATAATATAATCTTATATATATATATTATATTATATATAATAATAAAAAGATACGAAACGGGCTAAAGATTGATCGATTTAGAACTTACAAAAAAATTAATATTAATTCATAGATTTTATTAGTTAATCGATTGATATTATAGCCAGAAGCAATCTAAGCTTTAGAAGCATTGGCATGCTTGGCAGCTACACTGTGGCATACAGCCATGACTCGAATGTGGGCACCGTAACCGCAAATATTTTATTGCATATAATAAAATTTCTTCGCAGAATTTATGCGGGTCCATTGTTTGATTCAGTTACGTAATGTGGAAAATAAAAATGATTAAAATAAAAATTGGAAGCGTATAATTAACTATAGCGTTCATTATTTAAATTTCAGAATTTGTTTATTAAAATGATTAATATTAGTCTGGCTTTCACATCTATTGGCACTCGGACCAATAATTTATATACATTCTTATAAAGTTTATTAATTAATCAAGAATATGATGGGCTGCACAATCTCAATACAAAAAAATTGTGTGGTTTTATGAAACCACGGTAAAAGTGAAACTTTTTTTCACACTATAGACATTTAACTAATAATAGTCTATACACTACACGGTCAGCTGCTGCGAACTATAGGCGCCGCCATATTGGCCCTGGCTGCTCTAACGAGCGCCTTTCACTTTATCCCTACTCCGCGGCCGACCATCACGCGACATGCAACACACAGACGAAAAAGTTTGAGAGGATGTAATAAAAGTTTCACTTTAAAAATTAGATTTACACAGTTATACTATGCGTCGCTAGTCTGACGCACGCCGCGCAAGCGCAATACGGTCGCTCATGCTTACTCTAGCATATCGGAGACGCGAAACTATATAATACGTTTTTTTCTGTCAAAAAATACAACTCAATGAGCCTAAATAAGTTTTCACTTCAAAAATCGATATGTATATTCCATTATAGTCTACCTATGCAAATAATAATAATGTAAATCTAATGTATCTGTACTTTTAGATTTGTTTAAAAAAAAATTCTAGCAATAGGTAATAAGATATACATATTTCAATCAATTTTAGAAATGGTCATCTGTTTGTACGAACACGCATCACTGATAAAAGGCTGCGTCTATGACAAAACCTTTTCAAGAAAATCATTATTATATACTAGCTGTCCCCCGCGGCTCCGCACGCGTATTTTTAAATGTATTAAAGAAATGTAAAATTGTAAATAGGTGTGTACATTACAGAAATGCTTTTTCAAAAACATTTGTAACTACGACATGCACGCCATCTACTGTAACATGTAACGTTTACATTAGATATATGAATACTAATAGTATTTCGAATGGGATGGGATTTATCATCAGCAACATACCTGGAACTTCAACCTACTATATACCACACTCAGTGCTCACTAACACTATATAAGAAAGTAATGAAATTTTGCTTACATTATCGAACAATATGTTTAAATTTTTATTATATATATAGAATATGTTATATTGTTGTATACTTAAGTTTTCTTATACGTCGCTATAATCACTAAGTTATGTAGACGCAAACGCGGTAAATAAAACAATATGGCCGCCAAAATGGCCAAAAAGATGATATAATTCATATTGCATATAAATATATGACTTTCAATTATGTATAATAATTATTCTTGGAGTCCAGTAAAGCACACGACTCAGGCGGTTGTAACATTTTTGTGATCAATTTCACATGGACGAATACACAGGTAGCAGTGCATCACACATTAACATTCATAAAAAAATTCATACAACAAAACAAAATAACAACAACAACAAAACAGTAACAAAATAAAATAGTCTAAGTTACTTCTTATAAGGTGAGTTATCTGCCAGTGAAAGCCCCGTGAAAATCAGTTCAAGCTAATGCTTGCAGGATATTGCACTGCGGCCGAAGGCGAATAAAAAAACCTAAATTACTTTTTATGAGGTTTGCTATCTACCAGTGAACACCCTTTGAAAATCGGTCCAACCATTTTAGAAATAGCAATGCGGACGAAGCCGCGGACAAATAAAGTACAATATTGCAAACGCTATAGTTTCGGCTATTTGCCAGTAAAATTCCCGTTAAAATAGGCCCAGCCATTTTGGAGATTACCCGGAACAAACAAACAAACAGACAAAATAAAATAATATAAAAATATAGACGAAATATTAAAAAAAAATTTTTGGATTTGTAGCCATATACATATAAAAAGTTGTTTTTTATTGTCATCACAAACTTTTTTTTATATCGTAATAGATAAATTTTGAATAGGAAAACAAAATAAACTTTGAAAATGTTTGCGATAGAAACTTCCACGTTACCATGGCAACGTTATAATATTAACGCTAACAATATCGTAAAAGAAAAAAAGTGCCCGATTTTGAAACATTTTTATTGGTGCCCTGTTTTGAGTTTGGTGATGATATTAGCCTAAGCCTTTTCGATAAATGAGCTTTAAAACCGAAGGTTTTTTAATCGGACTGGTAGTTCCTGAGATCATAGCGTTCAACCAAACAAACAAACAAACTCTTCAGCTTTATATATTATTATATATTATTGATAAAAACACAGCAAATTAATTAATCACTATATTTTAATATATATTACAAATTTCACGTGGCAGTCCATTGCAATAGCCTCACGGAAAAGGAAAAAGAAGATTTAGTGCTGCCACTATAATCCTCGGTTACTTCGGAGCCTTACAATCATAAAACATATCTTCGAGTAACTTTTAGTCTTTCTTTTATTAAAATCACTTCGGTCTATAAAAAGTTATTGTAATTTTAATGACGACGAGACTTAAGTGCGAGGGAATAGTCGATGGTAATTAGACTTGATACATTCAGATGACTTTATGTACATCAGGTTCCACGCGAACGAAGTCGTGGGCACAGTTAGTGTTAAATAAGAGAGTATAGCATTCAGTACCGTTACGCGGGGGACGTGACCTACCGCATTACGATCACGACTCGCCAATTTATAATCGTGCGAGGGAATATTTTTGTCGCAGACGCGAGGTCGATGAGCAGTTTTCGAGGACCGTCGAAATCCAATTAACGAATGGGTCGAGTGACCTCATTCCCGTACGCGGGTTTCTCGAAACCTTTTCAATGCGAGTAAATCTAGTTCAGTGTTAATTGGATTAATGCAAACTTTTCGCAATATAAAGTCGGGTGTCGGTTTGTACGACTCCTCTCTTATTAAAGACTAACTATGACCGTGACTTCGTCCGCGTGAAACCTTATATAAAAAAACAGCGATTAATAAAGTCATCTGATTGTATTAAGTCTAAGTACTATCTACTTTTCTTTCGTATTTCAGTCGCGTCGTCATTAAAAGTACAATAACTTTTGATATACCAAACCGATTTTAATGAAACAAAAACTAATTGTTACTGGAGAATATGATTTATGATTTTCTTGGTTTGAGGTTTTATTGTGAACCCAGTACTTGAGGAGTGATACGTGTTCAAACAAACAGACAGACATGCAGACAGTCAGACATTTCTAAAAATGATTGAAATGTTATTCTATTATTAATTCCTAGACGTCTGCAACAATTTTTTTCACAAAAATCGAAAAATACAGACACATTGAATTTACATTCTTATTATATATATAGACTAGTGGGCACGGCTGACGTTGCCACGCCCTGATTATAAAAAATCCTTGACAAATTGTAAACCAAAACCTTCCTCAAAAATAACTTTATCCACTAGTGAAAACCGTATCAAAATCCGCTCAGTAGATTTTGAGTTTATCGCGAACAGACAGACAGACAGACGCGGTAGGGGACTTTGTGTCATACTATGAATGTAAAAATAATGATATATGTTGTACTATGTCGCTACTACACGTACTCGATACGAACACGACACGACTCGTATTCGATTGCCTTATACGATAAAGATTGAATGATTAAAAAAGTATTAACAGTGACTTAGTCTAACCTATATTTACGACATTACCTAACACGTGGGCGACGTTGAGACATAAAAAACGTTCATTTAACAATGCCTGCTTCAATATTCACATCGTGACAAAGCTAATATCGACAATGACGCAATTTTATTATACAAAACGTCGAATGTATAGGCACGTTGTTAGTTATGTTTCTTGTACGAAAAAATCATCTAAATATTTAAAAATCTAGTGTCATGATGTTTGTCCTCGACGAGCTCCGAAACTACTCAACCGATATTCATAAAAGTTGGCATTTATTTATAATTTAGTCCAACTTGAGAGATAGGTTAATTGATATTTCGATTTATGACCTCAATATTTCCTAAGTACAAATAAAATGATTGTCAGTGTTGATTATCGTTATCAATTGTAAATTTTCTGTCTCGAACAGGTGGCACTTTAAATTAGTTTGTTAACAGAAAACTGTAGGACCATGGCGCCACGCTTTAATTTTGAATTTCTTTTTCAACTCTAGTTTATTTTATAGCGCACGTGTTCTGTTAATCTATTTACTACGTAACTTGTCTTTGTCTGTGTCAATTGTTATTTCATTTTCATGTGGTGTGTATTATTTTGAATGATTATTATAATTAAAAATATTTAGTAATAAAATGTTCAGATTATTTACTAATACAGTGTAACGTTGGAAATTTTATGTTATTATTTGTACTTGACTTTATCTTCTAAATACCTTCTTAATCGCTATTGGATTTTAATTTAATTGTTCGTTCTTTACCCCGACAGTTTTTAGGCAGACTCATTACCCCATAATACCAAATACTTTATCATAATTTTAATTCAATATGTAATAAATAAGCCACAGCAACGCGTAGCCGAGTCAGCTAGTAAATTGTAAATAAGTAACCGGTATTACTAGACGAAACTTCAACTAAAAAGCTGAAAGATAATTGTATCAGAGACATTAGACCTTGTGGTTTCCAGGTTAATTCTTCAGTAAATTACGATCACGTTTCTATAATGCAATTGGAGGCAAATAACATATCTCCATTTAACAGTAACCCTTCCGTTATAACAGAACTGGCAATCGAGACCGCGGAGCCACTGTATCGAATGTGGCTTAACTGAGTTACGCTTACTTCGTTAGTATTGGTTCAGGTTATGATTTTTTTTAAATATTCGAACTGGAATTTATGATTCAGTACTTAATGTATTTTTAGTAAAGTATTTGGACTACTTCTCAAATTACAGCAATTCTCTATAACCAATTTGTAAAATAAAATCGTGGTGGCCTAGTGGTTTAACTGGTGGAACATCAATCCGATGTCCGCAGGTTGGAATCCCGGCATGTACTGACAAATTTTTCGTAATTCGCGTACATTTACTCATTAAAATTGAAAACACTATCGGCTAACGGAGAAGGAAAACATTAATTATATCTGTTACTTATTTAAAAATCCATTTCCAAAGAAGTAATACCGATTTGAAATTGAATTATTCTATCAACCAATTTTGCGCTCTATTTGGGAATGTTAATAAGTTCGTGTCAAGTGCAAAATTTATCATAATTTTACTGTAAATCGCTGTTGGATAATAATAAGAGACGTTACAATAACTTGGTATTTATTAATACGCTTACCTGTATATAAGAAAATCTTTGTTGGTTCATATGAAAGAAATTGAGACATCTAAATATTTTCATGCTATCTATTTTAATATAACTCTACATTATATTATATATCGTAATAACAATAACAAAAAGAGTCTACCGAAACGTGATTGGGATTTTTCAAGCACCCGACAAACGTTTCTTTAATACGAGAGGAACAAATTCGAACAAATTTTATACAACGAGCCATTCATAACTTCTACCCACCTGCTATATGGAAGCACGGGCCACAAATTTAGAAAGTATCTTAACTCTGATTGGAATCTACTGTGTATTATTGTAGCATCTGGTCCAGTTTTGAAACGGAAGCGAATTATGTATATATTTTTATGTGATTACTAGCTATGCCCACTTCGCTTCGTCCACGTGGAATTTAATGCGAAAAGCAGTCTTTTTTTATACATTATATAATATACTGTTTTTGGAAGACACTGAATTGCATTTACCCACCTTACCTTATCTACTTTACCTTACCTTACCTTGCCTACCTTATCTACTCTTTTCTCGTTCTTAACTCGAGCCGTCATTCAATTTACAGCAACTTTTGATAGAGTAGACCGATTTTAAAGAAATAAAGACTAAATGTTATTGGAGGATATGCTTTATGATTTTGTAATAACACTGTATAGGTTTTAGCGTTTGACTACAATCGAACCTGTTGTTAAATGACGATGCGATCTAAGATAGTGAAGGCGCCAAACCTAGGTAGGGACTGACTCTTAAGTGCACATATCACTTTATTCTTGACAAGTACATACTAACTAAGTATTAAGTAAGTACTAACATTGTTTAACAATGAACAGAAAAAACGCTATAGATTCACTATCCAGGTAACACAAATTAATCGGAGTTCCGTAAATAATTAAAAAGCATCATATTGATTCGCTTAGTTGCGTTATATTTCGCTAAACGTGAATATAGGTACTATAATCTTATTAGCTGCTACATAGCTTTCGGTGTGTAGTAGACTGATATATAAATTCTTTCAATTACAGAAAAAAATTACACTATGTGTTCTAAAGCCAAGCAAAGTAAAGATAGAAATGAAACTTTTGTATTACAAGGAAACATTTTTATTCAAAAGTACATCAAAAACCCAACGTCACGTGGCATTACCAGGTGGTCACCCATCCATTTACTGTTCGCTCCCGACGTTGCTTAACTGCGGTGGTCGGACGAGAACCGCTGTTTACACTCTATCCGACACATTGTTTATACCCACCACTTTTTGTCACACAAAAAGGTTGCCGATCAGAACTGCAAATCTATTCCATAAGAATTTTCACTTCAAAAGTTCCCTTTTCCGCAGTGTTTTTGTTGTACCTATAAATTCCACATTCATTATACGTACGGCTAAGGAGTGGAATTCACTCCCGGCGTCTGTCTTCCCGTCATTTTATAACTTGGGACTCTTCAAGAGTAGAGTGAACAGGCATCTAGTGGGTAAGCGCGATACATCGTCGGCCTCATCGTCACTTACCATCAGGTGAGATTGTGGCCAAACGCGTACCTGTTGAACATAAAAAAAATATACTTAAGAATGATATCTAAGAACTAAAATCGTCGTTATATGCATATAATGAATCGCCAAAACTCGTGAATTGGACCACTAGCTAATAGCGTACTATCCCAAGGCTAACACTCTGAACATTTGCCGATGTATAGGGTTGGCGCGTTATGACAAACAATATGCGGTTTTTGGAACTTTCACCTGGTAAAATATTTATTATTAAACAACCAATGCTTACAAAGGTATTGATCATCTGTAATTTACTCTGCTTCATCATTAGGGATTGTATGGCTTTAACCTAAAATATTGCAAGAAAAATTATCAATAACTAGCCTCTGCCCGCGACTTCGATCGCGTGGAATAGTTACTTTGGGCTAACGCTAAGACGCAGCGGAAGCACTGAAGAGGAAAAAAAACGACTTTGAAACATTCTACATTGGTGCTCCGCTCCTATTGGTCTTAGTGTGATGATATATAACCTATAACCTTTCTCGATAAATGAGCTATGTAACACTGAAAGAATTTTTCAAATCGGGCCAGTAGTTCCTGAGATTACCCCCGTCATACGTCATACGTCACAAACTCACAAATTCACAAACTTTACCTCTTCATAATATTAGTATAGATTTACTAGAAATGTAACTTATTTCTAACTATTTACTTTGTGTATTTATTACATTATTTTATTACATACAAAAAATCAATTGTTTCTCTTTGAAGCAGTAATATAGATAATACGAAAAAGATAAAAATAATTACTATGAGTTAGTTATCTTTAGAGAATATAAATACACCACCCCGTAGTTTTTTGTAGGCATTTTTAAAAAGTTTATTTCTTCTTACCATTATCCCACGGAAGTAGGATAGGCACAACGTGTTTTCCTTTTCCACTCTCGCCTATCAGATGTCATCTCAGTATTCACACCTTTTACACACATCTCATTTTTCACACAATCCATCCATACCTTTTTCGGTCTTCCTTTACTCCTATATCCATCCATCGTCAAACTCAAAGCTTATTTCAATTTTAAATTTAAAAGTTTATTTCTATAGTACATTATGTATCTCATCTATCTTCAGTGTATATCAAATCAGTCTTAATAACGCACAACAACCCTGAGTTCTGTATCACCGCAACACCAATAGGAACTGTAACAGTAAATTAACTCTGGCAGCGGTGTTTGTTGCTCGGAGCGTTGTTATACATGTTAGTACGAACAGTTCTTAAATCACGCGATATTCGAAATCACCATCGCTTGTAGATCACTTCATGGATGATAGAATCGTATACTTCAATTGTAGTATCCGCGGAAATTTTCTAACGATATAATCAACTAGCTGTGCCTGCGACTCCACCCGCGTGGATCCTAATATAAAAAAAACTGTGACTAATAAAATCATCTGAATATATTAAAAGTCAATTTATTTATCTACTTTTCTCTCGTACTTAATTCGCGTGGTCATTAAAAGTACAATAGCTTTTAATAGACCGAACCGATTTTAATGAAACAAAGACTAAATGTTACTCGATTTTTGTGAAAACATTTTATCATGAACGCAGTATTTTTATTAGCAGTGATGCGTGTTCATACAAACAGACAAACAGACATTTCTAAAAATGATTGAATATAAATACTAATTCCAAGCAACAATTTTTTTTACAAAAATCTAAAAAGTCCAGATACGTCAGATTTACATTCGTATTATAACTAGCTTCTGCCCGCGACTTCGTCCGCGTGGAATAGTTACTTTGGCCTAACGTTAACACGCAGCGGAAGCTCTCAAAAGGGAAAAAACCGCGATTTTGAAACATTCTTCACTGATGCTCCGCTCCTATTGGTCTTAGCGTAATGATATATAATTTATAGCCTTTCTCGATAAATGATCTATCTAACACTGAAAGAATTTTTCAAATCGGACCAGTAGTTCCTAAGATTAGCGCGTTCAACCAAACAAATAAACTTTATAATATTAGTATAGATTACTTCTCTTCTCTCGTACTTACCTCGAGCCGTCATTCAAATTACAATAACTCTTGATAGAGTACACCAATATTAATAAAACAAAGACTAAGTTACTCATGAAGACATGCTTTATGATTTGAGGTTTTATTGTAAACCCTGTACTTTAACAGTGATGCGTGTTCATACAAACAAACAGACAGACATTTTCAAAAATGATTGAAATGTATTCTATTACTTATTCCTAAACACGTGCAACAATTTTTTTCACGAAAATCAAAAAAGTACAGACACGTTAGATTTACATTCTTATTATTGTATAGATAGATATAGATTTTTTTTCATTGGATCATCATAGATATAAAATTTAGTTGACAGTTGACACATTGCGTTTTGATAAGTTGTATACTTCATTCACGCTACGCGATACTTTAGGCCGTTTTCAAGGAGATATAAATAAATTAGTACATATGTATTTTGTGATTTTTTTTTGGCATCCTATCTTCAAGTAGTTCATTACTGCCATTGGTAAGTAGGCAACGGTGCTACAAGTTTTCCGCGATCCTTTCAATTTTTTAACAAAACCCTCTTGTTAGAAATTTGCAGAGAGTTTTTGTGGCAATTCAGAATCCATGCTCCTTGCCATTATTTCTCATCCACTTCACTTGTGCACAATAACCAAACTTTAATAAGCTTTATTAACATCACATGGCATTCCGGGATCCCGCCAAAATCTCCACATTTGTAATTCAAAATGTAGAGAATCGTGGCGGTCGAGTGGTTTGACCGGTGAAATGTTAATTTGTTGTCCGCAGGTTCGAACACCGAAATGTAGCAACAAATTTTTCGGAATTCCCATACATTTACTAATTTAAATAGATAACACTATCGGTAACAACGTGAGGCAACTTGAAGCTGAGAATTGTTGTAATAGTACCACCGTAAATATATAAATAATTTAGAGTCTAAATTAATGAATGGAGTTTTTGGCGGGATCTTGGTCTGTCATGTAGTGGATTTTATTTTTTATTCATAATCTTGTGTTACTTGACTCTATATTGTGTAAAATTGGTGGTGTTTTAGGTAATATAGTTTGTTTATTGTGCATAAGTGAAGTGAATGGAAAATAATACCACGGACCATGAATTCCGAGATGCCACAAAAATTCCATGGAAAGTTCTAACAAGAGGGCCACCATCTTGTTAGGTCATTGAAATTATATCAAGAAACTTGTAATATCGATACTCACTTGACAATGGCAGTGATGGTCTACTAGAAGACTGGTTGCCAAAATGAAATGGAAGAAGAACTTGAAATACTATTAACTACTCGACAATGGCATTCATTGAAATTATATCAAGAAACTTGTAATATCGATACTCACTTGACAATGCAGCAATAGTCTACTAGAAGACTGGTTGCCGAAAATGGAATAGAAGAAGAACTTGTAATACTATTAAATACTTGACAATGGCAGTAATAATCTAAAAGATTGGTTGCCAAAAATAGAGATAAAAAAAAAAATTAATGAAATTTTATAATTTCTAAATTGTAATTATTAACATTAGTATGGTTTTCACTTCATTTCACATTTTTATACAGTTTATTAGTTATACAAACACACATATGACACACCAGAGTTCATACAATGTCTGGCACAAGCGTAATGCATCACGAATATGTCGCGGTCGTCGATGACGCGAACCCATAATGTTTTCCCCTACTATTTTATTTTTAAATCAAAATTAAATGCAACTATCGTCGATAAACAAATAGATTTATTTTCGATTACGTACTTACCCATCTCTACTGTGAACTGTCAAAATTCTAAGTTTGAGAGTTTTTTTGGCGGGATTTTGGTCTGTCGTGTAGTGGATTTTACATTTTATTCATAATCTTGTGTTACTTGACTGTATATTGTGTAAGATTGGCGGTGTTTATGTAATATAGTTTGTTTATTGTGCATAAGTGAAGTGAATGGATAATAATACCACGGACCATGAATTCTGAGATGCCACAAAAACTCCATGAAAAGTTCTAACAAGAGAGCCACCATCTTGTTGGAACATTGAATTAATTACTCGACAATGGAAATTAACAAACACTCTGGGTGAGAGAAACGAAATAATTCAGACAAGAAAGATGGTACGCTACTATTAATAAGGAGTTTTAGATAAAAAAGACGGATAAAAGAATATGTATGAAATATTATGTAGAAGATTTGGCGCTTATGCCTTTATATTAACTTGGACACGGAAGAAAATTGGTTAAAGGATACATAAGAAACCTATATTGACAACTTCAGAATTGGCAGTATGGATTAATTCCTTCGCCTGTCCTATTGGACGAATATTATTACTACTACTCTAAGTTTGACAGAGTATAATTCGAACCAATATAATACAAAAATCTTCAACATAAAACTAGCATTCTACACTTTAAGTAGTAAATTATCTGAGTTTATAGGACTTAATATCCGGAATCACTTTTCGCTAATAAATGACTACACTATAAACAACATAGGGTATATTTTCTTGTTGTTAAATTTTATGCGGTAATAAATGTTTACACGTACGAAGTAATCCTTGCCTCTCGTCTCCAATAAACTATCAATTGCCAGTAACTCAAACTGCTTCTAATTTGTTCTTCTTTTAATTAACGCCTACGCAAATTAAACAGCAACGCAATAACTTCATGTTTTTTTAAATAGTTTATCTCTTTTATATTATTTGCTGCATTAATTGTCAAGCATATTTTGAATACCTCATGAGCACTTAATTTTTTAGAACAATCCGAAGTCATAACAACAAGGATTTTTCCTGAACTGGCACTTTCTCTTTACCAAATAAATGCTGCCACAAAATAAATAATGTTTTTTAAATTAATTAATGTACATCTGTCTTCTAGTTTTTTGCAGCTGTAGTGTAAATGATAAACAGTGATAGATCAAGTTAATAGAAATTTGCTATAAGTCAATAGTGAAAACACTAGGTCAATAGTGCAACAGTAGGTCAATAGTATGTATGATTGTCTGGTTTCATAGCGTGATTTCAATAATCGCACTGACTTCAATCCTTAATAGTCTATGTGACACTTTTGTTGTTGCAAGTATTCATAAGATGCGACAATTATTTGTCATCACGAAAAATATTACAATTATTACACTTTATTAATATAATAAATAATAGTTTAAAAAAACTAAAAAAACACGCTTTCATAAAAAATCCAAATAAAAACAGAAAATAAAATTTAATAAATTTGGATTAAAAATAGTGTAAATTAGAAATAAATGTATATTATTGTAAAAAGTGACAAAAAAATGATAATGACCTCCAGATATCAGTATTTTTATCATTTTTTTGTCACTTTTTACAATAATATACATTTATTTCTAATTTACACTATTTTTAATCCAAATTTATTAAATTTTATTTTCTGTTTTTATTTGGATTTTTTATGAAAGTGTGTTTTTTTAGTTTTTTTAAACTATTATATATTTTTCATTTTTTTGGTTTAATTTTTTTTTTAGTTAAAATTTTTAAACTTTTTTTTTCGGATTATTGCATTGTCATCGACCTTTGACAGGTGTGCAAAGTTTGAATTAAATCTGATCGTTCAAAGTAGGACAAAATCGAGCTCAAAAGGGTCGGTTACAAACAAACATACAGGTGAAGCTAATAAAAGCGTGATAAAAAAGACAAAACAAGGGCAGTAATATCACTAGGAATGATTTTGGATGAATTAAAATCGTTCTGTTTAGTCATAGTGTTTGTTTGTTACGCTTTGATGACTTAAGACGGAAAAAAAAGATATAACTTACACTTAATTAAAAAAATGTACTGTTCTCAAAGGATAGATCAAATCTTCGTACACGCGAGAAAATCCGCCGGCAAAATCTTTTATTTTAATATTTTGAAATCGTTTTTAAGAACTATATTTAATTTATAAAAGGGCAGTCTGTGTGTGTCGTTAAGACACACGATGGAAGTGAAACTTTCATATTACAGGGGAATCATCTTAATTTAAAAAAAGTCGAGGCAGTCATAAGGACTGCTGACAGAAATGAAAACTCAAAGCAATAGAATAAGTGTATTCTCTTTTGAATTTTTAAATTAATTATAGT
This sequence comes from Antheraea yamamai, assembly GCA_036509395.1. Lineage (NCBI taxonomy): Eukaryota > Metazoa > Arthropoda > Insecta > Lepidoptera > Saturniidae > Antheraea > Antheraea yamamai. The sequence goes on from AP028440.1 coordinate 2,046,609, forward strand.
CTGAATTATTTAAATTACATAATTTGTTTATTGAAATTACATTAGTTTGTTTTTCATTATTAGCACTCTGAACAATAATTATATACATTTTACGCACAATTTCAATACCAAATATCAATATTAGATGCACACAGGCCGCTAATCTGACGGAAGCGCAATACGATCGGTCACGCTTTACTAACATGTCGCTGATGCGAAATCATAAGTAATTCTCTTGTCAAATACCGCTCAACGAGCCTAAGGAAGCTTTCACTTCAGAAATACAACAAAAAGCCAACGTCACCCGGTATTCCCAGGCGGTCACCCATCCAAGAGCTGACCGCACCCGACGTTGCTTAACCTTGATGATCGCACGAGAACCAGGGGTTTTCAACACTCTAACCGACACAGTGTTTACCTCCACCATTTTTTATCACACAAAAAAATTGCGGATTAATATACCAAAGCCATCTCATAAGAAGTTTTACTTCAATAACTTGACTTACTTTGCAACTAGCAATCTTTCGCGTCTTTGTCTCTTTATAAATAAAGATTATATACGTTATATTCATGGAAATCTAATTCGAATTTAATTTTGGCTTATTAAAACTATACCTTAATAAATAATAGTTTTTTTTTTTTTTTTTAAAGGGGGAAAGAAAAAAGGGGGGGGCTGGAGGGGAGGGAATACCACCGTCCATAAAAAAATACAACAACAAGGGAGGGGGAAGGGGGGGGGCAACGTGGGGGGGGGGGGGGGGGGGGGGGGGGGGGGGGGGGGGGGGGGGGGGAGGGGGGGGGGGGGGGGGGGGGGGGGGGGGGGGGGGCCTCCCCCCCCCCAAAAGAAAAAAAAAAAAGAAAGGAGTTATCTCCTGCGGGGTTTTTTTGGGGGGGGGGGGGAACCCCGGGGGGGCGCGGCCCGATCCGGGCAAAACAAAAAAAGACCTAAAGGGGGTCTCCCCCCCCACACCACACAAGTCCACCTGTTATTCTAAACGATAGTTTATATTATTGTAAAGTATCCTCAAAATCTGTTTAGTAGTTTCTACATGAAAAAGTGACAAACATCTCGTTTATATCAATGGGATATAGTATAAATACCATAACACCATAACCTAGTTCGGAATTAGTAAAGACTTCCAGTAAAATTGTATGAAATTAAAATGATATTGCCTTGTAACCAGCGCGACTCGGAATTAAATTGATATCCATATTGCAAATGTCCTATGATCAGGCCGCAAATAAGGGAAAATGATATTTTCCGCGGGCGATCGAGATAATGGCCCGATGATACAGCTATTGAGATTTGCGTTACGCTTTCAAGAAAGTATGTCGTTGACGTTCGGTACAAGCGACAATACATCGGCGATTAAAATACAGGAGAAAAATATAAATCCATACACAGGCCCGGGTATCTATGCTAGGCAGTGGATTATACTTTTAAATTGACGAGGAGAAAATACCCCTCACAAAGAATACCAGAATTTGTACTGTTATAACCGGGATAAAGGCTTGCTTACCTAATAGTTATCTTGGAACCGTTGCCGGTGTTAACAAAGCACTAACTTCCCAAATAATGCACACCACAAATATCAGAGCACTGATTATCGTATCGTGCCGGTATCCGTATAGTGCTGAAGTATGAATCCAAGTATAAGTCGAAGTAAGTGCGAATGACGGGCAAGTGACTACGATTATTTTAATTTAAATAATGTGTCATATGAATTGGCACTACCTCTCAAACAATTTATGCCCGAACACTTATCAAGCGTTCTTAGGCCAGAGTATTATATAATAATCTTGGAAAGTTTGTGTTACAATACGCAATTCAAGAACATAAAAAAAAATGTATTCGATTTATTCTATGCTAGCAATTTCCTACGCATTTTCTATGCAGTATTTTAAAAACTTATATAAATTTTTATATATATAAAACAATAACCTTTTTTTTATCACCATGGGGGATGAATTTTCAAAAATCCTTCTCTAGTGCTAACAATAGTTTTGTTAACAAAACACATGCGCATTTTCACGATGCAGCCATAACCCCTTGTATTTAGAATTAACTCTTACAACTTAATTATGATAATTTATTTGATTTAACACGGCTACGCTTATCGTTGATTAATTTCGGATTATAAATAGTACTTATTTTGAGTTGATTGGTTGAAATGGTTTAGATAAAAATATTACAACAGAATGTACTGGATGTCTATCTTGCGGCGACTTAATTTATTTTTAACTCGTAGTTTACATATATAGAGGAATCGTTTTTTTAATAAAATTTGTAAGAATGTATTGCTCGTACTTAAATTTCATTATTCCTAAATATATATCTAGGCATGCGGTCAAGCCAAGTTCGAGCTAACAAAATGGCGAGCGCGCGCTAGCGCGTGTAATATTACACGAACCATTTGGATCCACTTTTCACCCCTTCATATCTCAAAAACTATTTCACATAAACGTGTCAAATTCGGGCAATGTATTGAGACTTGCAAAATATATATGAGCTCCAATTTTATAAACATAGATCAAACACTTATTTAGATATTAGGTCTTTACCCATGAAATTTCCGTTTTGTATGAAAAAATTTAAACGAATTTTTTTCATGTATTTTTATTTGTATTAATTGAAGTAATCACCCATGCAATCAATGCATCTTTCCCAACGCAGTGGCAGTTTATTGATGCCCTTCTTAAAAAATCAGCTGGACGGGAGGCAACAAATTCTTAAAGGCATTTTGTACTGACTCTCGGGTATTGAATTTTTTTCCCGCCAAGGAGTTTCAAATTCTGGAAAAAGTAGTAGTCTGTAGGTGAAGGTTGGTGAGTAGGGGGATGATGGAGACTCAACACAGTTATGCAACTTGGAGACGTGCTGTGAGTATGAGGTCGCGATTGTGTGCAGGAGAGTGGAGACGAGCGATTGACAATGCTGGTTGGAGATGTGCCAGCTTCTCCATATTGTGTTCAGTTCTTCACAGTACACATCTGCAGTAATGCTAGCCCGTTTGGAAGAAGCTGTGTGAACACACCGGCGCTAGACCACCAAACAGTGAATCATTTTTAGGGGTAAGTTTTGTTTAGGGATTGTTTAGGTGCTGACAGGTCTCCAACTTGCTGAACGCTTGCGGTTATAAACAGAATCTTTTTATCGAGGTAACAATGCGGTTAAAATTCTTATTTGTGTGTCTGTTGAGAGTGCAAGGCACGTCTCGACGCGTCTTCGCGCTGGCGATATTGAGTTCGTGGGGCACCCATTTGTCAAGCTTTTTTACCTTGCCAATTTGACGCAAATGGACCAATATTATTTTGACGCTAACGTCGAAACCTGTTGCTAATTCAGCCGTAGATTGTGTATCATCATCTTCCACGATCACCTTTAATTCGTCATTGTCGACAAAGTCTTCGGACGACCGCGAGGTTTATTTTTCAGGTCGAAATTCCCAGAACGGAAGCGAGCAAACCAATAACAGGTGGTGCGTTGGTTTGTAGTGTTAGCGCCGTAAACGTCGTTGATGTTGCGTGCCGCTTGTGCAGCGTTGCTGCCACGACGGTACTCATATTCCATAATTACTCGAATTTTTAACGTATCCATGATGACAAAAAAGATTGAAATGCGATGAGAATGTAACACTAATCAATAAACAAATGACTACTTTTGGAAAAAGAATTCCATGTTTTTAAAATAAAATTAATTTGAAATTAGAAATCTTAGCCAAACAAAAATTATTTTGATTTGAAATGGCCAGTACTGCAAAACGGCAATTTCATAGGTAAAGACCTATTATTAACGTCCAAAAATAGTCATTATTATCACTGATTGACCTATAGACCTTAATTCTAAGCAGATGACCTAGACAGTTCAAATTCGGTATCCATATAGGTGGATACCGATAACCGATACCGAATATATCCAAATTCGGTATCCATATAGGTGAATATAAAGGAAATAACTGCAGAAACTATTAATTTTTTTATCATTTTCAATTAATTGATTCTATTAGGAATACTTACTTATAGCGCCTGTAATGTAAGAATAGCAATAAAAATTTATGACAGTCGGTCTTTAATATGTGGATTTTAAGGTCTTCTCGTGAATATATAACAAGTGGAATTCCACCCTTAATTATTTTTTATCAAAACATATGAGTTTTAGTACTTACAACTACTTATAAATAAGAGTATAGTTCAAGGTAAGGGTATAGTTCAAACTTTGTATAAATATTATAGGTCGAGCTTCATATTTATTCCGTTATTAACTGGTGTTTAGTATTGAAGATTAACAAAAACCATTTGGTATTATCGTTACTATGAATAAGTAATACGAATACGTATATACGTATATACGAATTGTATTTAATTATGTCGCAAGTTCTAAAGCTGTAAGTTCTTATTTTATTCTTCTGAAAATTTGGTTTGCTGGTAGAAACTAGCCATCAATCATAGGGCTCTTCCATGAGTGTTTTAGTAGATACTATAATTCGTATAATTCGATATGGTCAAGTCAGACCTTGGGCTTCGATATTACCCCAAGTTACACGCAGAAATGATATTTTAAGTTGTTATAACATATTTTATGTTGTTGTAAATAAATTTCAGGACTGACCATTGAACTTGGAACCCATTTAGATCTCACTTCTTTTGTCGTTGAAGCCAACAACCAAGGCATATGAACTTGGCTCTCATTTCACGTTTGTTTTTGATGGGATTACTTTATTTCTCCATACAACTCGAATATAACAAATCTCTGTACAAAATACTACATACAAGTATCAGAAATTCTACAAACGTATCTGCCGTTTTCAACTTGCTCCATACGATATTTTCCATTGATGAGTTACTGGGTTACATCGACGCGTCTGTTATCATGCAATTTCTGATGTCATCACTGCAGTGATTATTGTATTAAAATGCTGATTCGAAGAGATTATTTCATAACAACTGTCGTTAAAAATTAATTTTTCAATCGAAATCATACGCAATACTTTTTATATGCGGAAACATTTGGTTCGAGTCTTGAAACAATTTGAAATTTTTATAATTTGCTTTTTTTTCTTCTTCTTCTTCTTCTTCTTTGTCTTAACTTCTCTTAAATGTAATTTTCTCTAAATGTAGCCGATTCAATACGCGCCACCTTAAGGCAACCTAAGGCAATCTGTAATTAGGCATTAGGCTTCCATGACACAGGCATTACCTAGTTTAGGGCCATAATTAAGGCTTATATTATGTAAAGGATTCTAGAAATATAGATATACTGTTTTTGTATATCTGTTGGTCTTATGTACCTCGACGGCTTCACCAAGTTGTTAGCAAGTAGGGAAGATACTCAGCCGAAACGGGAATTAAATAAAAAAATAAAAAAAAAAAAAAAAGTCGCAAGGGTAATAAATATAAAAATCAATATATATAACACAAGATTGACCCAAAAGTAATAAGGATGGCTTATCACTCAGGTTATGGAATTAGTTTCTTTGATGAGATTTTCTCATAGTACTATAGTATAGTGATCTTCAAGTGGTGTGAACGGCTTTTTAAAGCGTCGAAAACACATATGTTATTCTTATGCTATCGCTAGCGTCCGTAAGTTGCGGTAACCTCTTACCATCAAGAGTAATGTATACTTCTTTCCGAATGCAGTGGTATAAAAAATTCAAAATAAAATCTTTACGTCACTGCGCTTGATCGTCGAATGTTCTCACAAAAATCGTTCTGTTTTGTTACAGTGAACTGACGTGGCTGGAAGACATGGCGAATTGCGGCGGTTGGGATGAGGAACCAGTTTCTAAGGTGAGGAGTTTTTTTTGGATCTAAGCTCAGTGTAAAATAAATGTGTTTCCCTAGATATTAAAGAAACAAGTAAGTTAATTGATCGTATACCACGTAGACAAATCTGAATTCTTTTAAGTGAATCTGAGTTTTTGGTGAAGGAAAACCGGCTAGCTACCATTCCCAAGTTGAAAATTTGTCGCCGAGCACCTATGGGTGTGTTTCGGTAGATGCAGTCGAGAACCAATCCTACAGTCGGTTTAGCGTGCTCACTATCTTAGATAACGTAAACCTATCTTCTATACATATAATAAGAATGTAAATCTAACGTGTCTGTACATTTTCGATTTTCGTGAAAAAAATTGTTGCAGGTGTCTAGGAATAAGTAATAGAATACATTTCAATCATTTTTAGAAATGTCTGTCTATCTGTCTGTTTTTTATGAACATTCATCACTGCTAAAGTACTGGGTTCACAATAATACCTCATAGAAAAAAAAAGCATACCCTCGGGAATAATTTAGTCTTTGTTTCATTAAAATCAGTCCACTCTATCAAAAGTTATTGTAATTTTAAGCAAATTGTAGATAAGCAAATGGACTAAATACGTTCACATGACTTTACTAGTCATTGTTTTGTACATCAGGTTCCACGTGGACGAAGTTGCGGGCACCTCTAGTCTTAATATATATATTTCTTGTGTGCGTGTGTATGTGACTGAACTCCTCCTAAACGACTGGACCGATTTTGATGAAATTTTGTGTGCGTGTTCCAGTGGATCCGAGAATGGTTTAGATTCACAATTGGACCCGGTAGGTGGCGCTGCGGTCGACTTTTAGGATTTTTTTGTTTTCAAGGCAGGACAACGTCCGCCCGGTCCGCTAGTTATATATAAATTTCTTCTGTACGTGTGTATGTCACTGAACTCCTCCTACACGGCTGGAGCGATATTGATGAAATTTTGTGTGCGTGTTCCAGTGGATCCGAGAATGGTTTAGATTAACAATTGGACCCGGTAGGTGACGTCGCGGTTGAATTTTAGGATTTTTTTTTATTATCAAGGCAGGACAACGCCCGCCGGGCACGCTAGTAGAGTATAAATTTTTGCTTTATGGTTCTTCGTGATATTTTCCTTAACTAGAAGTTCTGACTCAGTTGCTAAAATTCGAACCTGCGTCCATCGACGCGGTGTCTGATCACGCTATCAATTAGACCATCATCGCTTTAATTATGGCTTAATAATTCAGAACTCTAGTATATTGTACGTCTTTTGGTATTATTTTTAGCGATGTGTTCGCTTGCACAAACGAAAGCCACGGATTTGATAATATAATGAAATTAACTAATAGAGATTCGACCATAACTCATAAATTTCTCAAGTCTCAATAGTGTTGATTTTTTTTTCAAAAAGTACATTGTAAATTAAACAGATGTAAGGATTGGAAAATATAACGAATAGAGGTTATTACATATGTAAAGGAGAAATGAATGATAATTAAGGTTTCAATTCAAGAAAGAAACTGTATCTAATTTTTGAAGTGAAATCTCTTATGGTAGGGAAAAATTTTCGTTACGCGTTAAACGTATGTATAAGCATCTGTCTGGATCTAGCAGTATACAAAAATAAGTATATATAGTTAAGTATTTATATTACGAAACTTCTTTTAGTATATATAATTTATAAGCATTATTATATATTATTTAATACATATAAGCAAAAGAAGTTTCACTTCCTCTGCGTGTACACATTGATACACGTAACGTTTTTTTAAGTGACTCTTCTTACTGCACGGTAGGGAATAATTCATGTACTTTTTTTTACTATATATTTGGCAACCAGTCTTTTAGATTATTAATGCAATTGTCGAGTAGTTAATATTTTATTATTATATTATTACAAGTTAGTGTCGTGGAATCATTTCAATGTCAATGTTCCAACAAGATGGTGGCTCCCTTGTTACTACTTTCCAGGGGATTTTTGTAGCATCTCAGAATTCATGGTCCGTGGTATTATTTTCCATTCCCTTCACTTATGCACAATAAACAAACTATATTACATAAAACACCACCAATTTTACAAAATATAGAGTCAATAACACAAGATTAGGAATAAAATATAAAATCCACTACATGACAGACTAAAATCCCGCCAAAAACTCCTCAATTCTTGTACTTATACGTGACGCGTTATCGTTGATATTGTAACCATTAATATGGTAATCGTTGCCATGGTAACATGGTAAACTTCATTCATAGTATAAAACAAAGTCCCCTACCGCGTCTGTCTGTCTGTCTGTTCGCGATAAACTCAAAAACTACTGAACGCATTTTCAACCGGTTTTCACCAGTGGATAAAGTGATCCATGATGAACGTTTTGGTACATAATTTGTCCAGAATTTCTTTATAATCAGGGCGGGACAACGTCTGCCGGGCCCGCTAGTTCTATACATATAATAAGAGTGTAAATGTAACGTGTCTGTACTTTTTATACAAAAATTGCTGCAGGTGTCTTGGAATAAGTAATAAAATACATTTCAATCATGTTTATAAATGTCTGTCTGTCTGTTTGTATGAACACGCATCACTGCTGAAGTATTGCGTTCACGATAAACCTTCACCAAGAAAATCATAAATCATATCCTCGAGTAACATTTAGTCTTGATTTCATTAAAATCGGTTCACTCTATCAAAAGTTATTGTAGTTTTAATGACGACGCGACTTAAGTATGAGAGAAAAGTAGATACTAAATATTTTTTTTATAATCAGGGCGGGACAACGTCTGCCGGGACCGCTAGTACATTATAAAATTATTTTATTGATAACACTACGTCTCCTCAAAAGCTATTATATACCATAAGAAAATTGATTGACAAATAGAATAGAACAAAAACTGTTTTCTCTTCGCTTATGTATATATAGGATGTTCTAAGAATCGATATAGAAGCTGTAGTACAAAACTGTCACTTATAATAAAATCAGGGCACCGTTCCGTTACTGGTTTCAACGAAGCGAATGTCAGACATCTTATGATATGACTAGGCATGACTTGCAGAAGCAAAACTCCAACCTCATAAAGTCACCGGAATCAGTTTTAATGGCAAAACAATAGACGTACGTGACGTCAGATGTGTGAAGCGAATTCTGAGTCCTTCGATAATCCGTTCTCTTCACCTCCTTCAAATATTTTATCTCGGGGGAGAATACAACTCGTGTGCGATTGAAACACGATCAACAAAGCGATCATATACTTTAAGCGATATTATAGATATACTCGTATATCTATACATATAATAAAAATGTAAATCTAACGTGTCTATACTTTTTAGATTTTCGTAAAAAAAAGATGTTGACACCTGGTCTAGGAATAAGTAATAAAATATATTTCAATCATTTTTAGAAATGTCTGTCTGTTTGTATGAACACGCATCACTGCTAAAGTACTGCGTTTATGACAAAATCGGTTCGGTCTATCAAAAATTATTGTAATTTTAATGACGACGCGACTTAGGTACGAAAGAAAAGTAGATAAGTAAATGGACTTTATACATTCAGCTAATTTTATTAGTCACTGTTTCTTCACATTCGGTTCCACGCGGACGGAGTCGCTGACTTAGCTAGTAAATTATAAAATACATTTCAATCTTTTTTAGAAATGTCTGTCTGTCTGTCTATTTGTTTGAACACGCATCACTGCTTAAATACTGCGTTCATGATAAAACCTCACCAAGAAAATCATAAAGCATATCCTCGAGTAACATTTAGTCTTTGTTTCATTGCCATCATTTTATTTTTTATGACGATGTGACTTAAGTACGAGAGAAAAATAGATAGTGATTAGATTTCATATATTCAGATTACTTTATTAGTCACTGTTGTTTTGTACAGCTAGTTTATATAATATAACAGTGTGAAAATTCTATCATCGATAATTGCTTCCAGCGACAGTTCATTTTCACGGTGAAAAAGATTCGCATAAATAAAATAGTAGGTACGTAGGTCTAAAGAACTTTTTTTACTAAATCGATTAAATTTGAAACAGAATTGCGTGTTCAGATGGAACAAAAAAGCGAGTAGGCGATACGAAACGAGAGCGTGAGATCGATTCTATTGAAAACCATTCTGATTATAACGGAATTCTATAGAAAAACGCACGTTCAATCGAAAGGTTTACGTAAATCGTCAATTAATACTCGCGTGAACTTATTTAATAGGAGGCTCACACTGACAGAAAATTCGCAGTTTAAATCGATGAATTTGGATGTAGCAAATTTGCACAGGACTTCTCTCTATGACGTTGGTGGGCAGTAAAAATCTCGTCAAAATCGGTTCATCCCTTTAATACAGAACCTTTAGGACTTTCGGACATGACTCAGGACAAACAATAGTCACCTCAATATCAAAATTTATAAAAATCCACTGTCGAGATGTTTGTCCATAATAAACTCCAAAACTACTCAACTGATCTTCGGTATTTATATATAACTAGCTGGCCCGGCAGACGTTGTCCCGCCCTCATTATGAAAAATTTCTTGACAAATTATATACTAAAACGTTCCTCATCAATCACTCTATCCACCTGTGAAAACCGCATGAAAATCCGTTAGGTAGGTTTTGAGTTTATCGCGAACAGACAGACAGACAGACGCGGTAGGGGACTTTGTTTTATACTATGTAATGATTTGGTCCAACTTGAGATATAGGATAATTTATATGTCGAATAGTGGCCTCAATATTTTTAAATTATAAATTAAATGATTGTTAATGTTGATTATTGCTAACAGTTGTAAGTTTCATCAGTCTCGAACAGATGACGCTTTAAATTAGTTTGCTGACAGAAAACTAGGACAGACTGTTACAGATATCTCATAGATGACACCACGTTTTAGTCTTGAATTTCATTTTCAACTCCAGTTTATTTTATAGTGCATGTGTTCTGTTTATCTATTTACTACGTAACCTCGCTTTCTCTATATCAAGTTTTTAGGCAGACTAATTACCCCATAATACCAAATAATTTATCTTTTTTTTCATGATTTTTAAGTATTTCTCCTACCTAGCAGATAAAGATATTTTTAAATCATTCAACGCGGCTAATGAAGTTGTCACTTGAAAATAACTGATGTATATTTTGGTTACAAAGCAAAAGTTAAATTAAAAAGTAATTGCCAGGATGAACCAATACAAAAATTATCACTAATTTTCCTCATTTTTTTGATAAGAATTAAGTTATTTCAAAAATTTATTTTGATTTTCAATATTTACTTAGCAATTTTTAAAAGATGAAGTTGAATTTAACTAATTTGAAATGTTAATTACAAAACAGACTTCATTTTGATATGGATAATTTATATTCAGAGATAATATGACAGTCAGTATATTAACAGCATATGCTAAAAGCACGGAGGTATATGTTTTTAATGTAATTCATAAATACATTTGAAAAATACTTCTAAAACTCCGAGGTACTGATGTTAGTCGCGTCCGCAGGAAGTGTACCTCTCATTCCCCTGCACGTGCTCCCCGGGTTATGCTAAAAAGTAAGAAATTTTTTGTCCCCTGCACTATTCCACATAACTTGAACTTCGCAGCGACAAATAGAGTAATCAATCAATCGGCGATAATAAAAGATGTATATTGTATTTAATCTTAAAATTAAATAAAAAAAACTTACTTTTTCTTTCTTTCGAATATCTTTCAAGTTCCTTTCCTATTGGAAGATTTGATACGTTATTTTTGTAAAAAAAAATCGCAACACGAGATATAAAGTACCTTTACAAAATTATACTGTCATGGAGTAATTATTTAAATCTACTTTAACGCGAGCGAAGTCGCGAGCAGAAGCTAGTAATTTCTATTTCACTGAAAATAGCGAGTTCATACGTTTCATAAAACATAACGTCTCTTCATTGTTTAGTGCATTTATCTTTTAACAACGTACCTACATTCTGTAAGACCTTTTCTCTCGTACAATATAGATTTTATTACGGTAAGTAATATAACGGATAAGCAGCGACGATAAAAGTGAATCAAGTCGAGGTAACTTTAATAATGATTCATAGATTATTAAAACATAAAGTTCCATACGTACGATTAATTTTCTAACGACCGTACTAAACATTAATACGCGCTTTAAAAGCACCTTGCAGACAGTGCCTTATTATAAGTACAGAATAACATGGGACTAAGGATTCAGAAATTTGTAAACAGTTACAAAAATCACACTAAATTCACTAAAATAATTTAAAGTTTATGCAAATCTATCTACTTGATATATAAAAACCCTGCGTCACGGTATTTGTCCCCGATGAACTGCTAAACTACTCAATCTATCTTCGTGAAAGTTGGCATTTATGTATGATTTGGTCCAACTTGGGAGATAGGATAATTTATATTTCGATTAATGGCCTCAATATTTTTTGATTACAAATTAAATGATTGACAATGTTGATTATTGCTATTAATTGTAAGTTTCACGAGTCTCGAACAGATGGCGCTTTAAATTAGTATGTTGACAGAAAACTGTTGAACCGACTGTTATAGATATTTCACAGATGGCAACACGTTTTAATTTTGAATATATTTTTCAACAACTAAGCCACAACAACGCATGGCCGTGTCAGCTAGTATCTTTATAATTTTCAGATAGCTTTACACGAGTACCATTAATAGAATAGTCTTACAATAATTTCTAACGTCGCTAAATTGTTGGTCGTCCAAATATTTAATAAAAAGGTTCTCCATAATTAAAATGTCAAGAACCCACTGCACTGGATATCCTTTTCTGATTAAGACGTTTGGCTTTCGCAACCAGATTTCTGTAATTAAATAACTATCCCTTCTTGACAGTAATAAAACTTACAACAGAACATGAAGTAAAAGGTATTCTGTTACATGTTGTTAAAGACGAAAATCAAGTAAAAGTTAGTAAATCCATGAATTAACAGTATCATTCGATACAAGAAGATATGACATAAATATGTAGGTATAACTAGTCTGGCCGTAAATACTGTTACATAACAACTTTTATTTTTTTCAACTTTTTAATTATTTTGAATTTGGAACACGTATATTATTTTAAAAACTACTTTCGATATTGTGCCATATCACATATTTCGGTTAGTATTCATTATCAAATTACAATATAGAATGGAGTGTTAAAGAAAATAGGATTGCAGTGATCGCCTTGCACAAAGTGGGTATGGAACCGTCGGTCATAATCCAGACACTTCAAAAGTTTGGTATCAGCCGTATGTTCGTATATAGTACTATCAACAGATACAACAACACTTCCTCTATCGAAGACCAGCAAAGATCGGGGCGGCCGCGTGCTGATAGAACAACAAAGGCTGTTAGTGCTGTTAAAACCAGAATTCGTCGGAGCCCCATTAGGAAGCAAGAAATCTTATCGCGAGTCGTGTATTATAAATAAACCAAGACCTGAAGCTCGGTGCATATCGACGATATATAGGACATGCCCTAAATTAATCTTTACAATTAAAGAGAGTGGATCGATCAAAACGCCTTCTGTCGCGATACACAGGTGAAAGGCACAGAAATATCCTCTTTACCGATGAAATAAATTTTCACGATTGAAGAACATTACAATAAGCAAAATGATAAAGTGTACGTTCACAGCTCTAAAAAAGCTGCTGAAGTAATCGGAAAGGTACAACGTGGTCATTACTCTGCGTCAGCGATGGTTTGGTGGGACGTCTCTTATCAAGGAGTCACAAAACTACATTTTTGTGTAAAAGGAGTGAAAACTTCAGCCAAAGTGTATCAAGATACAATGTTGGATCATGTTGTAAAACCTCTCAGCAATACACTTTTTAAAAATATACCGTGGACTTTCCGGCAAGACTCTGCACCTGGTCACAAGGTACGAACTACCCAAGCCTGGCTTGAAGCCAACGTTCCGGACTTTATAAGAGCTGAAGACTGCCCCTCATCTAACCCAGACCTTAACCCTTTAGACTTCAAATTATGGTCAGTTTTAGAGCACATGGCCTGCTCTAAAGAACACGGCGACATTGAGTCTCTTAAAAAATGTTTGGAGCAAGCAATGGCGAAGTTTCCCTTGGAAACAGTGCGTAAATCCATAAATTCGTGGTCAAACAGATTAAATGCTTGTATAAGAAGCCAAAGGTGGTCATTTCGAATAGAATTTTTTCTACTTCTTGCTGTAATAATAAATATGTAGGTATAAATTTTAATAATATTGCATTACATTGCTTCATTTAAAAAAATACACTTTCATTTGTAACAGAACTTATGGCTGGACTAGGTATATAATGAAAATATAGTTTCTTAAGGCCCAATCACGTGGAAATTATCAAATGTATTGGTATAGGACTACAACCATTTGATGCAGATTTTGATACGTATGATGGCTTAGTTGATAGCGTGTTTAGACACCTCGTCGATGGACGTAGGTTCGAATCCTAGCAACCGAGTCGGAACATTTGGCGAAGGAATACATCCTGATGAAACATTGCATGGTGGTATAGTTTATTCTAAGCCAGTCTGGCTAACTATCGCCCTCAGGTTGAAAATCTTTCGCCAAGTACTTCTTGGTATGTTCCGTCAGATCCACTTGAGAGTTAGCCCCCTCTAGCTTTAGCGTGTTTACCATCTAAGACCTGATTGTCACTTAACAACAAATTAGATTGTAGTCGAAATGCTAAAACCTATGAAGTATGAAAGGAAGATTGTTCTAGGCTATCTATTTTGTGGACTCGATTAATCCTTGGCCATTTTTTTTAATGCCCAACGATGCAGAAACGAAGGTTCACTTCATAGTAGTAAATTTGAATTGAAAAAATAGTGTTAACTCTGTGAAATTAAATTGCTACATTACTATGGTTAATTTGGTTTTTAAGCCGTATGCGACGTATTGTGCTTTTTGCAACTTGTATAGAATAATTTACTTTTTTCGAACAATATAGAAATATCGGGAAGAATCTAGAATTTTCTACAAACATCGTGTATAAACTCGTAGAAAGAGATAAGATATACGTATATATCAAAACTAAGCATCGTTCACAAACAAAAAGTCCTATAAACAGCGTGCTTCTAGACTTCTTCTTCCTTCAAATACTATCGGTATATCATAAATCAACTTAAATTGCATTCTGGAAATTACGATCTGTCATCTCAAAAGTCAAATACGCTTTATTCAATTTAGGCTCTAGGAAGACACTTATGTACTTCACAACTACCATCGGTTCGGAAAACAACCCAGTCATCGAGTAGAACCGGCAAGAAACTTGATCGGGTCTATCTATTTAGCGTACATATATTTAAATACATTAAAGTTACGATCGGTTTTAGCGGATGTACAGAGAGAGGTGTCAATTCTAGACATATTGATCCACCCTATAATAGTCTCTTGACATCAAAACCCGATTGACATGGCCATTAAACTCGCAGTCCGGTAAAGCGGTAATGTGCTATGGGACTTTGTGTAAAACCTAAAACTATATAATGTTTAATAACCTTCTGTCACCACACAGATATACTGCATAATACATTAATCCACGTGAGTACGTTGTTTAATGTGTTTACCACTTCATATAAAATTTATAAGTACTTACTTTCTCTGTAGGCTTATGAGAGTGTTCTCGTTAATTTTAAATAATTAAGCGTAACATGAGATTAATTCGCTTTTAATGTCGTATTTACGCGATGAAAAGTTAATAATAAAATATTACGTTTTAAGACATGTTAATTGCTTCAATTTTAGAAAGTAATACTGAAATAAAAACCTACATACATAGCGTTGTACCTCATTTTTTTTAATTATCTGCGCTAAAACATTTGTCAGTGGTAATTTGGATCTCAAAATTTATCATTCTTATTATTTTACAAACTTTTATTTAGCTTGTAATCTCTGTTAGTTTGTTTACGTCAAATCTTGCATGCTGGGCTACAATCAACACAATTTTTCATATTTGTTCAGTCCTGATGAGAATACACGGAAATGAAATTTAAAAGAAAATAGAGAATTTCAAGATGGCCGCCATGCACAATAAAAAAAAATCAGATTACAGCTTTTTAGCACATTTGTATAAAAACTTGTTTTTAAAAATATTTTATTTTATAATATCGCAATCATTCACGTGCTATTAGTAAATTGGTGGCTTCCTAACATTTTATGATAGAAAATGTAATGTACAATGCAATGCACTGTTACTCATTGATTATTCTAATTTAGAAATTTAAAAATTGCTTAATTTAATTTATATACTGACTAGCGGGCCCGGCAGACGTTGTCCCGCCCTGATTATGAAAAAATCCTTGACAAATTATATACTAAAACGTTCCACATTAATCACTCTATCCAACGGTGAAAACAGCATGAAAATCCGTTCGGTCGTTTTTGAGTTTATCGCGAACAGACAGACAGACAGACGCGGTAGGGGACTTTGTTTTATACTATGTAACGATAAGTCATTAATTGTAAAGTATTATGAGTGCATTAGCACATTAGTGAGTTTCGTTTGTTTGCTTGTTCATTACTCAATAAATTCTAATGAAATTTTGTACCCACGTTGTCAGGCATTCAGGAAAAGATATATGGTACCCTCTCATCCAGAAAATGTACTCTTTCCGAGGGATAGGTTAACTCTTGTAACTTTTAGAGGTGGCAGAGCCACTCTGAATCTATTACTGGTTTCAGCATGAATGTGTCGGCTCGCCCGGGGTTATACCGCCCTCTCACAGAAAACGGATGTGAAGTAACAGTGCTTGCATAGTTACGTTTCGTTCGGTCAGTGAGAGCGCTGGAGAGATAGAGACATGGAATTAATTTTTATAATGGTCATTTCTTCTGTCAACAACTAATTTAAAACGCCATCTGTCCGAGACTGGTGAAATTTACAATTAATAACAATGACAATCATTCACTTTGTAATTAAAATATATTGAGGCCATTACTCGAAATATAAATTGTCCTATCTCTCAAGTTGTCAAGTTGGACCAAATTATAAATAAATGCCAATTTTTATGACAATCGGTTTTTAGTTTTGGAGTTTATCGTGGACAAACATTATGACACTAGAATTTTATATACATAATAGATGTAACACGCGGCTCCGCACGCACTTTTAAAAATGTATTAAAGAAATGTAAAATTGTGAGTAGGTGTGACATTACAGAAATGCTTTTTCACGAACATTTGTAACTACGACACGCAGGCCATCTACTGTAACATGTAACGTGTACATTAAATATGTGAATACTAACAGTTTATCAAATGGGATGGGATTTACCATCAGCAATATACCTGGAACTTTAATCTACTATATACCACTCTCAGTGCTCACTTATACGAAATAAGAAAAAAATGAAAATTTAATTTAAATATAACAAAATGGCCGCCGAATTGACAAAAAAGATAATATAATTTAAATTACATGACTTTCAATTATGTATATTTATTTTTGGAGTCCAGTACAGCGCACGTTTCATTCACTTGTTACAATAAACAACATATTTTTGATCAATTTCACACGGACGAAAGAATGCACGCGTAACAATTCAACAAATAAAATAGAATATGTCACTCGCTATAGTTTCGGATATCTAAAATTCCCGTTAAAATAGGTCCAGCTGTTTCGGAGATTACCCGGAACAAACAAACGAACAGACAGACAGAATATAATAATATGAAAAATACCGAGAAAAATTTTTACAAAAATTTTTGTTTTTTTTGTAGCTATATCCATTCACCAAAAAGTTTTATTTTAATTTTACATACACACTTTATTTTTATAATACGTAATAGATTACAAATAAAAACATGGAAACAAAACTAACATAGAATAAACTTTTTGAATAGAAACACAAAATAAATTTTGAAAATGTTTGCGATAGAAACATACCACGTTACCATGCCAACGTTTATAATACTAAAAAAGCTCAGAAAAACAAAAAAAAAAAAACCCGATTTTGAAACATTTTTCATTGGCACTCCGTTCGTACTATTACTAGCGTTATGATATATATCTTATAGCCTTTCTCGATAAATAAGCTATCTAACACCGAAAGAATTTTTCAAATCGGACCAGTAGTTTTTGAGAATAGCGCCTTCAACGATACAAACAAACAAACTCTTCAGTTTTACATATTAGTATAGATAAAGAAGATTTCCCGTCGTAACTCACGATCATCGTTCGCTCTCGCACCACGCATTTTTAATTAATATTCATATTCATTCTACCGCGAGATTCAGTTACGTGTCTGATGAATTATATTTTTACACGAATGTTCCGTTGCTAATTGCCAACAGACGTTTTCGTGGCGTATCGTATTGTATCTTTAATAATTGGTGGAGAACAGTTACTGTCTATTGTCTTCTCGATGTTTTGATGGGCGTATTCAGAATTGTGTTCTGTTGGGAACCGCTGTGAAATAGATAAGATTAATTGTCAGATCTATTTTGAAGTGATCTCGAATATCTAATTTATATCATTATCATAATCATCAGCTTGTAAGAGACCCGTTGCAGGGCCACAGGCCTCTTCCTTAAGGAAGTTACGGCCATAATTACCACGCCAGCCCACGACGTATTAGTTATTTCAAACAGAGAATTCCACAGTTCTATGTTTTCCATATTTTCTTACATTAGGTTCCACGCGGACGGAGTCGCGGGCGCAGCTAGTTATACTATATATAATTCTTCTCTCCGTGTATATGTGACTGAACTCCTCCTACAGGTTTTGATGAAATCTTTTGTGTTTGGGTTGATTCAAGAATAGTTTAGATTCACAACTGAAGACGGTAGGTGGCACTGCGGTTGACTTTTAGGATTTTTTATTTATTAACAAGGACAGGACAACGTCTTCCGGGCTCGCTAGTTTTATTATATACGTGTAAATCTTCTAGTTTTACTGACTACAAATCGAATCGAAATCTACAGTTAAGGCGCAAAAATGTGTCAAACAAGCAAAAACAAACTCACATTCTCATTTATCATATTAGTCAGAACTAGAAGATTCTTTTGTCACTTTCCTCTTAAGAAATATCAAATTATGGGATCGGCTTGTGATTAGTTCAATTGCAACATGCCAGTACATATATGGAACTTGACACCTTCCCAGTTTTCCATTGTAGATCATTTAACAAAATATCTTTTACACAAGAAGAAGTCCTGAAGGCTTTGAATAATATTGACATACATAAGGGGCCAGGGCCTGATACTCTACCACCTTTTTTTATTAAGAACTGTGCTATATCCCTTAGTTTCCCTTTAACAATATTATACAATACTTCACTTAATAAGGGAATTTTTCCCTTGACGTGGAAAAAAGCTAATTTACTACCTATTTTTAAAAAAGGTGACATCCATTCTGTTGTAAATTACAGACCCATTTCTATACTATCTGTATTGGCCAAGGTCTTTGAAAAGTTATTATATCCTCATATAAGTAATCACATCAAAATTTACATTTCTCCTCACCAACATGGTTTTTTGAAGGCAAGATCTACTAATAGTAATCTTTCTAACTATGTAGCCTATTTAACAGATTCTGTTGATTCTGGTGTTCAAGTTGATGCTATTTACACCGACTTTTCGAAGGCTTTTGATAGAGTTAATCATAATTTACTTATTAAGAAACTATCTTTTTATGGAATTGGTGGCACACTGTTACAGTGGTTTTCTTCTTATCTTACTAATCGTCTATCAGTTGTTGTCATTGACGGTTTCCAATCTGATTCATTTAGCATAATCTCTGGTGTACCTCAAGGGTCTATTTTTGGCCCGCTTTTGTTCAATATCTTTGTTAATGACTTAACTCAGTGTATAGTTAACTCTTCATGTTTCATGTTTGCTGATGATCTCAAGATTGCACGAAAAATACACACTATTAATGACGTTAACTTATTACAATTTGACATTAACAGATTGCTTGCTTGGTGTGAAATAAATGGTATGTCGTTAAATATAAACAAATGTTATCACATAAAATTTAGCAGAAAGAAAAACTTAATACTGTCTAGCTATCACATTAACCATATTCCTATTCAAGAAGTAACACATATTAGGGACCTTGGAGTCATCTTTGACAATCACTTAAAGTTTGACATTCATGTTAATAATATTTGTTTATCTTCACGTAAAATGTTAGGTTTCGTTCTTAGAAACAGTAGGCTTTTTAAAAACAAATCCATTTAGATACTTCTATACTGCACGCTTGTAAGAAGCCAACTTGAATATTGCAGCATTGTTTGGTGCCCTCATTATCAACTATATATAAACCGTATCGAAAGTATTCAAAGACGTTTTACTATAGCTTGTTTATCAGACTCTAAGAAATTTGCTCCGTATCCTGATAGACTGAAAGAAGTTAAACTTAAATCTTTGTACAATAGAAGAATTATGCTGAACATGACTTTTTTATATAAACTTTTCAATAACCACATTGATAATTCAGAGCTTTTGAATCGATTTAACATTATTGTGCCTTCCAGGCTACCTAGATTTCCTGTCTCTTTATTTGGTCACAAAAGCTACAGAACCAATTTAGGACATTTCTCCATTGTTCCCAGATTATCTCGACAATACAATGACCTTGTTAAAAAAGATTACAGTATAGACTTATTTAGTAATTCCCTATTTAATTTCAAATCAAAAATTAGTTTTTTATTTAATTAATCCCGGCAGGATTTTTTTTTTCCTTAATTTTTAAGTTATTTATTATCGAATTGTATTATTTTATTTTCTTCTTCATTTTTTTATAATTCTTTCTTCTACTTTTATTGTTTTCCACATCGCATCTTATGATGGTTAATGCTGTAGTCAACTATAATTAGTAACATAAATAATTTTAAGTTTTTTCCATGTATGTTTTTACCTTATTATTTTTATGTTACTGTTGTTGATTCTTATGATAAATAAATAAATAAATAAATAAATGTGCCTCACGAATTCTTATATGTATGAATAACTAACTTTAGTTTAGCGTAGACAGATTCGCAGTGTTGCATCCAATGCAACAGCCCAAGTCCAGGTTCAGTTTGGTACCCTTGAGCTTGTAAGCGCTCACCTTAGAAGTCCGATGAAGCTGTGAAGGACCCGTCAGGACATTCGCGTAGTCAGTGGACCTGATAATCTTTAAGCCAAACTGTAATTCATGTTCATACTCAAATACTTATTTCCAGGACAAACAACGGCCACCAATATATAACCCCGAAGATTATGCTGCATCCCTTAAGAAGTGGGGCAAGAAAACTGGCAGCGGAACTCTATACGAGTTTGATTCCGGGCAGGAGATTAACAAGTCCAGGACACTGCCTAATCCAAACAGCAAAGACTTTAGGTTTGCTATTTGCTATTTTAGGTTTTATAACTTTTTGGAAACTTCTTAATAATAGAAGCAAGTATGAAGGACGGTGAAGGAAATCATCGTGAGGAAACCTGAACTCGCAAAATGTCCTTATAGTACCACCGTATGTGAGGAAAAATATAGAACTGTGATAGATTTCTCGGAGTTTGTAATCGCCAATGCGTCGTAGGCTGGCGTGGTGATTATGCCCATTCCTTCCTTGAGGAAGAGACTTATGACCTTGCAGTGGGCCTCTTACAGACTGATGACGATAATAAGAAGGTAGGAAATGCGAGTGAATATTGGATAGCTCTGTATGTTTACAATGAGTGTTGATTGACGAGTTAATAGTTGCAACAATATCGTACGTTGGGCTCCATTATCTATGCATATATATAAATAAAATTGAAGTGTCTATTGTTCGTTCAAGCACATCTTTAAAACGGCTGGACCGATTTTCATGAGACGTTTATTAGACAGATAGAGTATTTTTCACAGTACTATCTAAATCATGAAGGTTAAGCAGTTATGACTATATTTAATAGGGTGAACTTAAAATCTGTAAAAATAATAAATATATGAAAGTGATAATGCCATAATAACTCTCTTAAAAGTTATTCTGAACATTACATATCGTGCTTTCGGCTTTGTGATTACAAATAACAGCTGTATTCGATATCCAGTTCGTATTTTAGGCATGAGTATCTAGGTCAGATGTTAGGCTGAAATGCAATAAAAAATCTAACGGTTTCCAGAAATCCATGCGCTAGCATCGGTGAAGAGATGAGCCTTCGTCAATTCGGTACACCGAGTGAACTCCTGACCAAGCTCCGGGCGGATCTCAGACTTTCATTTCCGAGGTACGTCGTCTTTAACCAATGAGCTTAATTTATTTTCTCTTACTGTGCTTTTCCAAAAGCATTTTTTATATTTTTGTCAACTAATCTACGAGATTATTACAACCGTCCTGCGATAATCTCAATGTTCTAACAAGATAGTGGCTTAAAACTTTCGAGGGAGATTTATGATATCTCAGGATTCATGCTCCTCGCTATTATTTTCCATTCACTTCACTTATGTATAATAACCGAACTATATTACGTAAAATAAAATAAAAAAGCTACCACATGACAGACTAAGAACCCGCCAAGAACATCAAATATATTGTGACGTGCCATTTATCTTTCTTTTACTTTCGAATACTCAAGTACGAGACGGTCAATAAAAAAGGTGGAAGTTATGTTAACACTGTCAAATAATAATTTCAAATATACTCATTAAGCTGGCGAAAGTAAACGAACTCGTAAGGCGAAAACCACATACCATTGTCTGGTTGTCAGGGTACAAAGTAATTTGGGATCTAACGATGTAATGTTAGTATTAAATGGTGTTACGACAAGTGATATATATTTAAGACATTTGCGGTGTTATCTGTACGTTGTATTTCTTTTTTTAAATCTTTTGCTTAATCTTCTATACAGATAATAAGAATGTAAATCTAACGCGTCTGTACCTTTTTAGATTTTTGTGAAAACAAATATTGCAAGTGTCTTGGAATAAGTAATACAATACATTTCAATAATTTTCAGAAATGTCTGCTCTCTGTTTGTTTAACATGCGTCACTAAAGTACTGAGTTCACGATAAACCCACGCTAAGAGAATCAATCATAAAGCATATCCGCGAGTAACATTTAGTCTTTGTTTCATTAATATCGGTTCACTCTATCAAAAGTTACTGTGTACTTAATGTCGACGCGACTTAAGTACGAGAGAAAAGTAGATATGTAAATAGACTAAATACATTCAGATGATTATGTTAGTAACTGTTTTTTTTAATAAGGTTCCACGCGGTCGAAGTCGTGGGCACATCTAGTGATTAATATTGATATCACGAATATGAGACTTCTGATAGTTTGTCAGACTGTTTGTAAATCTGAATACTGGCATTGGCACTGACAGCAATAAGTTTAAGTGGCGTTGTAGTTTTACATAAAAATGACAACCACAAATCCGCTCGTCAACGCAAATGATATGATTCTTTAGAACTGGAAACGAAAATCAGTTCCGATGATATTCCTATATGGTGCCACAATCACAAAATATAATTCATAAACCGTTTAATGTAATGTTATGAAATCTTGTATCTGGAAAGTTACAGGCACAATTGCTGTAATAATTATCAATAATATTCTTTTAGATGTTATAAAAAAAATTACAAGAAATATCTTCATAACCGATCTAACAAAATCTGTATGCTGAAAAATTATATTAAAAAAAAAAGATAGAATTATGAGATCTAAAAAAAAGTTAAGGCAGTCAGAAGGACTGCCGACAGAAGTGAAAACTCAAAACAAAGTAATAACTATTCTTTTGAATTTTTAAATTCATTATAGTATGTATTATTTACATTTCATAACTTGTAAATTCAAATTATTATCATTAAGTCTGGTTTTCACATCTATTGTCACTGTGAACAATAATTATATACATTTTTATACAGTTTATTAATTAGAGGATTCGATTTTAGAGGTGGTAAAGTCACGTTGAAGCTATTACTGGTTTCAATATAAATGGGTCGGCTCCCCCGGGGCAGTACCACTCTCTCGTAGAAAACCGACGTGAAGTAACAGTGCTTGCATTGTTGCGTTTCGTTCGGTCAGTGAGAGCGCCGGATAATCCATGTCCCCTCCCCCTCCCCCTTCCCCTTCCCCACTCCCCCTCCCCTAAACATAGGGTGGCAACGTACTTGCGACTCTTCTGGTGTTGCAAGTGTCTGTGAACGGTGGTGATCACTTTACATCAGGTGACCCACTGTTCGATTGCCTCCTATGATATAAAAAAAGAAAAATAATCATACATGTGACGGACTGCACAATCTTAATACAAAATATAAATATTAGATATACACGGGCCGCTACAGCACACGTCGGTAGTTTAACGCAAGCCGCGCAAGCGCTGTACGGTCGGTCGCGCTTACTAGTATGTTATGAGGCGAAATCATAAGTTTATCTCCTGCCAAAAAAATACCACTCAACGCGCCTAAAGCAGTTTTCACTTGAATAGTAACTGTAATAAATATATATGAAACTGTGAACACAACCTGTCTAACTGTAAAATGAAACGGGGTGAAGGTATTTCAAATATTTAGACAGATAAAGGTCCACAAGGGCCTTCTATAAGTTGTCAACACAACGTTTGTCATTTATGATGGCGTCTTCAAACGAAGTAAATGTCCACACACAGGAATACACGTACGCCGACATTTCACAATAAACCTTCCTCATGTAATTTGTGATATAAAGAATAATTACTCCGACAATTACTGTTCAAGCAATTTACAAGCATCAACTGAACAATTTTAATAATGTAAAAGTTTTAGGTCGGGCCACGAAATACGCGATAATTACAGCTTCTTCTTTTACTTTGGTAAAGAATACTCGCTCGAAGATTATTACTGTCATTATTTACTGTGACTTTGTAATCATTGTAAATTGTTTTATGATTTCTTCCGTTGTAATTATGGTGGTTAGAACTTTCTGGACTTTTTGTGATATCTCAGAATTAATGTTCGATGTCACTTGTACATAATAACGAAGCTATATTACATAAGATGCCACCAATTCTATTAATATTATAAACGAGGAAGATTTTGAGGATGGATGGATATTAGTTACACTTACACCTAAACAGAAAGAACGGATTTTTATGAAACTTTACAGTAATATAGCTTGTAGGTACATCAAAATAACGCATACGCTAAAAATTATAAAAAAATATTTGAATTGGCCAAAGTATAACGATTACTGTCAAGTAAAGGTACTGTGTGGGTAACTGTGAAGGTGGTAGAGCCACGCTAAAGCTTTTACTGGTTTCAGCATGAATGGGTCGGCTCGTCCGGGGTACCACCCTCTCACAGAAAACCGACGTGAAGTAACAGTGCTTGCAATGTTGCGTTTCGTTCGGTCATTGAGAGCACCGGAGGCCTACCTCCCTCTCCCTTTCTTCTCTCCTCCCCTCCCCACTCCCCTACCTCTTCCCCCTTTCCCCCCGAACACAGGCTGGCAACGCACTTGCGACTCCCCTGGTGTTGCTAGTGTCTATGGACGGCGGTGATCACTTTACATCAGGTGACCCGTCTGTTCGTTTGCATCTTGTAATATAAAAAAAAAGTAATTTGGAAATATCCTGCCATCTGTGCGTATAATCTATTAGAGTTACATAAAGATAAATCCTCACTAATATTGTAAATGTGAAAGTAACTCTGTCTGTCTGTTTGTCGCGCTTTCACGCCAAAACTACTAAACCGATTTAAATGAATTTGTTACACAGATAGTCTAGAGCCTAGAAATGGATATAGGCTACTTTTTAATGCGAAAAAAGGGTTGTAAGGAGTTGAAAGGGAGGATGAAAAGTTGATGGAAATATCGCCATTTTTAGAGGTAAAAGCTTTGAACTTATTTTTTATTCAATATAAACAAACACATTCAAAGTTTGTAACAACTTTATCGTCAAGGGTGTAAAATAACAATAGGAAATAGGGGATGAAAGTTTGTATGGAAATGTGTAAGGTTCCGCTCCGATTTGAAAAATTCTTTATGTGTTAGATAGCGCATTTATTGATGATCGTAATATCATTACGCTAAGACCAATAGGAGCGGAGCACCAATGAAGAATGTATCAAAATCGGCTTTTTTTTCTTTTGAGAGCTTCTGCTGCGTGATAGTTACCCCAAAGTTATTATTCGAAGTCAGACGAAATCGCGAGCAGAAACTAGTCATTTATAAAAATAAAATAGCGGGTGGTCGCCAATACTGTAGGAAGAAATAAAGCAAGATAAAAAATAATAGCCACTATATGAGCCAGAAACTCCTATATTACAATATATACACTATAGTATATAGTATATATATACTATACTACATATATATTACTCCTACATTTCAGTGCTGTATTCTTGGGAATTACACTAGATTCCAAATTACAATGGGGCCCTCACATTAAAAAACTGGCGAGCAGATTAAGTTCCGCTGCATTCGCAATCGCAATACGTAAGATTCGCCAGCTTACAGATATTGCCACTGCTAGGTTAGTCTACTTCGCTTATTTCCATAGCTTAATGTCTTATGGCATTCTGCTATGGGGTACGGCTGCTGAGGTAGACACGATATTTTTATTACAAAAACGGGCAGTTCGGGCAATATATAATATGGGACCTCGCGAATCATTAAAAACGAAATTTCAGGAATTCGGTATCTTAACTGTGCCCTCCCAATACATTCTTGATAATTTAATGTATGTCCGTAAAAACTTTGAAAATCTCAATTTAGTAAAAGACCGGCATAATCTAAATACTAGAAACTGTGATAAACTGGTGGTCCCATGTTTCAGACTTAGCAAAACCAGTAATAGTTTTTTAGGTAATACTGTTAGGTTCTACAATAAAGTCCCAAAGCATGTTACCGATTTGCCGGACTGTAAATTTAAGCGCCACGTCAAACGGGTTTTAGTTGCAAAAGGATATTATAGAGTGGATCAGTATGTGAATGATAGTGATGTCTGGAATTAACTCCTCTCTGTGCATCCACTAAAAGCATTGTATGATGTATTGGAAATATATGTTAAAAAATGTACCCGATCGAGTTTCTTGCCGGTTCTTCTCGATGACTGGGTTGTTTTCCGAACCGGTGGTAGTATTTGACGTTCATAAGTGCCTTATTAGGGCCTAAACTGAATAAAGTATTTTTGATTTGATTTGATTACATCTAATCTATTGGATTATAGGAGATTTTTTTTTAAATATTCGAATAAAGAATTTATGTTGTAATATAATATAAATCGAAAGCTGTTTACAATAACGGTATTGTTTGCAAAGAGACAAATTAATTAATCTTACAATTCCTTAATCGTGAAAAAGGACTTTTAAATTTTTTTTTATATTTACCACATCACTTACAATTTGTTAAACATCCTCCCGCAATTTATCTTCGTCATAAGAGTATGGTGTTGGTAAAATCTGCGTTATATTTTTTAGTTTCTATACTTATAATTTTGTAAAGTGTACCGAAAAATCCAATTTATTAGTGACCCATTTTTTTAGGTAGACACGCCACGCCACTGTCATCCATATAACAGAAAACAATCAAACAAATATCTTACAAAGGTAACAAAAACATAAATTAAAAAACAGAAACTTGCAACCACTTTCTTGCCCTTATATCGACGTCCGCCAATTAATAAAACGTTGCAACGTTTGACTTTTGCTATTTGTATGATAAATTATTATTTTTTCAATATTCCTTGAACAATACACGTAATAACAATAATAAGCAATTATACACAATTTTAAAATTTTGCAAAATATTATTCAGAAACTAACGCTCGTGTTATGACCACACACTCCTTATAGACGCCAGCGATAATGCAGTGACCACAGCGACGGTCAGACGAGCCTTAGTTTAATTACATATACTTACAGCTATTCTGTACTCTTTTTTGCCATTTCTTTCTTTACACTGAGTAAATAGCTGAATATAATGTATATTAATAAATCTGTGGTTCTATCGGCAATTTAAACTATTCTTTTTACAAACTTTATGATAAATGTCTATTATAAAGGTAACAAATAAGAATATGACGTGGATTTCTTTTGTCTATCTGTCATATATCTAGATTTAGAAATAACAACTTTTGTTAGTTTTAACAGTGCAGTATAAATAAGTATATAAAGAATGGCCGGCAACGCACTTGCGACTCCCCTGGTGTTGCTTGTGTCTATGGACGGCGGTGATCGCTTACCATCAGATGACCCGTCTGTTCGTTTGCCCCCTATAATATAAACGTATAAACGTAGCTATAAGTTGGATATTTTATAACACTCGCCAATCCACCCTCAAGTTTAAAGTCTGCCGCCAAAACACGTATAGGTGTGTTCCGACAGCTACATCTAATGTCCAGTTCCCCCACCTCTTTTTATCAATTCAGTTCACATCGATAATTTTGAAGAGCTATTTAATTTAATCCCTTCCTCTCCTTTTTATACCCGAACGAAGCGCGCTGGGCTTCGGAGCCATAGTTTTACGGTAAATCCTATCTGGGCACGAACTATCGCAACTTCTTATCTCTGCCGTACCGTGAAGCTGTGGAACAATCTCCCGGCCAGTGTGTTCCCTCCTTGTTATAACATGGGGTCCTTCAAGCGTAACATGAAGAGACATTTATGCAGGCCGGCATGACAGTGGCGACCGGCGAGGGATAGCATGTCTCTCGGTAGTCGCCATTGTTTTTGTATTGTACTGTGCTCACCATCAGGCACAGTTCAGTCACTTTGCTGTTGTACGATAAAAAACATCGTCGTTTAATATTAGGTGAGGTTATCGTAAAATATTAAACTAATACAATACAATATATTTTGCTATCAAAGGTATGTGTAAATATTTTGCAGGGGTCCATAATTATGTAATATTAAAATCAGCAGTATCCACGCTCTATTGCACACCTGGAGTAGACACGTCAGTGATTTTTCTTATCCTGAAGATAAAATCACTGTTGATAAAGAAAAAAACAATTAATAATTAAAAATTGCTATTTCATGCTGATAAAGTTCTTTGTTATAATCTATACTCATATCTTCTGTGTATCAATAAACATTAATTGTCGAAAGTATGTAAGCGGATAACTTCAAAACGGATGAACTTATTTGGCTATCTCTTTTTTTTCGTGTATGTTTGTCAGAACAAGATTTGTATGGAAGAAAATGCTTAAAACATGGAAAATTGAAAAAAGTGGGTGAAATAATCGACATGTAAAAAGTGAATGAGACATGGCAGTAGGGAGAATATTCAAAAATATTAATATTATTGATAGATTGGCGTTCAATTGTTCAATTACCGATTTATTTTATTGTAAAGAGAAAATTTGGATTAATTTTCTTTGTTAGTACACCCGAGCGAAGCTGGGTAGGCAGCTAATATAAATAGCTTGTATAAATTATTAATTAATTTACAAGATATTACTTTTTTGTATACATTATGACAATAAATATTTCTTTTCTTTATTTCTTTTATAAAATGTTTTGTATGAATATCGAGACGGATGTAACTTAAACCTTTTTAAACGTTCCTTATGATTCCCTAGATATTCTGAGTTATAATATGATTACTTTAAAAATTACGTTCATAGAAATGGGTGAGCACTAGTGTGCTTATATTTTTGTTTTTTTTTTTCGATTTTGCGACAAATATTTATTCTATTAGTTTGACCAATTTTAATACACTATTGTACATAGGAAATGTACTCTTGTTAGAACTTACCAGGGAGTTTTTGTGGCATCTCAGAATTCATGCTCCGCGGTATTAACTCGCATCCACTTCACTTATGCACAATAATAAATTTTACAAAATATGGAGTGGTTTGGGTTAAATAATATAAGATTATCTAAATATAAATAGGCAAACATAAATCAGTTCAATAGCATTTTCTCCTCTCTTTGTAAAGAGATTCTCTTCATTAATTTATTCTTTAGTTTTTACTGTCGAGCTTTAAGGTTATCAAATTTTTTTTAAATTAGTTTTTTCTATCCATGCTATCGACGAGTCAAAATCTTTACTTACGTCTCTTTTTGTTACACTTCATGATCCTTACGTCTACAATTTACAATATTTATACAATACTCAGAATAATTTCTACCATTTACGAAAAAAAAACAAAAGTAATTCACATAACATGAATTATGTATTAATCGACATAAGAAGATAAATCTTTATGCCCATTCGTTATTAAAGAAATAAAATACATCATTACATAGTATAAAACAAAGTCCCCTAGCACGACTGTCTGTCTGTCTGTTCGCGATAAACTCAAAAACTACTGAACGGATCTCCATGCGGTTTTCACCAGTGGATGAAGTGATTCACGAGAAACGTTTTAGTAGATAATTTGTCTAGGATTTTTTTTTATAATCAGGGCGGGACAACGTCCGCCGGGCCCGCTAGTAAGCAATAAAATTTTCCACCCAAGACTCCAATTTAATTATTCCTATAAACTTAACATGCAGCCAATTTAACCTACTACGTCACAAACAAAAAACATCTGGCAACTGTAAAACTGACCATAAAGAGGTTATGATAAAATCGTTATTTTTTATTTACAGCTTTGTCCAAGAGTTCGCTTGCGAGCCGCTCGATGGCGTTACGTTACTGCTGGAACTTTTACGCAACGTGCAGCTCAGTCAGTCTGGAGAAGGTTCGAGAGGACCTCCAGCTGTCAGACGCCGACCACTTCTTGATGAGTTGGCTTGTCTGTAAGAAAATCTATTTTATTTCAGAATTTTTATAATTTCAGACCGTCCCTTCCCCCTGGCCAACAAAAGTAAGCAATGATCTTACTCCCATGCTTACATATACATTTATATAAGTATTTTTAAATCTATTCTGGTTAAATAAATAAATATTGCTGACGTAATCACTACTCAGACCCCCCTATATCATCAAAAATAAGCAATTCAAGGACCCCTCCACCCCACATCATTGCTTACTTAAGACTTAAATGGCCTCTTATAGAGATGAAGTAAGTAAGTAAAATAATAAACATTTGACGCCAAGGACATTAATAAAAAACAACTCACTACCTTTAGAGAATCGAAACTTGTCTATATTTGCTAACTTTATATGTAAAAAATATGTATTTTTTACTAAACTAAACTTTATATGTAAAGGTCCCAACAGCAAGAAAGAGAGCCATAGCATCAACTGAACCACGGGGTTAGAAAACTGCAATAATTCCGTGGCAATTTATGGCTATGCAAATAAATATTATATGTTACCTTAGGCAGGTTGCTGGTCAACAGGGCGAACTCAGCAATACGCTCAAACAGCTTATAAACGCTTCCACGCGGTATCCTCATAATTGCGGAAGAATAAACAGTGAAATAGCCAGTGCTGGCTGGTGGATCAAATTTGTTAGACTCACATACGGTCAGAATATCGAGAAACCTATTAAAATGTATTTCTGAGTTTGTAATTAGAAACTCAAAAGTAATAGTGTCTTTATCAAGTGATCGTTTTCAATATTTTCAATTATCTTTCAGCCAATGCCTGTGGAGCTGTTCTACTAGATATCCTGACTGCGTGCGTCGGCTCGTTGGTGGTACAAACGGCCTATACACCCTGACCGTATGCATCATGTCAACCGTAAACAAATGCAGAATCCTTTCACTTCAGGTATACTACCAAAATCATTACATAGTATAAAACAAAGTCCCCAACCACGTCTGTCTGTCTGTTCGCGATAAACTCAAAAACTACCGAACGGATTTTCATGCGGTTTTCACCAGTGGATAAAGTGATTAATGAGGAACGGTTTAGTATATAATTAGTCATGTTTTTTTTATAATCGGGGCGGGGAACGTCTGCCGGGACCGCTAGTTGTTTAAAAAACTGCTCAGTAACTAACTGTATTGTATCACGTCTATATTTTCCCTTCCTGGACAACATTCTGCTTGGCATTAACTGATCATAGTTACATATAGTTACGTAGAAACAAACTCATAAACAACATAGTCTTCAGTGCGGTAGAGGTAAGTATGGCGATTATATACATCTTGGTTGTATATATGATATCGAGTTACATCATCAACCTATGATTATCATTATCAATCAGTAACAGGATATAGGTGCACATAACATTAGAATATATTCTTCACGATGACTGTATTGTTTTCCGAACCAGTGGTAGTTTTGGGCTTCATAAGCGACTTTTTAGGTTTAAATTGAATAAAGTATTTTTGATTTGCTTTTTAAATCAATCTTTATATGGGCGTCAATATTTAATTTGTATTATTAGCAATTATTAATCAAAAATAATAATAAAAACGCTTTAACCTCAATTAGTCGATTCAGCGACATACTACTGAACACAGCTATATATCACACTCGATATGGATGTCGAATGGCGTGTCAGCCAATAGTACGGACAGTTCTAATACAGTCTCTGCTAACGATTGATACGATCAAAATTTATTTTTACCGTTTTCTCGAATTAATGAAATTTTTGACGCTCATATAAAAATTTCTCCATCCCAAGGGGTCATAATAGAAGAATTAATAATATTTGGTAAGTTATTCATTAAAACAAATAAGATTATAATTAATAGCAAAAATATCGTCATTTAGGCACGGTTAAATGGCTCATCGGAGATGAAAATGTTAAGTATTTTTAGGCTTTAAGCTAATGATTTGAACGATACTTATGTGAAAAAGCCATCTTGGTAAATAACGGACACCGTAATGGGCATAATAACCGCGCCAGTCCACGAAGTATTGGCGATTTCAAACTGAGAATTATACAGTTCTACATTTCTCCACATACGGTGGTACTTCAAGAACATTTCTCAAGTTCAGGTTTCCTCATGATGTTTTCCTCACCGTTAGACGATCGTGTTATTGGTAAATGTACGCGAATTCTGAAAAAATGCTATATGCCAGGATTCTAACCTGCGGACATAGGAATGATATTCCACCAGTCAAACCACTAGACTACGACTCTTTTTTATCGTTGTTTTTGTCGTGTGTTTCTTCTAATAATCGATTAACTTAGGAGTCAACAATTTGATTTACAGCTTTTAACAAAAGCGTGCTACCCACCGGCGAACGGTCACAGCATGGTATCGGAAGCGCTTTCAACTCTTAGACTACGATATGGGGAACCTGTACGCTTCAGGTTCCTAGTGGGTATGTTGCAAAGTGCCGGTGGATCGGGAGACCTTCAAGGTGCAGGATTAGCATTTATAAATGCCCTGCTGATAAGCGCACCGACGCCTCAAAGAAAGTTATACATCCAGGCCGAGCTAGAACAAGCTGGATTCGATATCATTACTTTGAAAAAGGTACTGTCGTATTATAAAACGATTTAAAAAATTCTGCATTATAATTATGATATGCAAAATATCATATCCAAGATATATCGATTGTAATTAACTGATAATTAGCTAAAAAATTATGAAAGGTCATAAAAACAATGGAAGGAATTAGCAAAGGTCTTATGTAACTCTCGAAAATTTCTGTTTTTTTTTTTAATTACCTATTAGAGTGACATTATTTTGCGTGTTTAATTTTTTTCATTTGCGATAATCTTAAATCGGTTTTAAATCTATAAAAAAATGTTCGCCAAGTTATATATAACTCTCTTAATTTTAATATTAACTCGGCACCCACGGCGACCAAATTTTAAAACGAAAATACCATATGAAATGTTCATCTTGTTCTTTGTAATTTAGTAACTTGCTTACGTACATACATACACCTACAAAATATATATTTTTATAGTAAAATTTACGCTCTAATGATTTTCGCTTAACTCATCGATTCGAAAGATAATCAAGGTTCACATTCAAGGCATCGTCGATTCCGCTGTTTTACGGGATTCTTTTGGAATTTTGTTGTGGTGTTTCGTCATCCAGACCGGACATATTCCTCTTCTCTAGACACATAAAACATATAATACTAGTAGAGCTTACTGTACCGTGGGAAACCAACATTCCTAAAGACCACACAATCAAATTAAATAAATATTACGAACTAACAAATTAACTAAGTAAAAATGGCTATGTGGTAAAGTTATACGCGGTAGAAGTAGGAGCGAGAGGTACACAAGCAAAATCTCTCTACAACCTTCTGAAGGACCTTGGCCTGTCGAGAACTGCAGTAAGTTCTATTTTAGAACGAGTATCAAAGGCTGCACTAACAGGTTCCTACCAAATTTGGCTAGGCAGGGCGGGAAACTCGAGCAGTGAAGGTGAGCGTTGATGCGCATCTCAAAGGGGGCCTCCTTAAACCTACACCTGGGTCGCAAGTCCTGGGAACTGCTCTGAGTTTCTCCCTCTGCCACACGATGGACCCGGCACCCGCACGGTGAATCCATGGAAGGCTAAGAAGTTTGTCTCATCATATTTGTCTTTACGATTACCGTGACAAAAAAATTAAAAATATCCAAAATTAGGACCACGTTATTATCTACAGTTTTGAAAATATTTTTTTGAGTCAAAATAATACACAAATTAACTATATTCAAAACTATAAGGAAATGACAAGAATAAATAACCTTGTTTGTTATGTTTCAGATGGTCGCGAAACTACAATCTCCAAATAACCATGTATTAAAAGAAATTGAGATTTACGAAAAACAGTTGATTGATATTGATACATTGAGCGAGAAAGCAAACGAAGCACAGAAAGAGAAAGACGCTTTGCGACACAAACTCGATCTCATGGAGAAGAGAGTTAAGGTGAGTTGTAACAACACTCTTTCAACTAAGAACCATATGATAGGCAATGTTGTAACCCTAAATTTACTCCTACACTGAAATAAAATTAGTAGCTAACATATCATTTTATTAAACAACAATACTGGAATTTATTTGCAAGTATAATTAACAAATCGAAATAACTTGTTACAGATACTACAAGAGGAAAAAGGTATTTTACTGTCCTTGGAAAAATGTTTAAAGGAGAAATGTTGCGAGCTCCAGGAAGAATTATCTTCGCTCAGGTCTGAACACGGGAACTCAAATAGAAAAAAAACTTTCGCGATGAAGAAAAAAGCTTCAGTTCATAAAACAAGAGGTACCTATGCATTACAATTGTAATATTGTTATTTTTTTTTCATTTATTTCAATCTTATATTTTGTAACGAACTTGATTTATTTTAGATGAGTCATCACCACCTGAAGATGAGGGCATCAGTTCTTCAGAAAGATCTCTAAGCCCTGAAGGCGATCTTCAAAGGGAATCTATGGTTTACGAAGTTTTCAAAGTCAATAGTGAAAAATACGATTTTTTGCGAAGTAAACGTAATTTACAGAAAAAGTTAGAAAACAGTAAAAACAATAAGGAGCATAAGTCTTCGGATGAAGAAGACGAGACAACAATAGACGAAGTAATACAAGAGCTCAGAAATATTGTTAATCACGCTGAATCAGAACAATACTCTAAAGATGCCGTTGACGATCGATCATCTAGATGTAACCAGACTTCTGAAATAAACGTACCAGTGAACGCATTAGAATATCACACAGATAAAGAAGAAAAAGAAGATTCCGTAACTAGCACAAAACATAATATACAAATAATAAACAACACAGATTTATCAGAAGATAATCTCGACGACGATGAAGAATCTGAAATCGTACCGAGCAAAATACACCCCCATCCGCCGAGAAGAGCCAAGAGTTTGTTACATTTGTTTGTCCCACCGCTTGAACAGGGTGTCATTTTCAACAAACCACAGAACGTTTACGACGAGAACTTTTATTCGAGTGACGAAGGATCCGATTCCCTTCTTAGTGCGACACGTTATCAAAACAAAATCAAGAAGAAACCTTCAGATTCGAGCTTTGACTTTGGTGAATGTCGAGCTGTTTTCAACTCTGTCGTTGATAAAGATAAAAATGAAAATAAAAGCAAGCGCCTGAGGACTAGATCTAGAGAGGAGAATCGCAAAACGCCAGTGAAAAGAAGTGAATCTTTCCAGACATCGGATAAAGGAGCTCGGCAACGCGAGTACATCGACAGTATGTTTTTTAATGAAGTAAATTCCTCTCCAACTAATTCAGCTCTACAGCGATCAAATTCAAAATGTAGTCGAGTAGATGAAATAGTGAATTTGATCGAATCCAAGAAATTAACGAAAAGCCTTGATAGAATAGATGAAGGACTTAACTCGATGGTTGATATTGTAATATTACCTGAACCCAAAAAGACTGTATGGCCTTATGAAAGGAGACAAAGATCGTGTTCGCGAACGAACAGCGATGAAGGCACTGAATCTCCGCTGGTTCCCGTTACAAAATCGAATACAAGAATACCGAATTTCAATCAGAGATATGAATCACGATCGTTGAGTAGTAAAGATGAACCTTTACTCAAATCTGAATCGCAACAAAAGTTATATTTGCCCCAACCTAAATTGACTTCTGGCGTATTCGACAGCCAAACGTTTAATAGCTCAACGTTTCTGGTCAAACGTGGCCATTGTAATGGTTTTTATTCAGGAACCCCTTTACTTAGAGATGCACCAGCAAGTATGACAACTCTTGCAAAGAACGGTTCACACAGTCACGCTGATTTGAAAAGAACACTGTCGCCAGTAGGATCGGGTACGAACAGTTTTGGAACTCACAAAGTAACAGACATGCCTTCAGGATTATACTAATAAATACTCAACGCACATGTTCACTTCTACTCAAGACCAACGACTAATTTAAGTGTATACTTACTTATATTTTTGACTAGTGCAATATAGTCTTATAAGGGAACTATTATTAAGTCCTTTATATGCAGCATTTGAAAGATTGATTGTTTATCGAATAATAATATATTTATTTAAAAGTTAGAACTATGATTCTTATGTTAATCTGGTAATGCATTCGACGAAATTAGATTTCGATAGAGAAACATATTTTTTATTGTCAAAACGTTTTTTGCTCATCTAGTATACTGATTACCTTTCAAACAACATAAGTATTACATATAAATAAGGGAATAAATCTTTTATTTTTCATTAAAACGTCCAATCTGATTAAAATACATATTAAATAAAAAATATTAATTTTAATTGTTTTAAATCCGTACGCGAAGATAGCCATAGAATTGCGCAATACTTGACAATCATAATACATGTGAAGTTCATTTATTTTCGAATGTTATCAATATCACGTACATAATCTAGAGAAAAAAATATTTGCAAATTTTAATATAACCACTTGATTGAAAAATTTTTGTCAATACAGTATTTTGTAGCAATTCGATTGCTACAAATTCTACTCTAAATCAATATTAAACAATTGATTGTGATTCTTTTGAATAACTTTTTAGATTTCAATCTTCTGTTTAAATGAAATTACAGTGTTTTTATTAAATTATAATGTATCTTGGTAATTTTGTTCGTCGCAAAATTTGCTTAAGAATACTACGAATTATGAATACTTTGATTTTCATTTGCGTGTTTTCTTCAACCTATTTATTACGAAATCATGTGGATTGATCGATGTGTTTTTTTACTAATACTCTCAAACGCTTGAGGATAACATTTATTTATTTAAAATAACTGGTCACAAAGCAAATAATTTTTGACACTGTCTACAATTAACTTATCTCTTCGAACTACAACTTAGTCATTATATCTTTCTGTATCTCATTTTTACTATATAACATTAAAATATTAGAAGTTTTAACAACATTTTAAACATTTCAATCAAGAAAAGTTAATGATTTTTTTATCTCTTGTCGTTGTATATTTTGTATTGGTTATCTATGCAATGTATACAGTTGTCTCTGAATCTTATGTAAATAAATTCATTATCTTATAAGGAATATCCTGTACTGTCTTATCATTAAATTAAAAGACCTTTAAGTCAATTTATACACATTTCTTTTATCCTTTTTAATCCACGGCGAATTCGCGTCGGTATTATAAGAGATTATACTAATGTACGTGGGGCGCACCAAAAGATATCAAAAGATAAAACGGGCCAAAATGATTATTTTAATATCATAGGAGGCAAACGAAGAGGTGGGTCACCTGATGTTCAGTGATCGCCACCGTTCATAGACACTTGCAACACCACGGGAGCCGCAAGTGCGTTGTTTCGGGGAGGAGGGGCAGGGGAAGGGGAGGATATATTTATCAATATATTCTCCTTAATGCACTTTTTGATACGAATAAACCAATTTTGAAGATATACAAGCCATTCCTCGGGTGGTGACCTTGGAAAAGTTTGGTTTAGAAAATCGTTTAAAATAAATTAAACACAGTTTCGTAGACCAAATAAAAAAAAAAAAATACTCGTGACGCGCTTGCATCAGACTAGCGACGAGTCGTATAGCAGCCTATGTGCATGTAATATTGATATTTTGTATTGAACTTGTGCAGCCCATTGTATGTTTCACTAATTAACAAACTGTATAAGAATATATATAATCACTAGCGGTCCCGGCGGACGTTGTCCTGCCTTGATAATAAAAAAAATCCTAAAAATTAACCGCAGCGCCAACTACCGGGTCCAAATGTGAATCTAAACAATTCTCGGATCCGCTCGAACACGCACACAAAATTTCATCAAAATCGGTCTAGCCGTTTAGGAGGAGTTCAGTGACATACACACGTACAGAAGAAATTTATATATAAAGATTGCTCGGAGTGCCAATAGATGTAAAAACCAGGCTAATATTATGCCCATTTCCAAATTATATAATTTTAATAATTTAGGCTATCATTGAATTAAAAATTCAAAAAGAACACAGTTACGCCATTGTATTGAATTTCCATTTGACTTTGATAGTCCTTTTGACTGCCTCGAGTTTTTTTAAGCAGCAATCATCTGCTTAGCTGCAGACCAAACACGCGCTACTTTGATTGGTGTTAACTCAACTAAAATTATTCAAACAGTCGATTGCAGCTTAGAATTGTAACTGTAAGATCATCTTTTGTCACCTGTCACTATGTCTCACACCAATCTTGTAGGATTGATTAATATCTGACTCATGCTGACTCAACATTATCGCAGAGACAAGTTAGTAAATAATGATTTTTAGATTGCGACACAATATGGCCTGGAAATAATATAATTTAGAAGAGAGAAAGAACCGATATTTGATTGATGTAAATAATTTATTTCATCGCATTGTCATTAAACAAATCCGTTAATTTACAAAGTTTCAGCGTGTCTCATGTACTGCAACAACTTAGCATTAAAATCTTTCACATCATAACCCCATACGAAGTCTAAATGATTGAAAGTCGCTCTGCCCACTTGGAACGCGCCTATCGTGTTTCCAAGCCTCTCAGATAGCAAGATAATGTCTTTGTAGTCAACGAAACTATCTGCCAAGCCGTAGTGAAGGTAAGCGGGTACGGTAATCTTCGACATATCGTAATCCGGTGGATTCCTCGATCCGTAAACGGCGAGGTTCGTTAAAATGTTGTAGTAGTATCGACGGAAAGTGTCGTATTTTATGCTCTGTCCGTAATGTGCTACTTGGCGGATGGAAGCGCCAGCAGGAGCATGTCCTAGCAACAGGGGGATCAGCGTCTGGAATAAAACCTTGTTCAGTATCTCACAAACTTCATATACGTTAGAAAATACATAGAGCAATATTTCGTGTTATTACTCTTTAGGAATAATTTTGATTTAATTTCTTAAGTAGAGTCACATTTTAGCAAATACTTAATAAGCCATAGGATTAAAGTTACTACGATTATATTAAGTTACTACGATTGTATTAGGTCTAGCATAAGTAATGGAAGAGGACTTTCATGGTTTGTCCCGATCAGCTCAATCGTTTCTTAATAAGCCAGTGTGCAATCAAAAAATTAGTAATTTAAGCCCACCATAGAAGACGGCATTGTCAATAACTTTACTTAATAATTGAAAAAATTATAAATTATACGCACCGTATTGAAATTCTCTGACGGCATAACAAGAGATACGAAGGTCGAGCACAAAGGTTGAAAGACGGCGCCCTCGCTACAGAATGTTCTAGCAAACCACGATATGAACTCTGTATTACCGAAGACCTCGCCCATATTCGCTGCGAAGGCAGCGGACTGTAGAGAAAAAATTAAATTGTATACAGAAGTTTTTCATTTTAGAATCTAATAGGATACAGACACGGAGACACGGAACATGAAAAGAACGACAGTCCTGATAATAGTTATATTTTGCTAATCCTGGACAGAGTTGAAAAGGACATATCGCCAATAACAATGTTCAAGTTGTAGTAGCGCGAATACTGCTTTGCTTCTACAGACCAACTTCGCAATTTCTACTACTCTTGAAAGCGGTTATCCAAAAACACATCAAAACAGAGGTAAGTAAACTTATATGACGTGTATTTATCACCTGAGAAGTCAGAAATTTATAAAAGGTATCAAAATTAAAATCTGCAAGTCGCACATTTAGGTTCCTACCAAAAATCTTCCAAGCTCAAACACTCTAAAAGTGAAAGCCTTTATGGTTTGAACTTCAACTTGTTGAGCTTGTGATGCGTTTTATGTTCTGCGACTGGTAAAGAGTAAAGAAAAATATATATACATGAATGAAAAGCTCATCAATTTTCTGTGGCAGTCACACCACTTGCATGAAATAAAAATATTCTCGAGATTATACTTTCAAATAAGTTGAGAATTACCTGCTTTCTTTTACTTCCAAATCATTACCAATTATAGCTCCTATTTCTAAACCACATCTATACCTAATATATTTAAACCATGTAACTGTTTTCATATTCTAAATATTAGTATTATTGGTACCGCAAATTTTCCTTTATTTCTACTCTAACAATTATCTCTGAACAATTTTATTGCTCCATATTTCATGAGTCCGATAAAGTCTGATAATATAACTTTATCAAAACATATATAATAG
Organism: Antheraea yamamai; assembly: GCA_036509395.1. NCBI lineage: Eukaryota > Metazoa > Arthropoda > Insecta > Lepidoptera > Saturniidae > Antheraea > Antheraea yamamai. Next base: position 2,087,102 of record AP028440.1, read on the forward strand.
TATGAAAACAAACCGAAATTTGGCACAGAATTTGAAAAAGAATTATGTAAATCGGTTTAGTGGTCCTCTAGTGACCCTCGCACAAACGGACAGACAAGCAACAAGACGTTACCTCTTACAATATATAAGGATAAGGAAGAACAGCGTTATGAGATAAATGACCGGGAAAACAATTATTATTATAC